>JAVTVJ010000376.1:1117500-1675000 GCA_034509425.1 Eopsaltria australis
CAACCCTGGCAGGGGATCCAAGGAGGGCAGCTGATGCTGCTGTGCTGATAAGAGCAGGGAAGGACTTTTCAAGGCTCTCCCTTTACCCTCCTCCAGACAGAAAAAAACTGTACATAAAACACACACAAAACACATGAAACTAAAGATGTCTGTGTGTACACACACACATATATATAAATTACTTTTTAAGAGAAGCCCTGGTATTAGACTGAACTTTAGGTTGTTATCTGGGCAGTATCTTTCCAGCCACAATTTGCCACCTGGGCTTGTCACCAGGAAATGGTCACTCAATGCACTTCTTTTTGCTTAAAATCAGACAATCAGTTTTGCCAGCTCCAGACACTGTGCTGATTTATCTCCATAGACAGTTTTCAGTGATACCAGATTACAAATCCCTCAAAATTACTTTATACTTATATTAAGGTATGCTCCCTAAAAAACCAAAAATATTTTACCATGATTTGAAAGAGGCAATTAACACAGCCCTGGAACATCTCTCATCAGGAAAACAAGTGTGAAACACTTCAGAGTAGCAAGCATTCTAGACTGATGCAACATCCTTATTCCTTTGGCTGTCAGAATAAATAATATGGCAGTATTCCCTGAGAAGTTATCTTAAATTTAATTAGAGATGTTCATAAAACAACAGAATATCATGATTGAAATTATTTATACGACAACCTATTTAAAACAGAGCTCTTCAAAGCCATCCATTTTTCAAAGGAATACGTCGGAGAAGGCCACATTCCATTCTACAAAGATAATTTTTTAATTACCAAAACCAAACCAAATAACAATCAGGCAAGAGTTCAAAATCAAGTGCAGTGCATGACCAAATGAAGGGTATCGTGGTAGTGTCCTCCTGGGCGCTGTGCTGGGTTTGGTGCTGTCCCACAGGAGCAGTTTGGTGCGGTCCCACAGACGGTGGCTGTCCCACAGGGGTGGTGCTGCAGACACGGCCCCGAGGCCACGCCATGCCAGGCTCAGTGAGGGCAGGGTGTGGGGTGGCACGGGCACCTCCCCTGCTGTCCCACAGCACTGCCAGCCCGGGGGCCTCAGAGCAGCGTGCGCTCAGTGAGGACTTCGGCCACGGTGACTCCGTAGCCAGCAGGTGCAAACTCCTCTTCAAGGTTCACTCTTTCCGCATGAGAAATCCAACAGCCTGGGCCTTTATAAACTTTCCAGCTTTACATTTTCCAGACAATCGGATGCTTGGTCTTAACAGTTCACCATGATACATATACAAAATATCAAACTGTACATACACATATGAGCAAACCCATCTACATTAACACAGCAAATCAGAAACAGAGAGCAAAGGATCTCCTTTTAAAGCCTTACTTTGAAAATGCTTGAGTCTACACGCAGGTAAGTGAGCAAAGTGTCCAAACACACAAACTGATGTGACCAGCTGTGCTGGCATGGGCCCCCTCTGCACACAATTAGCAATTAACAAGACAGTATGGCTTCACACTTCAGCACAGCAAGCACAGCATCAGTGGTAAGATGAAACTATGCCACACCTTTAAGACATACATTTTAAAATAATTTTTAAATTAATTATCGGAGGACAAGATTTCAGAATTTCACAGTAAAAAACCCCAAATCAATGAAAGAAATAAATTTGTATTGATGCAGACATCTGTAATGGTGTCTGAACATGATACCTACATTCCCTCCCCCACTTCTATTGATCCATTGCTCTCAAACATAATATAAATATATATACACATACTGCCACACACAGCATTTCATCATTTACCATTTTTTAGGAAAATGAGGAACTCAATTTTACCTAAATCCAAAGTGTGCTTGCTCTAAACGCATTGCTCCATAGATCGCAAACCACATTCTCATTCTTGAAAAATCCAACGAAACAGATTAGCCATACAAAGTAACCGTGTGTCTGTGTGTGTGTGCGTGTGTGTGTGTGTGTGTAAACATGTATTTTTCCTGTTAGCATCTTGAAAGCCCTTCTGTGTTCCTGGAGCTCCCTGCCATGAAGGACAGCCCAGACAAACCTGCTGGAGTGTATTTCTGTGAGAGCCCCATCTCAGCTCCCAGTACAGAGGCAGAGGTCTGTGCAGGGCTTTGTGAGACTCCAGCATTCACAGCAGCTGAACTCACCCTGTGCAAACACATCCCTCTTAGTGCCTGTTTTGTCCCACTTGAGGGAACTGCCCTGCATGTCACATGCCCATGTGACACAGGAACACAGCTTGTCCTCAGGCCACCTGGGATGACACATCTCAAGAGCATCAGGATGGCTAATCCCGACAAACTGGAACCCTGTAGGTAAGAAAACAACTCTAAGGTATGCCTGGCAGCCACAGGTCCTCATGTTTTTACAAGTCCATTCTATTTAACATTGCCTCAGCTCCATCACTTCAGCTTTTAAATGGTCTGGGAATATTTACTAAACTTTCAGTATCTTTATTTGGAAAACACTACACAAGGGAAAAAGAAACTACTTCACATCTTATAGCTTTCATCACTGCATCCGTTCACTGTTAACCCAGTGTGCATTTGAAAGGTGTTTTCAACTACACTTACTCACACATGTATACACAATAAAAGTATATTTAAATTCTACATGGTCATGCCATGAAGTTTCAGGAGGCTGGACCACCCTCACTACATAAGAGGACTGACATAAATACATACAATAGTGGCCCTTGAGACACCTGACTTTATGAAATATAAATATCTCTAAATGCAACATTGCTATTACTCAATACAGCCAGGCTCTCCCCTGAAGAGATAAGCACAAGCTCCCAAAAATCACAACAGACATGGTATCAGAATTATTCTGAACAAGGGAAAAGAGTCAAACAACCAAAAAGCCAACACCTAGGATTCAGCTTTAATCAGCACCATGAGTGAAAACTGTTTCAGCACTCCTGTGAAATACTTGGCAAACACATGAACAGAACTGACTGTCAACTCTGCCTGTAAAACTAAAGTAACTTGGGAACTTCAAACATTTTTACGCTCAGTGATTTGTTTTGCACAGTGCATGCAAACATTTAGATGCAGCTCCATTGTAGCTGCAGACAGAAGAGAGCCCTTTGCAACTCAAAACATAGGGAATGCTGTTATTCCAGGTATTTAACAGGCTTTTGAGTGAAATGATGCAAAGTAAACACATGTAAAGTATTTTTTTCAAGTTCAGAAGAGTGGAATCTATTCGCTGACATCAGAACAAGGGAAGAGCCAGGCTGAAATCCCAACCAATCTCTTGCCCAGCTACAGCAAGCACTGAGCTGCACCTTTGCAGTCACCTATAACCTAAAAGAGCTCTGAAAGCTCAGCTGAGAGCAGGAGACCCTGCAAACCAGGAACAAACACAGTGCAGGTTAACTCCCAAAAGGAAAAAGTCACAGGAATTATAGAGATGCTTCTCAAACTAAACTTGTCCCAAACCCCAAGACAAGAACTCCGGTTGTGATACATGCTGAACTTTTCTGCTGATGGTAATCTAGCCTCTCCTGTTTATCTTCCATTACAACTGGTTTTGTAGTTTCAGCTCACAAAGACAACAACATCCACAGAATTTGTGCAAAAAGCAAGTGCTCACAAACTTCCCTGGAAAACAGCCATCCATGAAGATAAATACATGCAGAAATACAGCACTGGAAACTCTAAGTTGCAAGTGTAAAGCAGAAAGAATACCAGCATTAACATTCCAAAATAAAGCTAAAATACACCATCCCATCTGCAATCTCTCTTGCAGGGGCACAAGTGCAATGAAATACACATATGTCACAAACTTAAACTGCTGGTACCAAGAAAAAAGTCTATTTTATCCCTAATGCTTAAACTCGGGTTTAAAAAGCCTGTTAACCAACAGCACGTTGTACCAATTTCCTAAGATCCGTGAGTGACTTCAGTGAAGCCAGCGTGGGCTCACTTAGCAACCTGACATGCATTAGAAGCTCTCTTCCCAGAGGACACAGCTTCACACAAAGCAGCTGCTGCCACAAAGTCCCTGCTCCAGCAGCCCTCGTTACTCACCAGGGACAGCATGTCCCAGGGGGGAATGGGTCAGAAAACCCCCTATGGAATAGGTTATGTGGCTATTTCTAAAGCAGTTTCCCTTAGAACTATTTTAAGAGGTGCTTCCGAGGGAATCGACTGAATCACTTCCCACAGGAACAACGTGGGGGTTATTTTGGAAAGGGCTGAGCAAAGCCAGTGCTCGTTCTCGGGGACAGCAGAGCCAGGCTTTTCTGCACAGGCACAGCAGCATTTACAGACTCACCACAGGGCTAACACAGAGCACTGATTCCACAATGGGGGAGTGCAGTTCTCATGGCCAACACATCCAGATTTTCCCTCTGGAAGTGGAGATTCCACATCACGTCTGTGCACATTACATAGAGCACTGCATTGATTACTCAACCATATTCCAGTTATTGTTAGTATTTCATTAAATATGTGAATGTTTCCAAGTTCTAAAAGCTACCCCTGACTCTCCCTACAGAATCTTGTACAACAAAAAGCCAAGTACAGCAGAATATTGAAATTAGCTGTGAACTGTATAATCCCATTGTTCAATTTCATGGCATTTAAGACAGTACCTTCCCCTCCACACAAGTCTGGATGTTAATCCATGCTGGAACCTGATTTAATTTTCCAGATGACAGGATGGGAACATGCTACAATGGCATATTAGTGTAACTATGCTGCTCTTTTACTCACAACTTTTCTTACATCATAAAGTGAGGAGTTCTGCTTTTAAAAGACACATGGTTAATTACTTCTACAAATAGTACAGCTCAAACTGATCTGTATTTGAATTATATGGAAATTATAAAACCAGGGAAGTTTTAAAAAAATTACCAGAAAATACTTCCCAGAGTAAACCAAATGCAAATCCAACATAAACAAACTTGCTTCTTCTGATAAAAGTCAGCCAATTTAATCCATACTGGCTACAAATAATTCATTTCAACCCCAAATTGAAAAATATAGTGAAAATTATTTCATTTTTTCTCCTAACTAATTATTTACCTCATTCACTTCTGTAAGGTCCTTATAGCTGCAATCCCTCTAAAATTAACTGGAATTCCATTCAGAGTAACTTTTAATTTCGTCACCCACTACACATTCTCATCCTTATGCAGCACAACTAAAAAGCAACGTAAACTTCTTTCCAAACCTCTGCAAACTCCTTGGTGTCCTGCACTCAGCACAGCCGAACACTCCTGCTTGCCCCTAACCTGCTGCAGCTCAGCATCTCAGGGAGGGGGAAGCAGGGGAGGAGGGAAAAAGGCGGGGATGGGTGGAGAAAATGTGGGAAAGAAAAAATCTACACACACACAAGACAGACACGAAACCTCAGAACAAGTTCTGGCATAAAATACATATGGAATAAAGATTTCCATTTTAATTTAATATGCAGCTTTAAGCCTCCAATCTTTCCTTCTCAAAGTGCACTTTATTCTAAAAGTGTCCAAGTTAGAAAACAACCAAGATATAAGGGAAAATTCCACAACAAAGTCTTACACCCCATCACACAAGCCTGCTGCCAGTACCACAGTGTGTGAGACTGAGGTTACCCCGAGCTGCCGCCGAGCACAGCAAGCACCTGCACCAGGTCCCACACTCAAACCCATGTGAAGAGTTTGTAATCAGCCTCTTCACCTAGCAGATCACAGTGCAAACAAATATCCCACACCCAGGATCCAGGCTGCATCCCTGTGCAGGCGAGGCCTGAGTCGGTGGACACGGCTCTGCAGTAACACCAGAGCTCCTGAAGGCTCTGCACATCCCTGACGGGCACAGCTGAGAGAACCAGGCAGGACTGGTGCCTCCCTCTGTGCACCAGGCCACGGACAGCAACGTCACAAAAAACAGACTTGCACGTTTGCCTCTCTCTCTTTAACAGAACATTTGGAAATCTGCCCGGCAAGTGCCAAAAACCTCAATGGTAACGTGAAAATTCTTTTCACAACAGTTTAATCTAGAAACGTAATATAAGGTTTGTAACTCACACACAAAATGCTGTTCAGACTTCAGTAAAGTGATGCGAAAGCAGGAAAGACTGAGAGCAAAGGCAGTATAAAATATACATCATAGGAAACAGGAAGGAAGGGAGAAAAACAGAACAGATTAATCAAATCACTATGATTTCCATAATTGTTTTTATATTATTAACACATCAAGAGCCAGAGGGGCAGTGAGGAACAAAGCTTTCCTCAGCAGTGTTTAGCAATATCTTATATGTGTTTTTAAAAAAATCCTTCCAAAAAAAAAACAGGTTAAGCTACAGATTTCCTTGCTGATTTTTACTTAAGGCAATATATAGCTCTCCAGAATGAAGAGATATAGAGAGGTAACAGCTCTAACGACATGAGAAGTGGCACAGGTTATCAGAGTTGTGTCTGTACATCTGGGGTGCACACCAGGTTTCTGGTCCCCTCACATCAGGTTTCTGGTCCCCTCACATCAGGTTTCTGGTCCCCTCACATCAGGTTTCTGGTCCCCTCACACCAGGTTTCCAGTGCAGGCACAAGACCAGCAGCAGCTTTATAAGCCATTCAGAGTAAACATTAAATATGAGACTTTCACTGTTTCTAGCAGACAAACCAACTTTCCATGTAAAGGGGTCTTGGTTCATTTTACAATCCTGTTAAATAAACAGAAACAACACTCACTTCTTGGATAAGAAGACAGGAAAAGCACTCATTGCCTTTTCCAAACACAAGAGGCTCCATTGGTTCCCTCATCAATTATTCAGTGTCATGTCAAGTTGTTGAACTGCCCAGCTTGCCACGTGCAGAGCACTTGGTCAGACCTTTTTATAAGGCAACATGTTCCACTTAACTGCTATTATTTACTCCCTCAGATTCTCATATGGAATAGGGCCAGGTTTAATCAAAACTTTACCAATTCTTTTAATGAAATTTGGGAAACAGTCATGCTGCAAGGAGAGTGTTCAAAATATGAAACACAGTTGGGGAAATATCTCTCTATTATATCCTTAAGCACTTTTGTTTCATCCATACCACAATATTGGTTTTACAAAACCCAGTTGTATAATGGTGCAGATTAATGTCTATTGCTAATATTCTAAACTGCTATGTCTTCAGTGGCCAGCAAACACAGAATTATTTCTTTACAAAGAAGAGCAGGAAGCTTTCGGTCCAGATTAATTTTTAAATTGCTGATACTGACAGAACAAAAGCTAGAACCATGAGAAGGAGATGCACAGGATAGAGCTAAAACTAAAATAATACAAAACCAGAAGACAAAATAAGTACTTATTTCAAGTCCTGTTTGTTACATGTTTCTCTCACCTTCATTTGAGGTCTTCAGATCTTTTCTCTGCACTGGTTAATGACTTCAGTGATACCTCAAGCCCACATTAAAGCACGGTTGATGGATCTTTTGAGTTTGCTTTACTGTGCACTTAAGGGGATATTTCTCTTGATAACCATCTGTTCTTCAACCAACCCAGAAATGCAGTATTCCTGCAAAGCCAAACTCCAGGACTCCTGCAAACTGAAAAATTTTGAATGGACTGTATTTTTAATTCTTTTTTCCCCCTGTAATTTTAGTCAGCAAATTATACAGCAGCTAAAACTTGCAAAAAATATAATTAGGTAAAATCATACTTCAGTGGTCAAGAAGTCCACAAAGCCTGGCTTACAAAATGAAATACAAAGTGTTCTGAAACGTTTTACAGGTTGCCTGTAATAATTATACAAAAGAGTTTAAATGCAGAAGTTGAATGGGAACACCTACTTTAAGCAGGCTTTTTTGGGGTTTAATAATTTTTAAAATTTATTTGTGCTTGATCAGTGTATTTTTTCTCATAACCTTTTTGACACTCTATAAATTTAATAGAGATGTGTTTCAAGTACTCAGGCCATGAATACTGAATTTGTTTCTCTCCTGCCTCTTTGTATTTATATTCCGAGACAGCAGAGTTGCCTGGTGACAGTCCCTCCACTTCCACAGCAGCTGGCAAGCCCTCCTTGTCCTGGGAATATGAAAGAAACAGTTAACTAATATTTCAGGCTCTGATTTAAATGTGACAGTCTGGAAGTGCCAATACCATGCAGGGCAGGATTTACAAGCTAAGATTTTTTTTAAAGTCTCTGAAGCAATAATGTAAGAAAAATAAAAATACCTTTATCACATCTAGGTAACTTGCAGCAAAAATTAATCCTGATTAATTAATTAATCCAAATCAGTGCATCATCTGGAGTTTAACAATACCAGACACAAGCAGAGACTGTCTAAATCTCTTAACTTAGATTTTCAGAATGGAAATTCTCAGGCTAAGACCAAAGCAACCAGAGCTTTGACAGCTTTACAAGAAACAGTCACCTCTTTAATATTTACAGGACATGTATTTCAGATGGCTTCTGAATGCCTATCTGCTGCCCGAGATTAGTGCTTCTGCTGAAAGGCCAAGCACATGCACCCAAAACAATTTCTCTAAGCTCACTTTGTACAGCAGAAAAAAATAAAAGTTGATAAAATTAGAGCTTATAGCCAACTGAATGAATATCCAACAGCGGCATACTAAGCACCTTCATTTAAAAAATCCTTATTCAATTAATTTTATGAGAAATTTTTATGTAATGTTACATTTTCTTTCCTGTGTCAACCAAATAACTTTTAACTTGTTCATTGCTCTGAAGAAAACCAGGATTAACATTTTAATATCATACTGCTTTTTAGCAATAGTGTATTAAAAGGAACTTGTGTAAAACCACAATGTGGCCATGGCAATCAATCAACTACATTACAAAACCTAAAGGAATTGCTAATGAAAACAAACAGTAATTTCCAACACACTGCCAGACTTTTCACTACTAGAAAATACTTTGAGTTTTATAAACATTTTCCGAGCTGCTTTATTTTTGTCATTTTTGGGTTTAGCTTTAATGACAGTTTGGTAATAACCTGTATTTTCTACATCTTAGAGAACATTTTACAATTGTTTAAATTTTTAAAAATTTCTTTCCAAACTTCACCAACCACAGTAACTTCAGATAGACATATTGCCAGAGATATACATAAAGCACTGCAGAAATACATTCATTGCAATATGGACTGCCACATATCAGGTTTAATCTGAACTGACTGAAAAAGGACGTGGAACAGAAGTGCTGTAGCCAACCATAAGTTCTTGAAGTGTTGTACTAAGAAAGGAAAAACAACAACCCTTCTCTTGAGC
This sequence comes from Eopsaltria australis, assembly GCA_034509425.1. Taxonomy (NCBI): domain Eukaryota; kingdom Metazoa; phylum Chordata; class Aves; order Passeriformes; family Petroicidae; genus Eopsaltria; species Eopsaltria australis. The sequence goes on from JAVTVJ010000376.1 coordinate 1,126,694, forward strand.
AACTGGATAATTGCCCGAACTACAGAGAGAAACCTTCTTTGTTACACATGCAACAGTGAATACTGATTTCTAAGCCTCAAGCTATGTAACTTTCTAATGTTTCAAACTTTGACCCCACTTTCATACTTTCAATACTGATAGTCTCCAACTGTTTTCAGTCTGCATGTGCCCATGTGTTACTGCAGAGGAGCAGCACTGCTCCTGACACTGCTCTGTCACTGCCTGCACAAACAACCTCTGAGGGGAACCTCTGGCACAGCAACTGTACAGTCCAGAGAAAACAGAGCTGCACAATCAGCTGGGGCTCGATGGCTCCTGTTAGTGCATCTCTGCTTAGCTCAGGATTCAGTGAGCTTAGTTCAGTGATTTGTATGGCACTGAAACAAAACAAACAAATCTATCAAAGATGAAGCGCTGAAAATCTCGTTCTCGATTCCATTGGTCTCTGCAGTGGAGGCGTCACCACAAATGCTTTTGGGCATGTGCAGTAACACACAGCTTATCTGTCATACCATAAATCTGATTCACCCAAGTCCTTATCAACAAAGGACAGCCAAACCTCTTGAGCATTTCTGGGGAGCTGATTTCATAGCAGTGCTCTGGTTGCAGCTTTTCCAGTGTAGCCACACTTAGGGCTTCACCCTTGCCGCACTTACTACCCCAGAAACCTGCGTGATGAAACAGAATTCCACGGTCATCAACGCATTCCTGAGCTTTGAGGTGTGCAAGTTCATATATTAAAAGATCATACATAAGAGAGAGTGATAATTATTTTATTGGGACACTTCAGAACTTGGCCTTGTACCCTTCAGTACTCAGCCTCATCTTTTTGTTTCAGCTTGAGCCATGCAACATGCTCATATCAACTCACCACTCCTATTAGTGCTGCCCATTCTTTCAAAATGGTAAAACAGTAAAAATCTGTAAGAACAGGTACGCTGGAATCCAGTTTAAAAAAAAACAACAAATGACAAAAAACAGAGATTGGTCACAGAAAGCCTCACCTAAGGCTCAGCATCACTGAGGTCCCATGAAAACCTTCAACTAAAGCATTAAATAAGAGGAAAGTTTGTAAGAACAGGAAAAGCATGCAATGTACCCCAGCAAAACATTTCTGTGGAGTCAGAAATGTTGATGACAGAAGTTGAACTTCTTGAACATCATTCAAAGCTTAGTGGGGAAGAGGGGAAGGAGGTCCTAACATGGAAAAATACATCTCATGGAGCTAATGACCGTGAGATGAAAGAAAAACAAAATCACTGCATGTTCAGCTGCTCAAAATGACTTCTCTCTTCTGGAGGAAAGTTCATTAACTGGACAGCATCAGGCAGCACAACAGAGCCATGGATATATCGACACTTGCAGGACTGACCTAGTTCATGGTTGCAATGCTTTCAGTTACCATTAGCAAAGTTCCCTTTATGTTGTGTGCAATGCTGTAACAAAAAGGTCTCTGAGAAAGTAAGTTTAGTACATTTAAAGCAGTGCTGTCGTCTTGAAGAAAACTTTCTTTTAGATAAAGAGGAGTTCACTGATATTCAGTGCAACTAGACAGGAAATCTATCATCTCACTAAAAAAATTTAAAACATTTTTGCTACTATAGAAAAGGCAAGAGTATCGAAAGGATTTTTAACTGCAAAAAATGTTTTCAGACACTTGATGCTTCCAAGATGCATGACAGCATGCATCCAGCTATCAAAATGCTCCTGAGAGAGTGGAGTAGTCTAGTTCTGAGCAGGAACATTTCATAATCACATCACAGCCCTGAAAATCAGGCGTATATAAATCCAACAATTTCACTAATTTCCTTTCTCTTTCCTTGCCCAGCTTTAAGAAACCGCAAACTCCCAACTAAACTTTCAGCCCTTTTCAGAGCTCTGGTGATTCATTTCAATCTGGTCACCCTCAGCAGCAGATTTGCTGAAAACAGTCTTTTTCCTTCACTACCAATTCCAAAGGTAATCTAAAACTGTAACTTGAATCCACTTGTTCAACCTCTCTCCACAGGTTGATGATCTGGGTGGTGCTGAAGTGCAGCCGGCCATCAGCTCTGCAGTGGACTGCTGGGGGACACAGTTCTCACAAATCTGACAAACTCAAAGGAGGCTCAAGAGTAGGGGCTGCTCTTATCACACACCAGCACACCTTGAGCAATACCTACTCTGTTCTCATTATCTCACTCCATGTCTAATTGGGTTTCTAAGCTCTGCTCTCTAGCTGCTTTTTCCAGGTCTGAATACATACTGCTGTTGTACTCTCATCAGAAGAATTTCAAGCATCAACAGGTAATTTCTAAAAACTCTCCTTTTTGCTAAACTCTTACTTGCACTACGTCCAAACACCCTTTTTTGAGAACAGAAATTAATGACATTTACCACAATTTACTTGTTGAAAAATAAACACATATCACTAACTCTAGTACCACAACACCAATGTTCCATGCCGTAATTGTTCCATAGAGGCTCCACAGCCTTTTCTTAGTGACCCAACTAACGATGAAGTTCTCTCCATCTTTTTCTACAAGCATATATGTTTAATTTTTAAACATGAAAGATTAAATTAGAAGTTACCCACACAAACACAACTCCTTTTAAAAAGGCTCAAAACACTGTATTTACATCTGCAAGTACTCACGTTATTACTACAACCTTTATAACAGAGCTTAGGTTTGCTTCAAACAAAACAGGGTTCTCAGCGATAGAGGCCCAAGAAAAAGCCCTGCATACAGTTAGTCTACAAAGAATTAACTGGATTAATTAGCAAGGGATTTGAGAAGCAGCTTGGAGCTAGAAAACCAAAACACTAAATTGTTTAAATACTTTGGCAATGGATCAAGGTTTCTAGGCAGCCCTATGTTCCATTCTCTCCTTTTTTTTTTGCTCGGTGTTTTAACACATTTAACCTGACGAGGTACTTTTTCATGAGATATGAATGACACTGTCAAAATACCAAAAAAGAAGATGTGAATTAAAAAATGCCACAAGCTGTTAGCAATTCTGCCAACATGCATGAGCCCAGGCAACATTAATTAAAAATCAATAGCTTAGGACATAAATAGCTCTTATCTCTGTTATAGTATATCTCTAACATAACTCCTTATTAAAGAAAAAAAAGGGGGAAAAAAGCCAGTGTCTCTGCTATTATACTGACTGAATTGACCACAACAAAGCAAAAGGAATAAGGCAAAAACCCTGAGCAAAGAAACCCTTATGAGAAAGGGAGGACAGGCATATGAATGATTGGAATGCTTCAGCCTTGCACTATCATTAACACATAACCGGCTGGAAACAGCCACGCTGCAAATACTTGGAGAACAAGTTACCAGGAAGAACATTCCATGTTTTCAGTGCTAATATGATTCTATACAAAATCCTTCTTGCCAAGGAAACAAAAATAACACAGACGTCTTTCTGTCAGCTAGAAGTTAGTAATCCATATTTTCCTGAGTTTATTAATCAGTATTTTTATTTTGCATCTCAACTAAAGATGGTAAATTCTCTGATAATTATAAAATAAAGATGAGGAAAAGCAGGATATTGCACTCAACCTTTTTTTCCTTTTAACACCATCTTCAAACTAAAGTTACATTAGCAGGCACCAAAGCTAGAAGACTAAAGATAAACTAAGAACTTAAACCACGGCTTTCAACAGCTGTTTTCACACTTGCAGAGAGCCAAACCCTTCAAAGACCCAAACCCATTTTCTAACACAATATCACCTAAAGCCCACCAAGCTAGATGCACAGTTTGGGTCTGTCATAACTCCCAGACAATCATGACAATCTAGATTTCTGAAGAGTTTCTACAGAAAATTAATATGAAACACAAGATGTAAAATGATACTGAAATGGAAAGGCTAAGCTTAGTTTTCTTTTTGTCTAATGACTCCTGATTTATTCAATGATTATTAATGACCTGCATATCAAATGCTTCCACCAAGATATAGTAGCCTAAAATCAATGATGAAGAAGTCAACTAGACACTATCTAGCAAAAATTCATTAGAGTTCAAAATAAAAGGAAAACTTTCATTTCCCTAAGAGCTACATGTACATACACCAAGACACTGAAACACTCCACAAATTTCAGTGGAAGAGTAGATCACAAAATTGTAGGACCCTTAAGGAGAAATTCTCAGGACAAAAAGGATTCTTTTGATAGTCACGTTTACAAATCTGAGCTCTCAAGAACCTCTGGCAGCAGACGAGCACGTGTGAGTGCACCTCCACCAGGCTACAGACCCAACACCAAAGCCTGGGTAACGCAGCCCAGAATGAAGAGGTGGGAACATTAGGAGGCTGAATTTATTAAAAATCAGTTTTACAGATTGTTCCCATTACAAAGGAAGTTTTTAGAAACATCAACCTGAAATACTGAATATACAGACGCAGGACGTGAGCTTCATCAAACCCTACACCAAGCAGAGCTGTATCTGTGGGCATAATCAGAGGTTAATTAGGAATTCCCTTCTATCATGGAATGGAGACAGGAAGGACAAACCTTTCAGATCTCAAACGGAAAACATTTCACTACATCAACTGGCCTTTGAGTCCTACCTTGCACCTGTACTTGGGGACACTCCTATGTCTTCCCATCCCCTTGTCATAATCTCAATTCCCAAAAATTTATTGGCTGAGTGCAGCACAAAAAAATCCAAGGTTCTATTCACAAAGCAGACACCAAGTGTCAGGACAGGGAAACAGAAGACCCCACTTTTCACAAAATCTTTTGCTCTAACTTTGCATTGAGCTACAGCCAGAAATTATGTATTTGATTCTGAACTGTTCAAATTCCATTCCAGCTATTGCCAATTTTAGTTAACCTTGTTTAAGGTGCACTGAATACAAGGTTTTGTTGCTGCATTTGATATAACACAATTCTTCACGTAGAAAGTTAATTATTCAATCTCAATTTTTAGTAGAAGTACATTAGAACACAGAACTGCCATTATTAGAGTTCCTCTGTCTAAACAGAATAAATCGAAACTCCACCAAGTTCCCCCAATAACGCTTTTTGTCATTGTAAAAATACAAACTAGCACTTAATTAACATTTCAACCATTGTCTCCATGGAAGGTTCAAGGAAACAAAACAATTCTGAGACTTTGTTAAATCATCTGTCTCCATTTTACTTTATCATTATAAATTAAACTGAGTAGAAGATGCACAAGTAATTTGTAAACTCTTTCAAAGGATCTGATTTACATTTTTCTTCTACAAAGACGAAGATCTCCCCCTAACATGCTCCATTTGTGCTAAATATTAAATTAAGACACTTTTACCACATATATGGCAAAAATGGAATATATTTTTGATATGTTTTGGAATTACTTTCAGCCATCTAACGCTGTTTATAATACTGGTGCAAATACTGCCACCAATAAAGAAACAAACATTAAAAAGGTGTCCTTTAAGCTTCCCTTTAAGGCATCTACCATAATCGTATAATTTGCTCTGGACATCATTAAAATGTAAAGTTAATGAGGATTCAGCTGAAAACAGAAGAAATGTAACCTATTTTCAGGCAAAACTTCTAACACTGCAATCAGAGGGAAAACCTCTTTGATGTCTCTTTGTCTCTTCTCATTAATTTTCTTTTGGTTTAAAAAAACACAAAGGCTGTTTAAACTAAAAAATGCATAGAAGTTTAAACATGGTAATTATAGTCGAGCTGCAATGAGGTCATTAGGTTTTTAAAACTTTGAGATAAACAAAATTGAGATGTATGACTATTTTAAAAACATGTCAATACTCCATTTTAATTGTCCATGTGATTGATACCCACTGTATTCTAAGGATTTAGTCTAGATACAGAATTGTTTCAAGATGATTTAGTGAAGGACAGAATCCCATAGCCGGGGTAGAGCAAAGCAATCAAGAAATACATCAAAATGAAAGGTTGTAATTACTGTATTACTGGATGCCACATTTAGTATTTCTAAGTGCAACAAAACACACTTTTACCATCCATGCAAGAGAGATGGTAAACTATGAGATTTTACTACTCTTTACCTCTACAGTTCATTAAGGAATAAAATATCGAAAAGTTAAATAATTCTATTTACTCACTTCATCTATTCTTGTTTATGAACACTGCGAAGGCACACACAAAGCTGCACACTTCTGTTTTAACATGCTAATTCTTTGCAGCAGACAATACCTTAAAGAGGTATTTTTAATTATACAGTATTGATGCAATCTGTGATATACTGTAGTGGTAGATATTTTCAGCAAATAATTTACAAGTAAATTTTCCCAAACACAAACTAAAAACAATTTTTAACACTGCTGTGAACAAAAGATGATGTATCATCACAAAGAGAAGGCCTTAAGCCACAAAAACACAGAGCAAATATAACCTGATCTTTAGTGCAGAAGGAATTTAATCACAATGAAGCAAAACAAGCATATATATAACACTTTTCTGTGTGCCAGCATCACCTCTAGATAAAATGGAATAAGATGAGATTAATATATTATTTTGTGGCAAATGTAAAAAAAGTATGAATGTTAATGCATTTGTGGACAGAGGTTATAGCTTTAACAGAGAGTTATTTACCCTAATGAATCTTTTTAACATGTTTGATAAACTCTTCAAATTAGTCATTGACTAACAGACAAGTATCAGATAAAACCAGAAACTACTTCAGGTGCAAGTGAAGCATAACTCCAAAAGAAAATTTCATACCTATTTCAAGGAAAGTTTTGGGGGCTCTGTTTTGGTTTTGGGTTTTTTGCATTTTACCTTTCCTCTGCCATGTTTTATCAGGATTTGCTCCTGTCCTGTCCTTGCCCACCGAGCAGCTCTGTCCTACAGAGGTACAGCCCATCCTACAGCCTGTGCCAGCTTCTGCTCCACCAGAGCTGCTCCTCCCCGCCTGCTTCCCCTCTTGTCTGCACTCCCTCAGTGCCATATTCGCACAAAAACAAGCACACCACTGAAATAACACTGAGTCAAATGTGCAGCTTACCAACAGGAAACACCAGCAACCTGACTCTGCCTCTGCCCATACTCTGGTGCTCAATCAGCCATTCTGTCTTCACATTTTCACACTTGGCTTGAGTCTGCATTAATTATTTTTGATAGATGTTTCTCCACAGAGTGATAATCTGGTTTTAGAATCTTTGGAACAGAAGATCTCAAGGATCTCCAAAGTATCTTACAGAAAGAAATTAGAGTCATTTACTTAAGGGGTGTAACAATGTAAGAAACAATTCACGAAGAAGTCATGTTACCACTATTTATATTCATAACTACGTAGTTTCAAAGTAAATGATTCTGCAAAGGAACCAAATACGGGATTGAGTTAACACCTGTAGAATGCAATGGGAGTTGTAAGTCTAATTTCCTTCACCACCACTTCAAACCCTAGCACAAATTCTACTGGTGAAAATTCCAGTCAGGAAAGCATTCAGAAAAAACTCTCTGGACTATAATCCATTCCAGACAACAGATTATCACTCTCAGTTGTCTCTTCCCATCCCTTTACCCAAGGTTATCACCCTCAATATGAAAGTTCAACTTCCTTGGTTTCTATCTCATTCTTCCATTAAACAAGTAAAATTAAAAAGTATATTAAAAGGTGTTTTCATCTTAAAAAAGACATAAAAATCATCTTCCCAGGAGCCGAAAATGTGTCAGCATCTGGAATTCTGACAAAAGATTTACCAAAACTTGCTAGCCCCAGAAGGACCAAACCGCAAATTGTCTCTGGTAGCAAAGAAGGTGGAGCTTGGGATTTGTTTAGATTTGATCTTGAGTTTTGACAACTGCTGCTGAAGTAAAACAATAGCCTTGCATTAATTTTACACTTATTTGATAATAATCTAACCTCAAATCATCTCTTTTAAACTCCATTTCAATTTATAAAAAAACCTAACACCCGAACCGCAAACAAACAGAAAAAATCACCACAAAACAAAACCAACAAAAAACCACAGGAAAACCTAACAATGTCACTTTTTGTTCATGACACAAAACACCACACCAAAAGCAGGCAGCCCAGTACTGCCTTGGGCACTCTGACAGGCCTCTTTTTGAATTGCAGTTTGCATTCTCTTCTTGCAAGGAACTCCCCGCAACAAAAGGAACCAGCAATAAAAATAGATCCAGTTCATCTTTTGCTTCCCCAAACTTGCTTCGCCTGAGTGCTGCACTTGAAGCAGTGCTCTGTTAAGTGCTCTAAAGCACTTTGTAGTGCTCTGCTACAACTACCAACCTACATATCAACAGACTAAGGACAGACTCAAGTTTTAAATTCCAGTATTTCTATTGAAAACGTTCATAGGAAGCATCATCCAGCTGTGGATGGACCAGCCAGTCGCTCACAGGACCGTGCTAACTTCAGGAAAAGAAACCACCCAAAGCCACTGTTCTTAAATCTCCAGGGAATCTCCTTTAAAGTCATTACTACTTTGTTTCTTTTTCACCTGAATGACAGTCAAATTGAAAGTTCTTTATAGCAATGCCTGTATCTAGGTTAACTGCTGATTGCAGATGCACTAAGCTTTGAGCAGAAGTTATGACTCATTAACAAGATTACCTGTTGTGATTGAGAACAACCAAAAAACAAACCACCTTGGAAATGCTTATGACTGAGAGGGAAATAAAGTTAAAACTACTCCCTTAAATAAAGACACACACACACACACACACACACACACACACACACACACACACATCTTTAACATCAATGTTTGGATTCTGTTCAAAGTACAATCTCTTTGCAGTTACTGGCATAGCAGCCCTATTCTTAACACAGCACAGCAAGAGAGAGTTAATTGCAACAAGTGCTTCACCAAATTCTTAAATGCTTCAAATGAGGAAATCTTTAATGTTTCAGTAGTATTGGGTATCTAAATCGAGTCTCTCAAAAACTCTTTAAAAGGAACAACCACTCAAATTCATCTAAAAATTCAAGGAAAACTCTAAGTATACCTAGTGAATGAAAATAATTTGTTAGAATCACTAAAAAAAACCCTCCCTAAGAAAGTTTCAGTTTAGCAGTTAATTCCAACCTGCAGTTAAAAAGGCACTAGCTGTCAGTCAGTTTTCTCACCCAACTCTATCATGAAAAGAAAAACTGACAGATCACAGGAGCTTGCCTTTGTAAACCAATTCGGGAACTTTCATGCTTCTTATTTGTTAGGTTAAAGGTTAAATTGCTGACCTCTGCCCTCCTGCTTAGCAGCCTTTCCCTTTTTCTGTAAAGCTTTATTTTGGGGCTGTATTTACATGGATTAGTCTCTTTTCACGCTAAGAAGGAATCTGTTCACAGCCAAAGCCTTAGTTCTGGTTGTACAAAAAGCAGTCACAATTATTCAGCAGCAGACAATGACCATATTGTGGATTTACAAAAAAACCACCTCAGCCATGGCAAGTTCTGTCCTTGCTGCACAAAACAATAGAAGAAAAATCTTATCAAGCATTCAAGAGAAAGCAAACAAAGCAGGCCCACTGTGAACTTGATGAAGATGTCAAGCTCCTTTAAAAAAATATAAATCAACAAAAGAGTTTAAAGTCTTGTGAGACTTTCTGTGCTGAATTTTTCTGTCTAGTTAAACAGTGCCAGCATAGCAATATACTGCAGATTAGTAAATACTTGTGAAATAGGAAAGACTGTAGACAGAAGTAGATAAAGCATGAAGCAAAAAGACCAAACATCTCTCACAGCAACAGAGAAACAGTTATACTTGATATTACTGGTTTAGGGGTTTATTAAATCTAGTACTATCAGATAAGAACACGCCTAAAAATGCGTTGGATAAAATGTATGATGACTTGAAAAATGACAGATTCTAGTATTATTTTTCATAAGGTGAGTTTCTCTCCAAATTGAGGTCTCTATTTCATTTATACTGTAAAAACCAAACTGTTAACTGTCTTCACAGAAAACAGCTCAAACAGTGCTATTGACTTACCCGGACACTGCAGTCCCAGTAAGCTCTTTGTTAAAATCTTCCACCTTGTTTGTACTTAGAAGCAAAGCAATCAAATGGAAACAGAAAAACAAAGCAGCAGCTTAGGAGAATTAGAATTCCCAAATACCACCTACCTACTTAGGTTTGGTTACTTTTGCAATCCTGCTTTAGGAAGTTCAGTGTAGCAGTACAACACTGTAAAGATGGGATAGGAAAACTTGTGATATGGGACTCTTCAACAGAAAGCCCTTATTTAATGGAAAGAGACCTGAATTCTGCACTTCCTTAGCTATTTCTAAACCTTCAGCATTTTATCTGTTTCTCAATATAGAACGGGCAAATTGGAACCAATTAAAGGCTTTTGTCTTAAAAAAATAAAGGCTGCTCTGAGAGGTGCACGGGTAAGGTTTACAAACCTTTGAATGACCAACTCTTAACCTAATCCTAGTCCAGTAACTTTGCTTACGTTCAAGAAAATCCTTCATCAATATAGAGGCACTGCTCTGCTATGCAACATAATAATCTATGACAAAAGATAATGGTAAGGAGCAGCAGTGTGTCCTACAGAGACAGAAAGCTGCTAGTTCTCTCTACCTGTCAAAGTCCTACCATGGAAACCACAGTGACAACTGTAGAATAATTTTAGGGCCCAAGTACATCGTGACTTCTCCCAGTAGAGTTAAGGACGTGGATTAGTTTAAGTTATACATTTGTGATCTACTGGGAAGGGGGGGAGGGAGGGAGAGAGTTATTACAACCCAAGGCTAGAACATGAAAAGTAAAGAAGGAAGTACTTAAACTACTCACAAGCTTCTAGTAGGAACAAGATTAGTAGTACATGCTACTCTAGGAGCCAATTCAAATGCAAATTTCATCCTTTCACTCAAACAATGATAAACTACCTCAGAGTTAATAGTTTCCTTCTAAGATTCATCTCCCTTTTCAACTTAGTGGTATGTTTTCCAGAAAAGAAAGAAGCACATGGAGAGTCTTACAGCAAGACCTTTTAAATTTTGTCATAAAAGAAGTAGCATAAACTACATTTCCTTTCCTAATCCAGTGAACATTTGTTAAACTCTAACACACTTTGTCCATGCCGTCGCATTTGGGCTTCTAACTTACCATGGTTTTTTAAAAAAACACTCAGAAAGAAATCCTTTAGCAGTACTAAACCATTTCAGCTTTTTCCTTGAACACACAGCAAGAATTTATGCTACACTCACAAAAAGATGAAAGATGAGGTCCTTGGAGAGAAAGGCCTTTTGGCACACTACATGGTAAAGCTACAGATTTGACATACTTTTATAATGTCTGCTTTGGCAAGAACACAAAAACCCCACACAAAAGCATGGTACGTCCTCCCAGACAGGGGTGTAGGGGGTGTTTTACTCTTGTGAGCATTTACTTTCAAATGCTCTTACTTCAGAGACTATTTTGATCGGTTACTTTAGACTAACAAATTCTCTTTTGCTATATGAACAGTTTGACAGTCAGACTACAATTCTCCTCACAGCCCTTTCTAACAAGAGAGAATCCTTGGCTGAGGTCCAGCAACAGCCTTAAATTTGTTACATCCTATTTTTGATGAATGATCTGCAGCAGTTTTAAGATCATAAAGTGCTTTGAAAGTTAAAAGAAAAATTTCACAAGTAGTAAGCTTTCACCTTCTTTATAAAGGTATTTAAACTAAATTTGCTAGCAGATTCTTTCTACTTCTGCATCTCAAAAACCTGCACAAAACAATCTTCTGGCTGAGATTAAAAACATAGAAACAGTTGCAATTCACTTTACTTGTCTACAATGTGTCAATAGCATAGACCTGCATATCTAGAAGTGCTTAAGTGAGCAAAGCAGTTATCCTCTGTAAAAGAAACAATACAAGTTCTTTGCAGTTTACCACCTCAGCTTCTGTGAAGTTTCACTATTACAAAATGCCATGACAAATACAAAAATCACAACCATATAAAATGCTTTTTTCCTTCCTTTACCCGAAGATTAAAAACAGGAAAAGAAATCCAGTAAAACATCAGTATTTCATACAAAGATTTTAATTTGCTCTCAAATTATCCACGGCACATAACAATTCCCATGAATGAGAGAAGACCACGCACCAGAGACACAAAACTTATTAGTTTTACTTTGAGCCAATATTTTCCCAATATTTTCCAATAATGAGCCAGTATTTCATTTTTACAATAAAACCATGGTTATTTTCCCCTGCTTTTCTGAAAGTAAATGCGTGGGAGCTGGTGAGAAGCATTAGACTTGCAAAGTTCCTATGCTTGACATACCTGACACACACAACACAGATTTCTCACTAGATAAATTCTACGTACTGTCACTGTGAAAACACAGACTCTGTTCCTTCTATTCTAGTTTGCAGCTTCTCACTTTTGGTGAGAATGCTCCAGGCTCCAGAGCAATGCATCCCTACAAAGTGGAAATCAGGGGAGAGGAGGCCTCTAAAGATGAACAAGGAGCTCCTGGACAAACTAAACACAAACAGGCAGCTTCCAGAGGGTGGAAGCAGGGAAACATGGCCTGGAAGGAATGCAGAGGAACTGTCTGAACAGCCAGGCATCAGGTTAGAAAAGCTAAAGCCCTGCCAGAAGTAAATCTGGCCAAGGACACCAAGGACAACAAGAAAAGCTATTATAGGTACATTGGCAATGAAAGAAAGGACAGGGAAAAATACGTGTCCTCTCAGAAAAGGGAATTCTCAGCTTCCATAGAAACCCCAATCATCAGGCAAAAAAATAGTTTGGAATTGTCTTCTCCTAAGGAAAAATATTTTTAGAAAGAAATATTCATCTTCACGTGGCCAGTCAGAGTTGCAGCTATCCTGCTTTACAGTTCTCAAAAAAAAAAGGTATCATGTTTACTTAAGTAAGAAAAATCAGTAAGTTTCCAAGTAAGACCTATGAATTCAACAAAGAAAAGCACAAAAACCACCTTAAAAAAACACTGGATGCTGGAATTGTATAATGTACCAAAGAATTCATGTGTCAAAAATATGCAATGCTGAGCACAGATGATCATTATTTCTAAACAATCTCGAGGAAAAAGGACAGTGAGAGCACAGCAAGCTGATCCAATGATCATTTCTACTCTCAGTTCACACATTTCATTGGGTTTGGCAAAGTTCTGTCTGGACTGGAATAAAACAACGTTTACTTTTACAACTTCTTCAGTTTCAATGAAATTTTTCTCTTTTCACCTTATTAAGCACACAAAATGTTCCCCAGATGATCCTGAAGCTTACACTTCTACGAATCAAATCTTAGGATCACAGGATAATTGAGGTGGGAAGGGATGTCGGGAGGTCTCCAGTCCAACCTCCTGCTCGAAGACAGGCCAGATGTGAGGTCACACCAGGTTCTCCATGGTTTTGAAGCAGTTCAGTCTTGAAAACCTCCAAGGATGGAGATGCACATCTCTTGACTGACCTGGTCTAATACTTGACTCCTCATGGTGAACAGGTTCCCAATATTCACTCAGAATGTCTCTTGATTCAGCCTGTCACTGCACCTTGTCCTCCTGTCACACATCTCATGGTGAGCCTGGATACTCATCCCGATGAACTCATGGGTTTGGAGGCTGCTCAGCTTCTCTGGAGCCTCCTCCAGGCTGGACCAGCCCAGCACTCGTCTCCTCACACTGAAGGGCTCCAGCTTGCTCACCATCTTTGATGCCCTCCATTGAACTTGGTCCAGTTTATTGATGTCTTTCTTGGAATCCAGAACAGATTTTTCCCTTCTGCAGCTGACTGTGAACTTTGAAATATATTGAAGCCTCAAATTTCAGTTGATACTTAACAGTCACATGGCAAACATCTTTTGCTAGTTTCTCACTTTTCCTCTTCAATTTGGGGGAGCGGGAGGCAGCGTGGGGCTGAGCTGCCAGCTGGGGTTAATCCATGACACCTACACTAATTTTTGAGTAACAAAATAGAGGCAAGTTTTACCATCCCACAAGCCAGACAACCCCCACACTAGGACAGTTACAGCTTTGGAGGAATCCTTTCTCCTTAAGACCAAATCAGAAGATTGATATCAGAATCACGAGCAGTATCAGTATCAATGGCGCTGTATTATACTAGACACAGACTTCAAAAACAGCTGTCTTAGTTAATTTTGGGATTAATTAAACAGGGAGAAATAGTTTTAAACCTGCCTGATAATTTGCTTCTTATACAACTTTCATGCATTTTGCTTTTGTCAACAGTAGCTGCTCCTTGCCATGTAACATAGATTCCCTGACTGCAAAAAAAGAAAAGCTAATCTATATTCTTAGGTTTTTGGCATGGACAAAAAGTGGACACAGACTACATGGAGGTTTCGAGGTCTGTATTTCTGGAATAGTGATTTGTCTGGGATACAGTACAACTGTTAAATACAATTGACACTGCAGAGAACCAGACAACCTTCATTCAGAACAGAAGGACAAAATATTTGGGTATACATGAATCTAAGGTTTTTAAGAAAGAAGTATACCTCATAAGTATAAAAAATTGGTTGGGAAAGTCTCTTAAAAGATACTTCAGAGAGAGTAACTTCAGAATATGAATGACTAGTAAAAACAATTGTTAAAACTCTTTTTTTACTCCCTAAAATGAATTTCTGAAGATTTTGCACCTACAAGTGCATACAACAAACCTAAAAACACAACTAAGTGAAACTCCCACAGAATCAGTTGGTTTATAGAACAAAATGTATACTAAATTCTCCAATTAAAAACCTGTAAAGTAGTTTCCGTGCTTTTTAACCCACCTTCCCACAGCAGGGAATTAATCCCTCCAGGGGGATGCAAACAAACTTCAAAGAGAAGATTATACCCAGACACTAGTACTGTACAATGTAATGTTTATGGTCAAATTTGTTCAGATTTTCTGGCACTAGAATCCAGGTCAGATGTGCAGAAACAAAGACCAGTTATTAAAAGGGCTCCTGCAGTTACATCAAATAGTTGTGATGGCACAGAGCAGTAGGACAAGCCAAAACTGTATTCCAGTTACAACTCCTATGGAGGCTTTGGCAGGGAAGGAAGGAGTTGCAGCTATTTGACTTTCACAGACTGTAACAAATACAGATATAAAAGGAGGTAAGTAACTTTCTAGTCAATAAAATACAAAAATCCTTTCTATTGCTTCATTACACCATGTCTACAACACACATGTGATTGTTTCATGATTGTTTCAAAAGACAAAAGAAATAGTACTTCGGTATATGCTGATTAATCATAATTATTTAATTCCGACAAACTTCCTTTTGATACCATCCTAGAGACTGAACTCTTATAACACTATCTTGAACTAAATTCTGGTATTATGAATTTCAACTTTTGCTTTTCCTGCTTATTTGATCAAGTTCCTCAGGTTAGATAAAAGTGCAATCAAAAATTCCCAAATGTACTTACCGTGTTCGTTTCAGCAGTTATGGGACGTCTTTACCATAAACATAGAAGTATTTATAAAAAGTAATATTACAGAAAAATACTTGTGTAACTTTGACTTGATGACAATGCTAAAAACAGTTAACCAAATAATAAGCTGCATCCATGCCTAATTTCTAGATAATTTGATCAAAGTGAGAATTCTGGGAGCAGATAAAAATACTTCTGTAGACACGTAAGAAAGAGGAAGTTAAAATAAATTCCAAACAAGATCTTTTAAGGATATTTTTTTTTGTTTAAAACTACCCTTTTTTACATGAGCAGCAAATAACAATTTGAAAAAGCACTTACTTTTTCAAACTAATCAAGAAAAGAGTTATTTCTATTTTAAAAGACAAAAAAAGACAAAACAGTCAAAGAAACCTGAAAATTTTCCACAGTCACATACAGAAACATAAATTTCTCATTTTCAATCCTAACCGTAAAAGATTCCACAGAACCAGTAATTTAAATATTTTTAAAAGCTAGAGCAGCATAATATTAAATATACTTCATTATCTCACAATATATGGTTCTTGAGACTAGTTTTAGCTGATAAACAGGTGCAAAACAGTACCTTTCCCAATGCAACTGATTCCTGAGTGGGTCACTTCTGCATACACCTCAAAGGTAGTTTCTGGATTTTGTCTGAAACAAAAGAAAGGTATATAGCACACTGAGAATTTGGTTTACGTGTACTTGCAATGAGGCAGTCAGAAAGGGTTCTCAGCATGCACACAATACAATGACAACTAGAGAATCTCCAGTTCTTGGTTTACAGGCTTGGATGGTTTCTCATCAGACCTTTGAAAGGTACTAAATACATGGATTTTTTTTTGGAAAAAAATGTCGTGGAAACTTTTCACCAAACTGAGAAACCACATTGTCCAACACTGAACAAACAACACCCAGATTCACATTTTCATTACTGTGACCCCTGAGTTAAACTTCATGACATCTATTTGTCCAGGAAAAAGGAAAAAAAAAAGAAGTTGCAGTCAAGAGGAGGCAAAGTCACTTGCTGCACACACTACCGAGAAACTTAGGAGGCTGTATCTGGGATGAAGACAGCGTCCCTTTTTAGTACCTGTCAAAATATTTCTACCTCTTTGTGAAAAAAGGCCATGCTGGAGAATATTACAAATGCACAAGGTTTGGTCTCATGAGACTCCAGAGTCTTAAATCCAGAAATTTGCCAGATGCAAGGAAGTAAGTATGATAGTCAAAAACCATACCAAATTGAGCTATAAGATGTAAATGATGCTTGAGGAAAGATATTTACTCTGCTCAAGAGTTATAACTATACCAGTAGTAAAAGTAAAAAGTTAATGATATTACTTCAAAACAAACAAACAAACCATTTAGTGTATATTTTCAGTTCTAAATTAACTCTCTAAGTGATGCTCTGGAATTACATCTCATAATGAGCATGTAAAGGCAGCAGGTGATTATATAAGAAAGAATATTTTGAGTTAATTCCTGACTAACAATTTTAGCTACTCCAGATATTTTTTATGTGATTAAAGAGACTGTAATTGTTTAGCTACTGAAATAAGGATTTTGCAGGTCTGAACATGTGACACATTATTCTTAGACCTTCTGGTTAAAATCAAGAATTAAAATTGCATAATTACTGTTCCAAATTTATGGCTGCTTGTGTAGTGATAACATTGTCTCCTAAGTGTTAATGCAAACCAACATTAGAAAATTGCTGTGGTATCATTTACTTGTAAATTTTGTAACTTCCTTACAGCTAAGGACAAAAAGAATGACAAAACCCATAAATAAATATGCTACAATTCCTAACTGAATGCTAATTTAAAAAATTAAACTCATCTTACCCAACATCTCAAACCAAACATAGGCATGTCGAGGAGTCCAGCTTACTCTTCAGAGAATTTCTATTATTTTTAATCCTACTTTAACACCGAAAGGATTAAGAAAAACATTTCCAACTATGCCACAGGCCCACTTAGCCTAACTCAAGTGGCTCTAAGCCAAACCCCACACCTATTTAAACTGATAGAAAAGCTGCCATTGCTTTCAGTAGCACAGGATCACACTCCTCAGTTTTACAGAGCATCTCTCAGGAGCAACAATGGTTCACAACTCAATTAATGGTAATTTAATTTGCCACCAGTTCCCAACTGATTTGTCTTAAGCAGCTGTTTTTTCAGAAAACTACACTCATAAGTTAGGAGAAATCCAAAGTCAGCTATTATTGTGCAATATAAACCAAACTTGCATAATTCTCTCTGCTCTACTCAAGTTGCAGTACATAATCTGCAAATACTGGGGTTTAGCTCCATTCCAACAGTCACAGTACGGGGTGAGGATGGAATGATACCCACAGAGCACCAGAAATGTATTTTTCCTTCCATACACATTGCTGGGCAGCCTGATCATACCCTCCTTGTTTGTGACTTTATTTTTAGCACTCTGTTTCCTTAATTAAAAGTTTATAAACTTTATATTTTTACAGCTAATGGTTAAAACAACAAACACCTTTTTAGTATTATGTTAGAACCCATGGTCAAATTCTTAAGTGAAAGCACTGTGTAACACAGCTGGCAGGGGCACAGACTATATTCCAAAACTTTCAGACAAAACGACATCACATTTTGTATTTTAATTTTCCACGACAAACATCCATTTATTTCTATGAACAGTGAAACTGAAGTAGCCTTCCCACGTGAGAAACTCAGTATTAAAGGCTGCATTCAACAACCAACACCTCAGTATGAGAATGAAGTCACTGTTGGATCGTAGATATTTTATAACTTCTCAGAGGCATTAAGGAAACAAGTCACTATGAGACTTCATAGGGTTTGCAAATACAGCATGAACATGATCATAAAATGTGTATTCTGTAGTCCAACATCACCTGTGCATCACACTGAAACCCCAAACCCTACAATCCACCCCAGCACAAGAGCCTTGAACACACAGACCAAGTTTCCCCTCCTCTCAAAAATCATTTACAGATCCACAGTCACTTATCAAGTGAACAATAAGATGCAATTAAAAAACAACATAGTACACAGACGTACGAAACTACATAGCACCTCATTTATTTGAGAGCTAGGTAATTTCACAAGGAAATGAAATACTTCTTTGTAAACACAAACTTAGGAAGGAGCTGTACGAGAAAATAATACTTCTGTGATAAATGCTGTTTGTATGAATACAAATCTCTGATGTAGAAATAACAACAGTATCAAAGCAATCAATATGAAACTCAATTTTACACTGAAATAAGATATTTCAAATAAGGTATTTATGTACCTTTTATGACCAAAAATTGTAGATTTTACTGAACTGTAAGAGATTTATGCAGAATAAAATTAAATCAAGCCCTTCTCCAAAGCTGGTTGGCTGAAAGTATATACTTTACATATCTACAGCCTATTTCAATTCTGTCAGGAGTATTTTTTTGTACACATAGGAAAACGTAATAGCACTTCTGATAGAAAGTATCATTCTGCTTAAGAACTGAAGCGTAAGAGAGGAGTCTTGACACTGACAATTAGTTGTCTTGTAACAAGATTTAGTTGCTTAACTCTTGCAGAAAATAAATTATTAGCAGAAACCTGCAATCACTAATTCAATTCAGAAACTACAACTGAAGCCTCAATTAATTTCCTTCTATTTAACTTTTCTGCCTGGTATTCCCTAGGTAGATAATATTTCATCTCAGTACATAACAAACGTTCTGTTAAATCTCTGAAAGCTTTCCCAGATGTACACTGGGCATCTACTGTGTCACCAGTGAAATACAACCACCTCTGGAAAGTGACATGCCAACTGTTTTTACAGCACAATGCATTCTGCTGAACAGATTGATATTGACACATTATTTAAGAGAAATAAATAAGAAATCCTTTCTGTCTTGTACCATGGAGTACAAAAGCTCCAGAGCAGTGACAGCAGCAGGTTAACAAGGCTCCTGCCCTACCTCACCTGGCTGGCACAGAGTGCCTGGCACCTTTCCTCAGACGTGCCCCGACAGAGGATTAACCCAGCACTGTAACCCAACACTCAATTTAGCTTTTTTTTGCCTGCAGCTATATAGAAGTCAAAAGCTTACAGGACTGCTGGCAATTCCTTGACTTCTTTCACTTCAGTCTGATGCAGCTACTGATACTTTTCTCTAAGCAATCTTTCACTCAAATGATTCATTATTATACACCCATCAGAAATCTGACTGACAGATATGCCCAGGTTTCATGCAGAGTCTATTACAGTGTGTGCAAGGGATCCTGTGCCAAGCAGTTTAATATCCCTCATAGTTATCAACCTATTGCAAGAAGCAAGAGATCTGACTACTGGATATTTATTGGGGCTCCAGCACACACTGGTGACACCCCCAAAGGAGATGTGGCTCACCCTACCCAGTTACCAAACAGCTCTCTCATTCACACTCCCAACCTGTTCCAATAAGGAAGTTACTTACCAACTTTAAGTCTTTGCTGGATTAAACATGCAGCTCAGAAAAGCAGAACAGAAAAACCTCGTACTCAGACAGGCTCTCTCACTCTATACATTTTAAGATTGTTTTGAAATTTTGTCCTTACACTACTCAGACACAGTCTTCTGTCCAAACTGGAAAAAAGCAGTTTATTAAGTGTTGCTCAGGGCAAGGTTGCTTAATCACTCATTGAACAAAATGCTTTCTCACAAAGTCCAAGAAGAATGAAAAGCAATGTTTACCTGGGTTTATTACCTCTGTCACTCTGATGATTGGGAAAGTCATGGGTTTTACCTGCAGTCTTGAAAGACAAGTTCACAGAAAAAGCCCTTAACTCCTCTGGCTGCACTAAGTATTTCTAACAGCTACATCTCCTTTCTAGTCGGAGCATCTCACCTGCCTGAGGACATTCTAATTTAGCAAATTCTACTCAAAGCCACTGAAGTCCAATCAGCAATCAGAAACCCAAAGACAACAAATATAACTTGTGGATTCAGTGTGCACTCAAAAGAAACAGCATTTACAGTAAGCATCAACCTTTTAATAGATTTAAGATAAGTTCATCATAAGAAGTAATTTTGGATCATTATCTTGAAGTGATCCAAGCAAGGGTGACTGCTGCAGGGTTTGAAGGTGCAAGTTAGAGATACAGCCTGCTCTGCTGCCAAAATACGTACAGTTTTCAATTCTACCTGTATTTGACTGTAAGAGTTTAATCAGTTTCTAAGGCTGTCATTTCTCTGCAGCAACAGTTGAGAATACATACTCCAAAAAAGTGCAAAACTCATACCCACAGTATGCTTAAGGAAGGAAGGTTCACTCCTTTCTGGAACCAACCAATCTCCACAGTGGTATCATTACAAACACTCATTATCCAATTACATCTTCCTAAAACACCCCGCTGAAAAGACATGTTTTCATCTATTCAGCCTATGGGCTTGGGAACCTGAAGATGTGTCATCACACAAACTACGTCCCCTCCAGTCTTGTATTCAAGTTAAACAAAAGAAGTGAAAAGTTAAAGCCCAATGTAATCCTGAAGAACATTATGTTCAAGAAGGAAAATTGTTCAACAGCACCTGCTGAATAAGACAGGATCTATCTGCGTCTCTCCACTCTGTAACCCTCACACACAGATGTCAGCACTCCCTGCTTGGCAATAGCTTTATTACACCTCTACCTGTGTCCGAGGAACTGAATTTTCCTGGAATAGCATATGAACAAACTGAGACTTTTAATGTGACTATACCAAACATACCAACAGGGCTTACCAATAAATCAACCACCGGTTTTATGAAAATTTTAAAAAAACAAACACTGAGGGCATGGATCTGGAGGCCCAGCACATCAATCACTAGCATCACTCTTCTCTTCCCCCAAACCCCTTTGCTAACGCGTTTTGGACATCTCCTAACCAGACTGTAGTCCTTCCTTCAACACACTCTAACGTGGGCAAATAAATTCGCACTTCGACCCCTCCACACCCCCGAACAGGCGTAGCCCGTGCTGGCAATGAAGATGTTCCCAACCCAGCACCCCCGCCCTCCCTCAGGCCTGCACCGATAACACTGCACTGCCCTACCCGCCCGGCCCTGAGAGCGGGAGGGGCAGCGGGGTGGCTGTGAGGCAGGGTCGGCTCTCGCCCCTCTCCTGGGGCAGGGCCGGAGGGTCCCGCCGGGGTCCCACCCGGACTTGGGGTCGGACGGCCCGTCCTGCCCGTCCCTCCGGCCTGCGGGGCAAGGAGCGCTCTCTTCCCTTCCTTCTCCCTCTCCTTCTCGCCCAACCCGAGGCCCGCGGGCTCGGCCGGGGTCCCGCCCGCGCGGCCTCACACGGAGCGGAGGGAGGGCGGGGAAGTCAGTCCCCTTCTCGCTCTCCCGAGGGCCTGAAGCGGGGCTGGAGAACTGCGGAGGGCACTCACTTGATCCTGGATCCCATGGTCTCCGGGGGGCCGCATACACCCGGGGCGGAGCGAGACACGGGCGGGGGCCGCAGGGCCGCTCTCTGTCCGCCGCTCGCCCCTCACTCCATCCCGGCCCGCGCCGCGGCGCCCCGGCCGAGTCACGGCGCGGGGGCTGCCGGGAGCTGTAGTGCGGCGGGGCCCGGAGCGGGCGGTGCGTCCCTGTCTGGGGGAGCCGTCCGGAAAGGACCGGGCTCTGCCCATGGTGCCGAGCCACAGAAAAACAGGCAAAGGGCAGAAACCGATGCACAGCAAGTTCCACCCGAACATAAGGGAGAACTTCTTCAGTGTGCGGGTGACCGAGCACTGGAACAGATTGTCCCGAGAGGGTGTGGAGTCTCCCTCACGGGAATATTCCAGAACCGTCAGGACACAATCCTGTACCATGGGCTCTCATGACTGTCTGGACAGAGAGGTTGGATCAGATGCCCCACTAAGGTCCCTTCCTACCCGACCTAACCTGTGTCTCTGTGACTGCGGCCGGGAGCGCCGGGGGTCGGCAGTGGTAACGCTGACCGGCCCCGCTCCCCTCAGGGAGATTCAGGCGGGACCGGCCCCGCTCCCCTCAGGGAGATTCAGGCGGGACCGGCCCCGCTCCCCTCAGGGAGATTCAGGCGGGACCGGCCCCGCTCCCCTCAGGGAGATTCAGGCGGGACCGGCCCCGCTCCCCTCAGGGAGATTCAGGCGGGACCGGCCCCGCTCCCCTCCGGCCTCCTCAGACACCGCCGCGCTCAGCGGCTGAAGAGCGGCCCAGAGTGACACCGAACAGCAGGGCCGGGCCTGGACTGAAGGGGCCAAACCGCGTCACCAGCTTGATCTCGATACCCAGTGATAACCAAGCTACATGAGGAGCAGGACTGCTCATCTCGGAAAGCCCCGTGCAGAGGGAAGCCGTCCCCATGGGCACAGGCCAGAGGCTCAGACAGGAACGGGTATCCGATGCCCAGAGACTGCAGAAGTCAAAGGAAAGAGGCAGAGAGTGGGGCTGGGAGGGGTGCCCTGGCAGAGCTGCGACAGAACTTCGTGCACTGTGGGCACAGAGACCAAAGCAGCTGAAAAGACAATAAAACGTGACTAGAGAGAATCTCAAGACCAAGAAAGGTCATAAAGGGGACTAGAGATTTCTCAGAAATGGAATGCAGTCTGCTGAAAACATGTCTTACATTGACTCAAAAATTGCAGATAGACAGCTTTTGAAACATGTCACGTTGGAGTTGGCAAACAGGAACAAACAGGTACCCAACTATTTCATTAAACATGATTTACGGGAAGTTTTCAGGAAGGTTTAGAGCATTTCTAGCGTAACGTGGCAATTTTTAACTTCATTCAGAGTTGAGGATGATCTACAGTGAGGAATGAAAGAATTGAAAATTTGCCTTTAAAAGGCCTCTGAAGTGCAAATCATTGTGAACACTAAGTGTTTGCCTGAAAAACCTAGTCAGCTAGAGAGATGGGAGAAAGTATATCCCATCTGAGATCCATTAATATCCTGTTTGGTCCCCAGAGAGACTGGGTAGGAAAAGTCATACCACCCTCACTCAAGTAATAAATTTAAAACATGTTAAATGCTCTGCAAAAAGTCCTGGAAGATTTATTCACAGTTACAGTAAGTCAAAGATGTGTTTGGGGAGATGAGGAGGAGTGTTTCTAGTACTAATTTGAGTACTTGAGATGAGGTGCTTCCACCACAGGTTCCACCCACAGCCTCTGCCACAGGAGCCATGGGTAAGCTCAGAGCTCAGTGTTCAGCCCTGGCTTGTTCTGTGCTGTGGATGTTCCTGTCCCCAGCCCCAATCTGCTGTTTGATCCATAGTGCTGTTCCCTGTCTCGTTCAGACATTCCCATATCCATGCAAAGTAGCTTTGGAACCAAAATTACTGTGTTCACACAGGGATGTTCTAACCCTTCAAACGTATCAGTGCACTAAGGGTTGCACATATAACCATCAAGTGGAGGTGAGTTTATAGAAATATTGTTAAAGTCGTTTGCAAAAGCAAAGAAACCCTATGGTTGGTAAGGAGTTAAAAAATAAGGAAGCTGGTAAATACAATGCTGATGCAGTGTAAAATAACAACGTGGAAAAACCCCAGCATTTTAGGAGTGGCTAACAGAATTTCTTACATTTCATCACTGTTACATTTCATCACATGTTCCTGTTTTGGAACGTGGATTGGCATTAAATTTAAGAGATAGAGCTACAGAATCACAATTTTAGTTTTGGTCTGTTTTGTGTAGTGAGCTTTTTAAAGATCTAAAGGTAAACTTGTTAGTATGAACAGATATAGTAAATATTTAATGGGGACATGTATGCAAGAGTAGTAGACTGGTTTATATTTCATAGATTTTGGACTGGACATGCTAAGGAATAAAAGGCTGGGTGATTCAAATGAGCAATTTAAAACCTCTCCCAGAAAAAGTGAGTGGTTGGGAAGTATGCATTCACCCCAGTTTGGGGAAAAAAGGTGGATTCCGAGAACTGGAATGGATAGCTGGGGTGGTGGATGAACTGATAATGGCTGGTAACTATCAAATGTCAGGAAAAATAGTGTTTGGCAACTTCATTTAAATATGTCTCGGTGAAACGTCTATTTTGTAGGTGACTGATTTGTAGTGATCATATTTTTCTACCCCGGGGAAGAATTCTAATGGCAACCTCATGTTGGTATCTGTTCATCAACAGTTTCTCAACCGGGATCTTCTGCAGGTGGATGCCTGAACTTTTGAGCAGACAATATTACAGTCACATGGGTCATGTGATAAGCATGAGATAATACATTTGAAAAACAATATTATAGTGTATTTTGAGAAGAGGATTACCCACCTCAAATTCACAGTTAATAAAGATGAGTTCCATTAATAAAAATAAGTGGGCGTGTGTACGCAAAATTGTGAGGTTCTGTCCTTGCTAAAGAAGACACACTTAATGGGTCTGGCAACATGCAAATTCAGTCCATGGCAACTGGTTTAAAAGACTGCCTAATAAAACAGGTGTGAGCTTGTAAATCTGGTAATGCTAAGACAGAGGAAACCAGAAAGGTGAGGATAGGATGAGTGTCCAGAATTTCTTCTACTTAAAGGATAAAACAGATGCTAATATGGAATTTGTACTGTGCATTCTAACTGTATTTTGTATATATGAAGCAAGCACAGTCAAGTATATTCTAAAATTCAGGATACAGAACATGCTTGTACTCCCCAAATGCTGATAATAAAACAGGAGAATTCATTCAAAATCTCAGTTGAATAGACACTGAATATTTAAATATTTGTTCAAATTGTGAAAACTATATTTTATGTGGAAAAGAAAAGGGGAAAAAATGTTCAACATGATGTAGATGTTCCTGTTCAAGTGCAGGAAGTTTTTCTATCTGCCTAATAATAATTTATGTTCCAAGCTGTAGAACTTTTTTCCCCTGCTTTACCTGGTGTATTTATGTAAATAAGCTGTTCATTAGATCCCCCAAATCCCATTTTCTGCAATTGTCGATGGCCCCCACGTCTGCAGCTGGCCCAATGGTTGATGTAATTGGGTCCCAGTGACAGGGCAGCAGGGACAGCAAAGCCCCCGAGGAGAGCAGAGGTTCCAGCAATGCCTGCTGGCCTGGCCACCGAGCCCTGGGTGTGAGTGGCTCAGAATAGATGAGCTGATTAACTGTGAATCACCCTCCCAGAAGAGATGAAGCATTAATAGCAAACAAAAGGGAAGCAGAAGGGAAACTTCAGGCAGAAGAAAATAATCCAGGAATTAAAAGCTTGGTGAAAGCCTTAGGATGCTTCCAGATTGACCTGAAAGTCTAAGTTCAATACCGTGGAAATAGAGGTCTGATACTCCAGGATGGATTTGGTAAATGTGGCTGAACCTGTATTTTAATATGGAACACACCCACAGCAACAAATGTACATGAGAACACAGTTACTGTTCCTTCTCCACCGGTGACAGCCCTGCTGAAGTACAATGTAACCTGAATTTAGTGGGGAGAGTCTCCCTGCTATATTTCAGCCAATGGGAATGGCAAGGGAAAAAACGCTGACTTTAGAGATCAATAGTAACGCTTCGTCTAAAAGGTTATGCCTTGGAAGAGAATATCCTGCTATCTGACTAATATTGATTGTAATGTTCATGTACATTTTCCCTAATTTCTCAGTGGATGAAGATCAGGAAAATCTCTACCTATGTTTATAAACTGATGAAAAACTAATTCAAGATATTTTTTAGATGTGAAGCAGAAGTTATTTCATCAACCTTAATTTTGTAATTCTTGTTGTTATCAAACAATGAGCCTCATGAGTTATGGATCAGGTCATTGCAAACAGCCTCCAGAAGTGTTCACATATGTTACTTGAGAAAAAAGCCTGTTCTTAACACTCCCAGACTGGGATTCGTCAGGCATTGTTAGGATAGCTGGTTACCCTCAGAGACATTCACTTATGCCCTGAAACAAGAGAGGTGTTTAAATCAGCCTATGTACCTATTTGTACAGATGGAAGTGGGTTACATTGACTACTTTTCCATTACAAATTTAGAATCAATAATCTGTAATTGCACAGAGTGAAACAGATCTTTAGAACATACAGAAGAAAACAAAAAAAAAAAAAAAGGGAGGGGGAACTCCCACCAAAATTCAGTTGTAAGAACATAACCAAAAAGTTAAATCAAAAGCATTCTGTCACTAATACTGGACAGTAGCAGATGTTTAAGGAAGAGTGTAAGAATGTGGAAATATGTAGAATTCTCTCACAGCCTCCAATAAATTAGTGTATTTTCTCAGCCACAAATGCTGCTTCAAAATAATAGCTTTTGGGGGATCAGGCACTGGGCTCCCCTTTGACATAGAGCCGAGCCATTGACGCCAGCTCCATGTTGGCTGTCACCAACCACTGCCTTATTTCCCATTGCCTCAGCACAGTTTCCAAGATGTCTGCTCCATGATTTTGCCCAGCACAGAGGTGAGACTGATCATCCTGTCTTCCCATCAGTGGGAACATCACTGGATTGCCCTAACTTCTGAAATTCAATGGGTAGTGGCTCAGCAACATCATCCACCACTTCTCTGAGGACCTGTGGATGCATCTCAGTCCCCATGACCTTGTGCACCTTCAGGTTCCTCAGATGGTCTCAGACCTGATCTCCTCCCACAGCTGGTGGTTCTTCATTCTCCCTGTCCGTGCCTTTGCCTCTGCAGTGTGGGCAGTGCAGCCAGAGCACGTGCCAGGGAAGATGAAGGCAAAACCATCACTGGGTACCTCAGCCTTATCCATGTCCTGGGTAACCAGGTCCCCCATCTCCTTCCGGAAAGGACCCACTTTCTCCCTCTTCTTCCTATTCTCAATGTACCAATAGATGTTTTTCTTGATGCCCCTGACATCCCTGGCCAGAACTAATTCTGTCAGGGCTTTAGCTTTCCTAACCTGATATGTGGCTGTTAAGACAATTTCTCTCTATTTCTCTCAGTCTACCTGTCCTTGCTTCTACCCTCTGTAGGCTTCCTCTTAAAAGCTAAGCAAGCCGTAAAATACCTTCCCTTTCAAGTGTTTGAAGTACCATACACTGAATGACCTTTTCATTTTCCATTCACAAAGAAATAAGAAATAACTATTCTTATTTCTGATACCTGTGATTATACCGATAGCTATAACTCAGGTCCATGAAATCCTTTAATGTAATGAGCCATGCTGGAGAGTCATTCCCCTAAAGAAAAGAGCTCAAGATGATTGACCTGAAATGGCCTCTTCATTTTTTAGTGAAAGAAGATCTAAATATGGGAAACATTTCCCTGTGCTACTGTCTCTCAACAGACAACATCTTCCTCATCAGAATCTCTCATGATTAACAAGAATTTAGGGGGAAAGTAGCAAAATGCCTATGAGAACTATCTGGATTTTGTCTTTCACTGTGCAGTGATTTTTCTGTCAGAAAAATGTTTTTTTTCCCTTTACTGATTTCCATTGTTTGCATAGGAGAAAAGTAGCCAATTTGGCATCAAGAAGTCAGTGCTTAGAAAAGTATTACGGAAAAAGAGCAGGCACCTTTTGTTGGTTGTTTCATGTTTAGTGTGTGCAGAGACCATTTTTATACTGTCTCTGCCAGCATCTTCCCCATAATCACTTTCATTCTCACCTGCTGGATCTGCTTGCCTGTATCATCTAACACAGCCCTTCTCTAATTTCAGAAATTCTTCCCATTATAAACGTCTTAGGCTTTTACTTTTACATTCGCCTCAGAGCACTGTCCAGCTAAGAACAGTAGTTTTGCACCCAGAATATATCCAGCTTACCATGAGCATACCTGTGTGTGTTACCAAAGACACCAGGAGGTGGATTAAAGAAAAAACATAGGAAAGGTTAAGGAAACTATAGTGAAATACTCAAATCTTTTGAAAAGTAGGAAATGCCCATCTTTCCAAGGGACAGACAAAGTTCTGCAGCATTGGTCCCAAATTTTCTTTTAATACAGTTCTAACTAGATGGAATAGGCTTTGCAGTGTTTATCCCCCTCTTCCTGCAGTCTACCAGAGCTAGCAGAACTCCTGTATTTTTGCTGCCTGATACTGTCTCACACACATTTCATTCTCCAAATTTTCACCCAAGCAGCTTTAAATTAACACTAGGTAGGTAGTAACAGTAGGTTGCCTGCTCAGTGGTTTGCTTTCTCCGCAGCTTATAGACCCCTCCCTTTTGCATGTCACAAAAATCGTCTGGCTCTGGCTTCTCAGAATGACTCTGCCTCCCCAGCACAAACACTGCCTGCCTGGTTCTTGCTCTGAAGCTGTTGAAGACACTATTTCATCTGCCAATAATAAAGAAGCAACTGACCTAAGTTACTCTTCTCTGTTCACCTTGCTGTGATGGCAGAGTGCTGACTGTACCGTTATTGCTCTATAAAGTGAAGTCAGATTTATGAGGCAAAATCTATGATGGTGTGATTCCAGCTAGACGAAAAAAAGCCCAGTATGAAAATAGTTATTCATATCTGTGATAGCCTTTGTCACAGAAAAGATAACCCTCCTGAGCTGAAAGGAATAAGATCACTGATGTAAATCAGACTGCTACATTCAAGTCCCTCTAAGTTACTAATGAGCCTGGAAGAACAAGGATTCTTAGGAGAAATCCAGAACAGCAAGACGTAAGTTGTTGGAGCAGAGGGAAGTACTTACTTCAGATGATACTAAACTCTTGTACAGTAGTGCCCGGCTTAAGCTGGTAGGAGCATGAAAGGGAGGGAAGGAAAAAGAAAGAGATAAAAAAAGAAGTAAGAAAGGAAGGTGTGAACAAAAGAACTATGAATTTATAAAATACAGTGTTTCTAACTTGGTGATGTTTATTATTTGAAACGTGATGTTATAATTTGTTGCACTCATTCTCTAGAAATAAGAATAATAAAATCTTGGTATGAAGCATTGATGTAGGCGGTGTTATTTTCTTTGGATTTTCCCCATCTCACAGAGTTAATGGGATCCTAATTTCAGAGATTCCAGTAGCAATTAAAAGAACTTTTTTTTATATAAAATTAAACATATTTTGAGCCAGTCTTCAAATGTAATCATTACAATCACGATAAATCAGAAGACCACTAGCAGTGTCAGCTTCACTGCCCTTCTAAGGAGCAATCACTTATCCTTTCTGCCACAGGATGGAGGGAACATGATAACTATTGATAGCTCACTACTTATTAAGTTGTCATCAGACAACATGTTATCACAAGCTATTATTTTTAAATTGTTATTAAGAAAATATCAAATGGCACTTCTGTAATGTAAGCTGGTTGTTTGAACAATGGGAAGGTATGTGTTGATATCAAAATTGAACTATATTATGTTAAAATCAAGATTTAATTCATGTTATGTAGAAGATTGATCAAATATTCTAATTTCTATAATCTTCAATAGCATGACAGTGATTGAATAGTGGGGTCTGAGTCTTATGTAATTTATACTCATGTTATATGAGTGCAATTCCATATGATTGCTGAAGCATGACATTCCAACTTACCTTTCTGGAAACAGCTAGTGCTAGACAAATTTCTTTTACTGATTTTCCTGCTTTGGTGTTCAGAAGACATCAGTAATGTGACCCCTGATTGATACTAGGGTAAGTAAGTTCCAGATCTGTCCATTCTTGTTTGTACTCCCCTTTTGTCCAAGAAGTACAGTCTGACGTCCTGTACCTGGTGGAGGAAGAAACCTGGTCATATTAAGAATTCAGGGATTCTTGACTAACTTGGGGGTTGTCTTTATATTGTCATTGTTTGTGTCTGTAGTTTACTTAATTTTTTTAAAACATGTAGCATTATTCTCCACAGTACAAGAGAGGTTTCTTCCAAAACTGTAGGCATTGATTAAGAAAAAGAAAAAGAGTGGTGCTTTACTTCTAGATGTTACTTTAATTAGTTCTTTGATGCAAATGATCCCATTCAATTTTGGGGGGGTAAAAGCCAAACACAAACCAAAGTGCACTTGTCTAAACACTGACCCTTACTTTATACTTCACAAAAAGTCGATTTTATTTGTGTAATTACTGCAACTATACATGATCAAGGTATAACAAGGTGATACCATGAGCTAGCAAATACCAATCTCCTCTAAATTCAATAGAGAAACTTTAAATAGGCAATACTGCAAGGCAGCAAATATGCTCCTTTCCTCTAAAATGGGGATAACATCCTGCTGGAAATGCTCTTTTGGGTCTAGTTCTGATACTTTTGTGGTATAATTTAAAATTATAAGGTGGGGATACCAGTATGCTCCTGTCCTGCTGCCTCTAAATGGAAGCATCGTTAAATGTGGTTTGATTTGTCCTGCTCTTACAGTTAATGAAGACTGGGTGGTATTTCACCAGGGTTAATGCTCTTGGTCCTTGTTATTAATTCCCCTGTAAGTACTCGCCTTTTTCTAGAGTTTCCAGTTAGTCCTGTAGGATGTTGAAAAATGTTTTGATACATATGTTAGTTGTTTTAATCGTAGAGCTATAAAGAACTAAGTCAAGAAAAGCCTCTCAAGTAATACACAGGAGTTAGTTTATAAAGTAAGTAAAGCTGAACCACTAAGTAATAGTGACCACAATATAATTAACTTCAACATCCTCAGGGGAGAGATTGTACAAAAAATGAGGAAGCTAGTTAAAAACACCCTAAAGTCAGAAGTGAGGAAATTAAAATCCTTCGACTCAGCATGGAGGCTACTTGAGCAACCATAACAGGGTAGCAGAAGGCACTCATAATCCCAAACAAACACGGATGCTGACAAGCAAAAACAAGCCATAGGGCTGCAGGAAGGTTCACCAAGATTATATAGGCAAACATGTATTTTTCTGAAGGTAGAATTATAACTTGTGAAGTCAATAGGGATAAAACACTGTGGCTAAGATACCCAGTGGAGATTAGAAGGATGACAGAGGATTTGAAGGGCAGATAGCCTGACATGAAAATAAGATTTTTTTCAAGTATTAAGAAGCAGCAAGGCTGCAAGACATTTTACAAGTCCAGTGGGCTATTTGGTAGAAAAGTAAGAAAACTAATGAGAATACAGTGACACTGAAATGAAGGTGAATGACTTGTTTGCATTAGTATTTCCATACAGAATTTAAGGTAAAATAGACATACCAAATTTTCTCCTGTTATGTAATATAGAAGAGGTTTTGTCAGACACAGGAATTAAAAGATGTGCTGGGACAAATTCATAAATTAAATAAAAACAGGCGCCTAAGACTGGAAAGTAAATAAATAAATTCTAAGGGGATTTCAGACAGAAATTTCTGAACTACCAACAAGAACAGACAATCTGATTAAAATCAGTACACATAGTAAAGTAGAAAGCATTTATCCCCTAAAAGGTGTAAGGGGTAGTTCTGGAAATGTCAACACAGAGATCCATATACATAAGAAATATAAACTAGTTAAAACAAAATTGCCCATCCCTTGAGTCAGAATGATGTGATCAGAATTCAGAGGCCTGTCCCGAAAGGATGTGCTTCTCCAGCCCTCCAGTATAGTGACCTCCAACAAATCTACCAAGCTATTTCAATGTTTTAAAATGTACTCATTTCCAACTCAAAGGGATCTCACGGGAAGCAAGCAGTAGAATAAAAAGTAAACGTAAGGCATGCATATGCTGGAGGTGTAGGGTGGTCTGATCTGGGGTGTGCAGAAGTAAAGAGCCAGGGCAGTCTGGGCTCAGTGGCCAGCCTGTCGTTAGGAGAAACAGACAGCCCTCATGGCCTGGGATCTTACCTCAAAATGGGGGGGATTCATCCCTCTCTCTCTATAGGGTTGGAAGCTCGGTGTAGTTGTAGGATATTTACTACTGACTCCTACACATGTGAGGAGCAATGAGCCATGTCCCAAGTACCTGGAGCTAAGGAGGGTTTTCCCTTCGGAACATTCTGAGGATTCTGATAGGATTCATCATTTCTGGGAGCAGGCCACTAGGAATAGGCTACTTATAGATTAGGGAATTTTATATTCTTCTGGGTTGCTGTAGAAGACACTGTTTTCCACAATTAAGAAGACTGCAGTTTGGACATTGTCTAATGTTATCCTTCTAGGCTGAAATGTTTACAGAATCAGCAAAGTAACTGGCTAAATTCTGTGGTTTGTAAAGTGAGCATTTGGGAGACTGATGTTTTTTGTGTGAACTTTGCGATCTCTTAGATGACCAAAAACTGTTGGAAAGAAACGTAAGGGTGTTATAAAATGACCAGCAAAAACACAGAAAATGGAAAAAACAGTAGTAAGTCTGGTAGTTTATAGAATTAAAGCATACCAGAGACTGAAAAACATTTGGGGAAGGGAACCTGCAGAGTTTTTTGGGAGAGTACATGTTGCTCAAGTTTGCATTATTAATTTTCCATAACTGAGAGGTCCTAGCATTCAAATTAATTCTGTTCCTTTGTCAAGATTATAATGTTACATTGTTATGCTCAAAATACATTCTGATACAGTTGAATATGCTTCTATTTTTCGAGAGTCTCTTCTATTCCCCTTCCTTTGCTACCTTGTGTCAGAGTTGATGTAGTAGTTGTGCTGCTCTCTGGAGTCCGCTGGCTGCCCGTCAAACTGGGGTGCTGCGCACAGGCATAAACACAAGGCACTGTGTCCGGCTGTGGGATGGGGTTACAGATCTAGAATGAGAATTGTGTTACAAACTCATACACAAACCTTCTCCCTAGGAGGTGAATACCTAAAGTAGGCTGATCTGTGTACAGCACAGACAGAGCTGTACTTTGTACCTGTCAAAGCTAAGAAATACTATTCCGATTTTGTCCCCCTTTACATTTCATCATTCAGAATTTTTGACTGAATTCTAGATTTTGACATCTTGTCTTCCTTGATTTCCCTGACCTTGTCTTTTCATGGTTCTTCAGTTGCCTCTCTAATAATTTCTTATCTTTCATCCTGACATCACATCTCCAACTCTCTGAAGATATTTAGGGGAATTCTGCTGCTGCCTTCTCCCCCTTCCAATCCAATCTTATTTTGGTGTAATCTCACAGTCAAACAGATTCAGCTATCATTCCTATGTTCCCAATTGTCAGATCCATTTATTTATTCTGAACCTGTCTTCTCCTGTTTGAAGTGAAATCTCACTTTGTCTTCTTGAAATGGCTTCGTAGATACCTCACCATCATCTGCTGTTCAGAACGGGACTAAACAGAATTCCTTCCCTCTTTCCTGCTCCGCAGTCTTAGCCCACTCATTCCTTAATCACTATGTACATACTGCATGTCATTCAACTTCTCAATATGTATGGTCAATGCTTCTGCTTTGAAAATGTATTTAACTTGAAGAATGTCCAAAACACTTTACAGTAACAAAAAAAAAAAAAAAAAAAAAAAAAGGAAAAAAAGGCCCACAAAGGGTAGTTGAAATATGGAGCAAACAGAAGAAAGTACTACATTGAGAAGCCTGAATATGGCAGTATTCTCACTACAGCAAAGGTAGAGCACCAGTGAAGGAAAAGCGACCTTGTGCATTGCCCCCCGGGGTGCTGTGGCTGTGACCTGGAGGAGCCGCATCCCGACAGGAGAGGGAGTTCACTTGCCAGGGCCCATTCAATCGTGAGCTCCTCTGCGAAGCCTCCCAACATGGGGTCCAATTAGTGCCACTTGTATTGGGGAATATTTTTTAGAGACCTGCTGAAAGCAACTGGAATAAGATTCTCAGATTAACTTTACACAGGCCACAGCTCCAGAGCCCTCGATCATTTTCATTCAAGGCAGATTTTGACTGCAGACTGTAGGAGTTTTTGGCTAATGAAGGATCAGGTCCATCCTTTTGGTAATTTTTTATCATTACCTGGTTCCTATCCTGCTAGCCACTTTTCAGTCTATATTTTTATTACCTTTCCTAGAAATTAGGAATGTTTACTACTTCCGTTAAGTGCTTATAGTTATATCAATAAAAAACAGGTAATATTTAATTTCTAAAATTACCCACCTTCCACTGAACTAACAAAGCCCATATAAATCATTCCAAATGAGCATCTTGAGAGATGTCAAGTCCCAAGTTAAGCATTATAAATGCTGGAAAAATGCAGAACAGAAACTAAAAGGTCCACCAACTAGACTTTTTATTAAAAAGAGAAAGGGTAATTATTCACAGATATCAAATCACACTAGTATGAGAAAAACAGAGGGAAAAAATTGCTTAGTAGACATTGAACCCTGAATTTGGGGTGTTGTTGTCCTATGATTATTGTCTTTTGGTATGACTCAATTATGAACAAGAAAGAAAGAAAGAAAGAAAGAAAAGAAGAAAAGTGAGCTGAAATTAGCCTCCTGCTCAGAGGGCACTGGGTTATCTTGTCCATTTCCTATCCAAAGGTAGTAAAAAATAAGCTTTAAAATGTGTGTAGTTCTGAAATATATTTGAGCTAGAGCATATTAACTGTTAAACTGTTCTGACCACTGTTTAAAATACAGAAGAAAGCATTAGCATTGTAAAATGTTAATTGGTTATGTTGATTCCAGGAGCCAGGCAGACATCCTTTGTGCTGATCAACACTTAAAGCTGAATTATATTGCTTAAGTAAATGATTAAGACAAAGCACAGTGAGATTTGTAAATAAGTAAAATGGTTGATAAAATACTAGGAGAGAAAGCAAAAATACAAAACAGTATCTTCTGTTTAGGAACTGATAACTGCTCAAGCAAATAATGACTTTGTTCAGTGTGGCTGAATGCAAGGACCACTGTCTGTATTTTATATCTGCACTGAGTTGCTGGCTCAGACCAGACAAAGGCGTATCGCGCAAAACTATTTTAAGAGAAATTGCTCCTTGCCGTGAAAATTCTTGCTAACCAGTGATTACTCACAAATACTCCATTGGGGAAACTGAAATCATTAAGTAAACCATTTAAAAGCTGAAGTAGAAAGTGCTGATTGCTCTAGCTCAGCTCACCAGGCTGCTCAGATACAGGACTCCTTGCCAGTGTGACAACATATTTGGAAATAACTGGAGTGCCCATTTTGTCCCTTGTAATGAGGTAGTGAGGCCAAAAGTGGTAACTGGTGGAAAGACAATGAGGACATGAACAGCTTCTGTTGCTAATCCAGGCATTGTCCCTACTCCGTAGGGATAGCAGAGGACTGTAATCAGTATCTCGTACTACTGCAAAACATAGTATTTAACACATATTGTTTAATACAATGCCAACTACATTGATCTGCTATGAAACTAATACTTCTAGTTAGTTTTAAAACCAAGTGCTTCCTATCTCGGAGTTTCTGGGTTTCATTTCCCTTTCCCCTCTTTTTCAAATCTCTGCCCTGCTGGTGGCTGAATAGAACAAAGCGTGTGTCCCTGTCCGTGGCGCGGTGCTTGCAGGAGTTCCTGCGTACCTGTGGCGTTGACATCCTCGCCCGATCCCAGGGCAGTGTGTGGGCACCCTGCCCCTGCCTGGGCTCCGCTGTCCCCGTGCCTGGCGGTCCCCTCGGAGCGGCGCGGAGGCTGCGGGGCCGGGGGTGCCGGCTGCCTGCAGGACCCGGGCGGACCAGGCTGGATTTAATGAGCGCGTCTTCACTGACAGATTCATTATTTGTGTTCGGTCGCTTCAAGTCAAAACTGATTAGTTACACTTACTGCAGCAAAGATTTAATGATTTTATTGTTTATCTTCAATTTATTTTGATTAACATCTCCGTTCTTTTCATTGCAAGTGCAATTAGGTGTAATATAACAGCGACTACTTTAATTTTGCTGAAATTAAGATGAATAAGTGACGGATTATGGCACTTTGTTTAACAAATAAATCATAGTTAAGAGGACTGTATTAGTAATAAATGAAAAAACAGGCAATCTAATTAAAATGCATGGAGCTGATTGTTCAAGTTTCCAGAAATGTAATGAATTTTCATTTTAGAAATCAACTAGATTTCGGTGTAGTACTTATGTATTGACAGTAAGATGACAGAAAGGCACATTATTTTGTAAATCATCTTAATTTCTTTTATTATATTGGTAGAAGGAAGTACAAGCAATGAAATGAAGATGCACATTTAAATTTTTTTATGAGCTAGGATTATTTTGTCAGAAAACACTGCAATTAAGGTATGGTAAAAAAGAGACTGAGGGGCTGAAATGTGGGGAAAACTCATTAGTTCAATTCTCACATGTTCAGACTTCAGCATTTTCTGCAACAGATGAATATTCTCCAGGTCCCAGCCACAATTTTAAGTTCATAAGATTCAATTCACTGCCACACAGCAAAAGCCTCAAGACACGTAAGATGGAAGAAAGAACTAACATGAAGAAAACTGAACTCAACAAACAGTGAGCAAATCAAGATTGCTCTATCCAAGCATCCCCAAATCATGGGGCAAGTAGCAGGGCAGCAATCCCAGAGCCAGCTTACTGTGGGGGTCGTATGGGCTTAACTTCTGATTGAGGAAAACCAAGAGGAAAACGAACCCTTCAGAATCAGAAAATTTATCCCTCTGATGTTTAAAAGACCTTGTATTTGACAGGACAGCTTTGAAGATAAAGACCGAAGCACTCACCAGCTACAGGCTGTTCAGCACCCCACACTGCTGTCTGCATGCACTTCACTTCAGTTTCACACAGTTCACTCGTGATAGAAAGGAGACAGGGGAGACATTTTTGAGTATATTGTGCTATATTTTTGATGCCACTGTACCTGGCCCAGGCTCTCTTTAAAGAGCCTGGAAGAGCTGGGCTCCATTCTACACAGTTCCATCATCCCTCTTTCCCACCCCACCCCACAGTGGCCAGTTGCTCTCGGATGGCCAACATGTAAATTTGTGAGTTAAAACGTGTACTACCATCCTTGGCTGCAGAGACAGGGTAGCTCTGAGTCGAGAGATTGGCACTGGAGGTGAGTGAGGATGAGAAGGGACTGCTCCCTTTTCCTTAATGTGCAATATTCTTTTTTTGGGAGGGCTGTAGGAGGATTTTATTCTAGGGATTAAGGTTAAAGAAGACTTAGACAGGGCAAGATATACTCTATTAAGACCTTGTTTTGATTTTTATTCCCCTATGTATTAGGAACTTGGGGGGGACTCATGACAAGAAGAGAAGAGAGGAGGAAACAGAGAATGCAATTCCTAAGATCACAAAATCTGCAAAAGACTACTTTGTGCTTCCTAAACTTTTAAGCCCTCTTCTTCTATTACTGTTTCTCTCTTTAACTTTCCAGATATTCAGATAAAAGTCTGTATTGAAAGAAGTCCTTATTAGGATTTAGTAGCAATTTTTGAGGGTTTTTTCCTACCTCATTTAGGGCTTTACCACTCTACACTCTTTGAAATACAAAAATTTCAGTGACAATGCAAATTTGTTCCAGATAAGGATCTTCCTCATAGCTTTAAAAAGGACCTAAAATTATATTTTGACAAATGTCTGCAACAAAGGAAAATTGAGAAATAATTCTTGTCCTGTGGATGTAGCAGGAAAAATCCCTGAAGCCAGTTTTTCATTAGTGTAAAATAAATAAAGGGAAGAAGGAGGTGAAGTGAGCATCTTGTAAGGCCTCCTTTCTTTGTCCCTGATTATACTGATCAGATCAACTCATTACATTTAAACAGGTAGCACTTCCTAAGTGTACAAAATCACATCAATAGATAAATTTGGGTTCCTTTGACAAGGCAGTATACCAACTTACTTGCAAATGTTTCTGATTGTCTCAATCCCTCTTCTAATATTAGTTTTTAATATTTAATAAATAAATAAATGGTAGGTAAAGATAGAGCAAAAGGGGGAGATAGAGAAGAAATGATGCTAATGACCAAATCAACCTGTAAAAAGCAGCCCTGCTCTGACTGGAGCCCCCGTCATCAGCTGAGTGTCATGTAGGAGAGCCCGAGGAGCCGGGGGAGGCTGTGAGGGCTTGGTGAGCTGGAGACTGGCAGCATCATTGGTTTGAACAGGCCGTGATTGATTTGTCACCAGAGGCCCATTTGACTGGGCGAAAAGCCCTTCTGATCTCAATCTCTCTCTGCCTCCTTAGCTCTGCTGTCCCTGCTCCCTTCTCCGCGCTGGGAGGCTGGCACAGCAGCTGGGCAAGGGGGCTCCAGTTGGGGCTCACACACAGCAAAAGGGTTGAAGGTCACGGCTGCTGAAACTCTGTAAGGACTGACAGGGGACATCCAGCTCATCCTACTTCTCACTTTCTGTCTTGCCTTTAGAACTCCAGAGGTTTGCAAAGCCCCCAGTGCACATCCACACAAATACACCAGCACTCCATTCCCCAAGCAGAGACACA
Source organism: Eopsaltria australis (assembly GCA_034509425.1). Classification (NCBI taxonomy): domain Eukaryota; kingdom Metazoa; phylum Chordata; class Aves; order Passeriformes; family Petroicidae; genus Eopsaltria; species Eopsaltria australis. Next base: position 1,165,180 of record JAVTVJ010000376.1, read on the forward strand.
ACCAAAGCCTCTCTCTGCCTCTCTCCTTCCCTCTGCCTCTGTCTCTCTCGCACACACTCACACACACACTCACGCACACACACACGCTGTCTCCCCACCCCTTCCACCTTCCTGTTATCTGTGGCTGGCAGAAACCTCTAGATCTACAAATATTAATTACAAAGGACAACGAAAGGTAAGAAGGCGTCAATTATCCAAAGGTGTCGTGATGTTATTTCAAGTCAATTGCAAATGTGTGAGGGGGAAGATTTTGCCCCAGTGATTCCTGTCTGCTTGGCTGATGGGGACCGGAGCTGATTCCCTCCCAGAACTGCTGCAGCTATGCCTTAAACCACACACTTTCCAGCAGGAGCCATCAGCATGGGCCTTTCTGAATTCTCTTTTTATTTCATTCATTAAGGGCATTAGGCAAGTTGGAATTTGTATGAAAAGGATCCTATGGGAATACTGTCTCCAGGGTAGGTATTTTCATGACTTTCCACATCCTGGGGCTCTCTCTGTATCTCTTCTCTTTCTCTTTCTCTTCTGTTAGATGGAGCTTTAAAGGAGGCTGCCCTCATCTTCCACCTAATTTGGGGAAAGGAAATATTTTGAGGTGCATATATTGTGTGACAAAATATTTTATTGATTTTATAAAGTGGAAGCTACTAAGAAATTGTGGGACCTTTCCTGCTTAATTTTGTTAATGAGCTTTGTTATTATCATTATTATTCTTATTCCTGTTTTCAGGTTTTTCTCACACAGGAGTTTCTAATGACAATTGCCTTCATTATCCAAAAAGAAAGAGATAGCAGACTGGACAACAGCAAAATAATATTAACCAAACAAAGGCAGAGTTTAAATTAAAAGGTCTGTTGTGTTCTCATAAAAGCTAGACAATCTCAATACTCTAGCTCATTTCACTTGGCAAAAGAACGTGGCATCAGTTTTTTAACTTTAAAATAGTTTAATGAACACGAATGGAGAAATAATTTTTCTGTGTATTTAGCAGTCTATAAAGAAGAGAGAATGCTTTAACTTTGATCGCCACAATTAGTTCCCTGGGTATCTAGAGGGGAACAGGGCAGCCCTGGGAGCCTCAGTTCTTTAGATACAAAAGCATTTAGATCGCTTTAGAGCAGTTAATCCTGAGACTGGCTAGGGTCCCTTTTGTTTTCTAACTCCATTGTGGGTTTTGTTCAGTTTTTTCTATTCGCATGATTGACTGCCCAATGGATGCTAATTATCCAAATGTCGCTTCTGTCCTTTGAGTGACTTTCTATGTATTATGGGCAACTGTCATGCATTCTGTCATTCTATATCATATTACATGTATTATCATATGAAAATGGTACTCTGCATAAAGGAAGGTGTCTGAACCAGCAGATGCTGCAGATATTTAGAGGACTTGCCTAATTTGAATGGATTTTCTATAGAAAAATTGGTCAGAAAGCATATAGGGGAGAGTCAGAAATTGAAAGTTTATCAGGTAATTATTTTTGTCCTTTTGCTGTTTACATGATAATGTACAAGGCATTAACTGTCTCTGCTTCTGAAATCTGCAGCCACCTTCCTCCTCCCGAACCAGGCAACCCGTCTGTATTTATTAGAGTATGACAGCTTAAGCTAATTAAACTGATATCTGTCTAAAATAATAAGCCCAGAAAGTTAGAATAAACATTATGATTATAAGCAGAAAAGGCAGCTATACAAATGTAGCATCAGTGTTATATTTTAATGGTAAACTAAAATTCCTGTATGAAAAACATTGGATGTGGAATTATGAGCAATAATAAAGTTCTGCAAAGAAATTTTTCACTGTAAATATTTTTTGCTTAGATCTTTATCTCTTTCCATGATAATAATAAGGCTGAGGGCTAACACAGCTGTGAACTTGAATATTTTTTATTTTTTACATATGTGAACATATATTTAAAAGGATATCAAGGGAAAGGTTTTCACTGCAATTTTTCTGCTAAAATAAACTTAACACACCTCAGTGTAATGTGCATGCCAACACTTAACAGGAATGCAAGATTTATAACGATAGGGCTTTTTAGATTTGCACTCTGGGGTCCATTGAATCCATAGGCACATCCAGGGTTTCCTATCCTAAAATGTTAGGATAGTGTTTTATATTTGCCATTCATATGAAATACTGTGGATATATAACACTGAAATTCATGATCTTGAGCTTCATCAAATATATGTGCAATAAGTTTCCATTAATGGTAAAGCTAAATCATGGGAAATATGTGCTTTAGGAAATGACACAAAGATGCCATAGAAAGCCTTGCTCTGCTCTATCAAGGTGCTTTGAAATTTTACATGATCAAATATACATGATCAAGCTGTGCTTGTTAGGGTACGAGGGGCTCCAAATGGTCAATGGCTATTGATCAGGCTGTTAAGTATTTGTTCACGATTCTTTATATCCCAAAAGGTTCAGAGAAATGAACAGTGAAAAATTGCATCAGAGTCCACCTTTGTTTGAGATTGATGTATCAAAACAGAGTATTCATTTGCCAAATCTATTGGAAAAAATATGTAGTAAATTATGACATATAGACTCCACGTACAGAATATTTCCCTTTTTCAATTATCTTTGTAAAATTTTAAGTGCTAATTAAAAATGTAAAGGCAGAGTCTTTGTAGAACATGAATAGTGAATTATTGATAAGAGCAGATTTACACAGCAAAAACAGAGATACAATCATAGCTTATCAGTTGACCTTTACATTTTACTTTACATTTTGTTCATACCAAATTATTTTAACTGAAGTTGCAATAACAGTGATGCAGTAGAATTCATAAGGTGAAATTGGAAATTTCTGTTACTTTTAGAAAATAGCAGTTACTATCTTTTAGTAATTGAATACATATTACTCCTCATGAAGAGTTCAAATTAAATGTGGTGGGTTTTAAAAAATATAATGTCCTTTGTCAACATCTCAGAATATTCCATTAATAAGTCTTTCTTCTTTCTTGAGATTTCTACAGTATGTATTTCTACAAGTCCATCATATATATTACTTATTTTTAAAATTATCTACAAAGTTGGTTTCATAATTCAAAATATTGCACACGTTGAAAGAGAATGCTAATGTATAATTCTTGCAAAATCATACAAGGCATACTTTATTTGATTTCGTAATACTATACATTACATAAATTCATAAGATCTTTCCTGAACACAGAAATCTCTGAAGGGAAACTTACTGCACACTAAGGAAAACTACTGAACACAAAGAATTATTTCTGCAGATATTTGCCTCTAAGAAATGATAACATATGTCTGTGTCTGAATCTGCAAATAGATAGACGGTTACACACACATATGTTCATCCACACACACACAGCCTCATACTGTGATATATCTTATACATATTTATATAAACAAATTTACATACTGCATCTTTGGAAATCTTAAAACCAGCAATATGTATTTTGTGCCTCATCTTCAGGTGGTAATTCCCTTAAAATTACTTAATAATTTCCAAATGAGAATTACGTTGAAAAGAATCAGCCACGCTTATATAAAAAGTTTGCGAAGTATAAAATGGGCAAAATGTCCCGGATTGGTGGGAAATGCCCTCTCACCTTCTCGTGTCTGACCTGCCACTTAATTAATCTGCTCTTGTCTGGGAGCGGACAGTGTGAGCGAGAGGCAGCACAGCAGCGGAGCCTCCAGCACTTGCAAAGTTCACAGCACATTCAGCTTTTAAAGAAAACCATCTTACTCAAGTACATTTATAAGATTTCACTGCCACTGTTTCAATTTGCATCTTATCTGGCTTCTTCTTGCTGCCAATATTTGCACACGAGGTGCCCCGCGTGTCCCTGTCCGTGTCAGCTCCGTCTGTCCCCACTCCCCAGCGGCACTGCAAAGTTTGTCTGTCTGTCCATACCTGCTCCTGGGCTGGGAAATGGTGCTGCAGAGCCAGGCGGTGGCATTCAGGTAGTCCAGAGAAGGGTTTGGAGTGACAAAATATTGACTGGATTTGGTATTCACTTATGAAGGATGACGTTAGTGCCACTAAAATCCCTGTGATGTACAGGGAATAGTTAATTAATTAAAGGACCTGCTAATTGCTACTTGAGGTACTGTGCAGAGCTGATGAAGAGTGCTTGGTGCAAGGTTAGGTTCTCAGTTTTGAGTGAACATTTTCATTTAAAAGATTTCTTTAAAGTACATCCTAATTTTTTTAATGTTTTTTCAGGTTACTGTATCTAGTTCAGACTCAAGTGTTCAATTGAGCTTCAATTAATTATAATATATAGTCAGGGTTCTTTAGCTGGGATAGATTGATGGAGAAGCTTTGTTTCATTTGGTGCAGGTGGCACTGTTTAATAAGCACAGGAGAGAGTGAATAATGTAGTGTTTGCAAAGAGAAATAAATGCAAAATAGAGAGGTGCAATTAGATCAGCTCAGAGAAAAAAGGGATAAATATTAAATGGTCAGGTATCTTGCAAATATCAAATAAAATAGTAATAAGCATCCAGTTGAAAACTGCCATTTTAATTTATGAATATCTAAAAGCACTGCTTGAAAATAAATCTAGTGAGCAAGTCTTCTGCCTTCATTAGGCAGGCACATTTCAATGTCTGGAAAACACCAGACTGCTAATTTTTAAACTCTACACATTATTTTTCTGATAATGAAGTATAAACAGTTTCTAAATTTAAAATGCAAACACAATGCCTTCAAAAATAATTTCAAAATTGTATTATAAAATACCTTAACCTTTGGCATTCTTTTTTTTTTAATTGGAGCTATGTTGTGTTGGGGAAAAAATTACCCCATGGAAAATTAATTGGGAAAAACTTGTAAATCATTATCAATAATGTACTGGCCAATGAGGGGCTTTTCTGCATGCACTAAAGATGAAGCAAAGTTGCAGAAGATTATTGAAAAGAGCAACAAAATTGTAGATTAAAAAAAGTAAAAAGCCCATGAAAATGAAAATCTTCTAATTGCACACAAAGCTCCAAACCAAGTATCTACTCCTGAAAATAACAAATACGCAGAAAGAGGAGAAATGTTATTTGACTTAAAAAAAAAAAAAAAGAAAAAGAAAAAAAGGATCTGGGTATCTGGTAGCTAAGAGGATAGTCCTGTAAGCTACTTAACAAAAGAATGTAAATGTATTAGGCATTTCAGCAACACTTCTGCATCTAAGAATTTCAGCTGTGGACAGATTTTCCACAGACGATTCCCCCCTACTGCTAACCTCTTAAATATACCTATAAAATACAAAATGTTCCCAATCACCTCCAATAAAGGAAGCTTCCTTACATTAAATGCATTGAATATTTGTGTTAGAAATCTGAAGTGCTTTCTGATGTGGTTAAATTCACAAAGAAATGTGGTTGTAGAACAGAAAGGAATGTATTGGGCACATCACTCTGAATATTTGCAGATGGATACAGAGCTGGGGAAGTTTGCTTATAAAGTATGGAATTAATCATATTCTTAGGCTCTGAATATTCAAAGGAGGCAATACTATTGGAGCCTTTTCTCTACAAACCTTGTTTTTGTTATGTAGCCGTGTTTACCAAATCCCTGATACACCCAATCAGGGCAGGCTCCCAAACCTCGCCGATTGGTTGAGCCTGAACTTGTAAAATGTTTATGAGGGAGTGTTTGCCTGGTCCTGCAGCCCGGGGTGCCCTGCTGCCAGCATGGAGCTGCCGGGGCTGCTGCACACACAGGGGCTGCAGGGACGGCACGGGGGGAGCTGCGAGCCACAGGGAGCTCTGTTGTCTCAGCTCGTACGTGTATTTGGGCAAAACAGCCTTCACCCAAAAAAAATAACCTTCCCCACTTTGTTAAAATAGTAAAATCCGTCCATTTACATTAGAAACATGTTCCTACAAAGGACCTTGTTACACTTATTTGAGCTCTAACTGTAGAGCAATAAGATTAGTCTGCAGTACACAGATTTTAAAAAAATTAATAAGAAGCAGCTACACTACTAGATACAAAAAACCAGACATTTTTGCAATCTTTTCTGTGTTCTGTGCATGAATTTACTGAATTTCTAGTAATTACTGCTTCATATTTTGTAAAAGATACTCTGTTTACATTATTTATTATAGTAGATGCTTGTCAGGCAATCAGATCTAAGCACATCACCAAAAATATATATTCCCCAAAATAAAACTCCAAAGCTATCTTAAATATACAGCTACTGACCTTCAGAATCGTGTTTTCTTTACCAATTCACCGTAATAAAAATGAACATTTTGTCATCACTTTGGAAAACTGTGCCAAACACCTTAAAACACATGTCACATGCCAACTTTACTTCATTTTTCTCCTCAGGGAATAGATACATCTGGAATCATAATCACAGATAAAAACCTTGACAAAATTGCACATGAGCCCAGCCCTTCTCTCCAACACCTACCTTTTCATAACATTTAATACAATATTAATATTGGTTACTAAAAAGGCTTCCAACCTTTACATTTCTGACATAACATGTTCAAACCCATATTTCACACTTCTTGTTCTGTTTTAAGTTCAGTGGATTTAACAGGACTCTGGAGAGAAGATCATGTGGTTGAAGATTTCCCTCCCTCTTTGACACCCGTAGAGGCAGTTTTGGAATTGTTTAAATAGCTGTGGCTATATAAACTGAAATATGTGAGACGTTGGACATCTTATTTCTCTCTCACATCTATAGATACGTGCTTGTATTTTCCTCTGAAATCAATTGCTTGTACCAGTGAGCAACAATTTCAGCGCAACATCTGGGCAAAACCTTCAGAATATTTTCCTTTTAAACTGTATTATTTCTCTTTCCTGCATATGCCTGGTTTACCAGACAAATAGAGTTAGATAGTATATGTAATAATAGTATTTGGTCTTTTTTATCTGTGATTGACAGTTTTTCAAATCAAAATAAAACACATTCTTAGTCGATCATCTTCTTGAGAGTGCTCTCCTGTTTTAAGCTCGGTTTGCTTCTGAAGACAGCCAGAGATCTTACTCCATCAGGGGTAAATGGTGGAATTATAGATCCAACAGATCCCATACTCTCTGAAAAATGGCTTAATATTTAATACCTAATTCCTGGACTGATATTTTTACTGCATGCTTTTATCAAACACTCATCAGCTGGTATTGCAAGGAAAAAGAATCTGAAAACTTTGCAGATTTCCATTTATGATTGTGTTTGTAATTAATCCCATGCTGGAAGTACCTCGGGCAGCTCACTGTATGGCTTTGTTCGTGTCAGAATGGGGAAAGCAACCTCTTTTTGTTACATATTTAACAGCTTTGAAAGACATTTTTTTAAACAGCAAATGTACTAGACAGCTTTAAAGCAGAGGACATTAAATTGGGGCCAATTATTCATTCAGCAGCTCTACGTGCATCAAAAACATGCATACCACCAAATTTTCCTGAGACAAACCACTTAAATTTCCCATGACTCAGACACCATTTCTGTACTAACTAGATAAGGATAGCAATCATTTACAAAAGGAAACAGATATAACATGTTTCTTACCCCAGAATACTGAAAAAAGTCTTTAAAAAGACATTCATTTACAATTTGGGGACAGCATTGGTGACAAGAAATGTCCTATTTTTAAACAGAACAGTGTTCCTTATTGAGATAATTTCATTGTTCTCTTTCACTTTAAAATGGCCCAAAGTGTCCAACTCAGTATATAAGAAGTGCAGAAGGTGATCCATGAATGGAGTAATAATTTGCCCGAACCATTTCAAGTCAGTCCATGGAGCTGCTGGTCTGTCTGCAGCAACTCGGGGAGAGGAAGAGCTGAGCTGAGCTCCACTTGCTGACAGGAAGCAAACTGGCTCACATTTTAGGAGAACAACATCATTGCCTATAAAAATGAACAAGAGACAAAATAAATAAAACTGGTTAATGTTGTAGTTAACTTGCAAATCAAGTAAATCTGTTGGTACAGTATTTTAGAAATAAACGATAACAGCATCACACCAAACACACATTTCTGAGCATATACGCATTCTGATTTTGATTTAATGGTATCTCAGCGTCAACTATTGCTTCCTTTGCTGGTACACACTTCCTGATGCCTACTGTGAAGGGTGCCCATATTTACAACTGAGTAAGATGATTAATTACACCTTGTCAATCACGGTGCATGAAGACATAACACCACAGCAGACAATGAAGAAGATGCCTGAAGCTACAATTACATTTTAATTCATAGTTTATTGTATGTCCCATATATTGCAGTCTAATAACCGTAGGGGCATCGAAAACATATGAGATATCAATCACTCTGCCCCCTGGTCTTTCATGTTTATATTATTCCACAGTCTTTAAATTACCTTAAGTAGTTACTTATTTTCTAAGCTTTCTTCTCTTCTCTCTTACCTTTTGCTTCCATTTATCTTTTATTCTTAGTACCTTTATCCAACAGCTATAAGTATTTGATGGAAGTTTGTAGCTCACTTAAAATCTGTAACAGACAACCTGAAACCCAGCAATTAGCAAAGACAGCTTAGACTTGTGTTCCTTTGTTGAAGGAGGCGTTGAATCTTTTGTTCTGATTTAGTCACGGTAGCTGGGTGGAAGCTGGTACCTCATTATGTGGTTGGTCTGTTTGTCTGGTAGGTAGCAGATGGTACTGGAGATGACGTTACCAAGAGAGGCAGGGTAGAGAAACTCAAGACCTGTGATTTGTTCACCTGTCACCTATAACAAAATACAGGTTAAAAGACTTTATTATTAGCTGCACCATTTTTTAAATGAAAAAAACGCTCATTTCAAATGAGCCCACGTTTCATTCTGAAGATGATTTTGCTCCAGCAATTTTTCTGTGGCTCATTATTTGAAAGTATCCTTGATTTTATTCTGAACAATGTAAATGTCATTCATGTGTCAGTGTGTACATTAGCAGCTTTATGTTTACATTCTGTTACTCTCCTTGTGTTTTGGTAGCAAGGGTTGGATGTCTTCTTGTGTTTGTATATCCATTAGAAGATAATCAGAGATACCCTGTGAACTGGAGGCCGTGCCACACTTTCTCAGCATGCTCTTGGTATTATTGGTTCCATCCACTGAGGCAATTCTATAACATAAAATGGTGTATTTTAATTCTGTTAAATACCTAAAATCTTTCTGATAATTAGCAATGTCAGATAGAGTGTACAAATCCATGACCTTTCTTAACTGCAAAAAGTACGTAATCAATTGAGTGACAGGGAATTAATCTGGTATTAAAAAGTCTGAGGATAGCACGGTACCCAGCTGTGAGTGAGGACATCTACAGCATTGCTTGAGTGAAGGTGAGCCAGTGCTGTCCCACTGTGGGCTTCGTGGTGTCCGGTGAGCAACGATCCACAGCTGCTCCTGGAGACAAAGCTCCCAGCACAGACCGGGCTTGGAAACATCTCACAACTGTACGGAGGAAGGGAAAGATGATTTTATCAAGATAAATACAATACAGAGCCACTAACGGTGCTGCAGAATTCTAATCTGAATTCAAACATGAACTTCCATTGTTTCCAAGGTCTGATTTTAGGACAGCCTTTGGATAGTTCCCACAGATGCCAAATTAGCTTGCATTCTGTATGGTTTCTTGAGGGGTCTTGTGGCTATTTCATATGCATTTCTACAAGAGACACTTTGTTCTCCTCTGTGACATGCAAATGTCTTTAACTACTCAGAGCAATCCCAACAGAAAGATGATAAAAAGCCTCAATTATTGTAAGAATGGAACACATAAACCCAGCAAAATTTGGCTATAAACTGAAGAATTCCAATTTTAGCAAGGATAATCTTAACTGCACTACACCTGTAAGAGGCAAATCACTCTGTCAGGAAACAACACCTGATGGGAATGCGCCAAGTGATGTAATAATTCATAGTCACGGATGAGGCAGCGAGTCTCATGATCTCAGATGTGCATTCAGATTTACCTTCCATTGTGCTACCTTTGCTAACATAATTAGAAGTGCGATATTTGACATCTTTAATACTAATTAGTCCTTCCTTACTACCCACCTCCTGGATAAATATTTAGACATCATGAACAGTCTCCCTGTGCACGCTTTGTCTTTCCTGGAGACTTTCTGAAGCTTTTCCTCAAGTTCAGAGACTTTCCTGGTCTGGTTTTCTTACAGTCGACTTGGAAATGGGAGATGCGAGAGGCCTTGGTTTGTGGAAGGCGCCACAAACTGGAGCGACTCAAGTTGTTATATTCTAACAGTGAATATTTTTCATAACGAGGGTTATTGGGTGCATTCAACTAGTCATAAATGTTTGGGGTATCCATGATCTCGGAGTGGATACAAACTCTCGAACGCCTCCTTCTCGTGCGCTGGAGGAGTTGAGCCCCGCAGCCTCTTCGGCGCGCCATGGCCCGACGCGTCGCCGACGGTCACCGGGCGACAAAAGCCAAGCTCCGCGCGGGGCCGGGCCGCTCCCGAGGCCGCGGAGCGAGCGGGACGCGGCAGCGCTCGCGGTGCCCGGGCGGCGGGGACAGCGCGGGGACAGCGCCCGGGGACAGCGCGGGGACACCGCCCGGCCCCGAGCACATGCCGGCGGCCCGGGCGCGGCGCAGCCAATGGCGGCGGGGCAGGACATGATGTCAGAGGGGCTGTAGAAAAGGCGCGGAGCCCCGCGCGGTCCCCGCGCTGCAGACGCGCCGCTCGCAGCTCCGCGGCGGCTCCGGCTCCGGCTGCGCTCCCGCCCGGGGCCCCGCGGGCCGCGCCGCTTTAAGGACAGAGGGGGGCCGCGAGTGCCCGTCCCATCTGGTGCCCGTCCAACTCTTCCTCCTTCCCCTTGGCTTTTTCTTTTCCCAATGAGCTCCAGCGGGCTGGGGGAGGAGCGGGGGAAGGAGCAAACTTTGCCCCTGAGCTGCCGCCGCTGCCAGCCCTCTGGACTGTGAGTGCGTACGGTGGGCATCCGCCCCAGCCTCCCTGCAGCACCAGCCTGCTCTCCGCCTGCTGCAGCCTCCCTCTCCCTTGCTTTCCTCCTCTAAATTTCGCACAGTACCATGTAAGGGGCTTGTCGTAATATTTTTTTTTCTAATTCTTATTTATTTCTCACCGAAGATGGTTTAATTTTTTTTTATATTTCTACTATTTATTAATCCCTCCCAAGCGTAAGCGTGCCCAGCCTTCTGCCAGCTGGGCCAGAGCATAAAGCCTGGGACTGCACCTGGGGCAATGAGCCCTGCATTGAAGAAGCCTCCTAGAGGGATGTGCCGGGGCCGCGCAACAGACTAGATCCAAGCCCCGAAGCTTACACCACCAGTTATCCCCTCTCCCTCATCCCCTTCGCCCGCCTTTTCTGCATCCCATCCCTTGAAACCTCGGATCAGTGCCTGCGCCGCGCTCCGGAGAGCTCTGCCGGGGGAAAAACCCGGTGCCCAAGGAGAGACGGGGCGGCCGTGCTAGATGCATGGGGGAGGGCTCCGGTTAATGCAAGTTCTGGGCTCCTGCAGGGACCCCGACAACTGTCAGCAGCAACAGCAACTCGGGCCCTCCTCCTCTGCTTCCTCAGCGATGCTTTTCCACAGTCTTTCCGGCTCGGAGATGCACGGGGTCATCGACGAGATGGATCGGAGAACCAAAAGCGAAGCACCGGCCATCAGCTCGGCTATAGACAGGGGAGAGACGGAAACGGTAGGAGCCGAAGGAATGGGAGAGTCATGCACCCCCCTAAACATACCAAACCCCTCACAGATACAGCTTTTCCCCCAAAATAACAGATCGGGGGGAAACGTATGCAAAATACTAAATCAGAATAAAATTAAGCATAGAGGCACCCCAAAAGATTAAATGAAACCGTGGGGAAAGGCATGAAACTGTTAATTATTAATAATATGAATAGTAATAGTAACGCTTGGGTGAAATGAACGGTACTGCTCTTGCGAGAAAACAGATAGACCAGCCTTTTGGTAGCGTCCAAGAACTCCTTCCCTTCCCCCAGCCTGCCCGGCCTTCCAAAGTTTTTAGGAAGAGGCAAAGTGGGTTTTATACCGATAACATTTTGGCACAACGAATTTTTTGTCTGCAGAATGGAAACACAAACACCAAAGAATCCAATTCTGTGTTTTTTTTCAGGTAGGATGCCTTCATGGAGATAGTCTTTATAGCATTTATTTGAGAAGAAAAAAAAACCAAACACGAGTATCTTTAAGTTATGGGTTTTTAAAATAATTTTAATATGTGGGTTTGTAAACATGGCAAACAGAACTAGAAGATATGTCTCAGGGAGATGGATGGTATTCGAATTTTTATAACTTTACCACATTTTATCTTGTCTACTGATGCGTAGTCCTTGTATATTAATACATTTAGATAATAAAAAGATGCATCCGTCTAACTAGTGTTAAGCTGGCAAAGTGGAAGAAATTTTCGAAGTGTCTCAAGTGATTGAACAATTTATGTATACTGTATTTTTTGTTAAGAAATTACAATTCTGAAGTGAAATTCTCTCGTACGTTGGTTAAATGCTGTCTTGTAAACTGATACAGGCATATGCAAGGAAGATCCGTTCTCAGGTTTTCAAACTTCATCAGTATGTGCTCTTTCTTGTAATGTTATGTGAAATTTGCTTAAAGGTGACAGTGAGACTATTTAATCATGAAACACAGGCTGGAAAACGGCCTTTGTACTGTAAGGGTGGGATGCGATTTCTAATCTAAACGGTTTTGGTTTTCTTTTAAAAAGTTAATATTTCTCCGTACAGTTAAACTACATCCAATGATCTTTGCTGGAATAAATATTGTGGCATGATAGTTTTATACAACTATATATAATCTATATGGTTACACGTGTGTATGTAACAAATAGTGGTTTGGAATACTGGATCCTTGAATACCATTTTTAGATCTCAGAGTATTTTTGTTACTGGAAAAGCAAAGTAGAAAAAAATCATTATTTCATTTAAAGTGGATTTACAAGAAACTACTTTGGTTATAAAACGATCCCTACTCGGAGTTCAGTTAATGCCTTAAAGAAACAAGCTACCGGTGGGTTCCTGTGACTAACACCAGTGGAGTGCCAGGGTTTTATTTGTGTGGAGTTCTCCTAGTGGGAATGATGCGGTGCAAACGGGAGTGCTCACAGCGATGGGATTTTGTGATCCCCGCAAGCACAGGATGAAAGCAATGGGGCTGGCGTGTGCTGGAAAATCAGCCTCGGTTCCTTTCGGTTTCCCCCGGTTAGCTGTCTTTGCTTTTGCTTTGCGCGAGGATTTAAGGCTCTAGAGGAGGTAAAAGCAAACAAACAACTTCTTCTCCGCCCCGAACCAAAACAAACTGCGTGTTGGGCACAGCTGTAAGGAAATGTTTCGGGTTGTCGTGCACAAGAACAGATCTGCCGTGGGCTTTTGTGCAAAGCGGGTAAGAGTAAGTTGGGACCGAAGTGGAAAGCAGCATATTGCAAGGTCTGCCCCAGACGCTGCTCTACCGAGCCTCCTCTCCGGAATGCTTTTTTAATGTGTCTGCTGAAATAAATAAGCATGCTTAAACGGTTCCGGTATTTCTCCCTCTTTCTTGTTCGGTAGAAGTTGACAGGATATATATGAATTTGGATTTTTTTGAGGGTTTCGATTGGGTTGCGATTTGACACTAAACTATTAAATTATATAGGGCTTATATTTAGTTTTATTGCTTCCAAGTTTATCCCAGCATAATCTAATGTGCTCTGTTGGTTTTTACCCACTCTCATTCCTACACGTTTCCCACTATTTCGTTTTCCTGATAAAACATTCTACACCTCGGATTTAGTAACGCTCATCTCCTCCGCAGCTTTATTTACTGATCCCTTCTTTAGCGCTTTGGGTCACAGCAGATCGCGATCCGTGTTGTTTGGAACCAGCTTGCAGAGAGCTGTGTCTGCAGCACTGTGACTACCGGGGGTTTGATCGTAATTCATTCGGAATTTTATAGCTAGGAAAATACACACACAGACACGCTCCACATACACGCACTCACAGAGCATTAACTATGCAGACACCGTCAGTATATCCATAAGAATAAATTTTAAAATTAACTATCTGCGATTTGCCCTACTCTGTTATTATTGCGCCTGTTATACTGAACAGCATCTTTTCCTGGTTTGAGACTGGAAAATCCACCAGAAAAAAACAAAAGTTCTTGGTCTGGTCTGGACACCTCCCCTAAAAGCCAGGGTGGTTTTCTGTTTGTCTCGCCCGCTTCTCCGCCTCCTCCCGGGAAGGTGGGATGCGGCGGGACCCTGGGGACCGGGCGCGGGGGCCGCTCGGGGTGGCCGGCTCGGAGCCCCCGCTCCTCTGCCAGGAGAGCAGCAGCCCGGGCCCGGCCGGGCAGGGGGAGGGGGGAGCCCAGCCGCGCTCAAGAGTTTCTCCCTCTCGCTAACGGTCTGTAATTGTTTTCCCCCAGCAGACCATGCCTTCCATCAGCAGTGACAGGGCTGCCCTGTGCGCCGGCTGCGGGGGGAAAATCTCCGACCGTTATTACCTCCTGGCTGTGGACAAACAGTGGCACATGCGCTGCCTGAAGTGCTGTGAATGTAAACTCAACCTGGAGTCCGAGCTCACCTGCTTCAGCAAGGACGGCAGCATCTACTGCAAGGAGGACTATTACAGGTATAGCCTGCCCTCGGCCGCCATCCGGGGACGGGGACACTGCCCGCCGCTGTCCCGCTGAGCAGACCTCGTCCTGACGAGACTGTGGAGGGGGTCCCTGGGCACGCGTGGGGCAGGCTGTGAACTCCTAAAACCTCCCCCTGGAGAGGGAGACTCGTGGTGAGGATGAGTCCCGTGTTGCCGGGCAGGGGGCACGGCCCGGGTACAGCTTCTCCCCAGCCTGCTTTGGCTACTGGGGCCTTCACCAGGCGTGCCCTGCTCGGCCTCCCGTGCTGGGTGCGGGCCGGCAGCGGGGCCGCTCCTCGCCAGCCGGCAGTGCCTCCTGAGGCCCGGGAGTGCGGGCACGTTCGCGGCCAGGGATCGGTGCCTTTTTCTGGTGGGGTCTGGCGGGGCAGGAGCTGTGCTGCGAGCTGGGAAACAGGACGGAGTCTCCCCGCGCTCCCGTCCCGGGATGCCCGCCCGGCTGGGCTCCGCAAACGTCCCGGTTTTGTGCCGCTGCCCCGGCCGAGGTGGCCACCCCGGGGCTCGCAGCCCTTTGCTGCCCTCCGGGCAGAACCGACGCAGGACGGGGTGGGGGGGAATGCGCCTCTCACCGTCTCTTCGGGCTTTTCTGTTTTGCAGGAGGTTTTCGGTGCAGAGATGTGCGAGATGTCACCTGGGGATTTCTGCCTCCGAGATGGTCATGAGGGCCAGGGATTTGGTATATCACTTAAATTGCTTCACTTGCACCACTTGCAACAAGATGCTGACCACTGGCGATCACTTTGGCATGAAGGACAATCTGGTGTACTGCCGCCTCCATTTCGAGACTCTCATCCAGGGGGAGTACCAGGTGCATTTCAATCACTCGGATGTAGCCGCTGGGAAGGGCCCGGCTCTGGGAGCGGGCTCTGCCAACACTTTGGGACTGCCTTATTACAATGGCGTGGGGACTGTCCAGAAGGGAAGACCCAGGAAAAGAAAAAGCCCGGGGCCTGGAGCAGATCTGGCAGCCTACAATGCAGGTAAGAGACCTCCACCTTCCCCCAAACAGTTCAAATGGTTTGTTTCTGTTCACTTCCAAAGGGGGATTTCCGTTTATTTTAGCTTAAACTGTTAATAATAGTTTAGCTGCAGCATAATTATTGAGATCAAGTGCTGTCAAACTGCAATTACAGAAGCTAATATGTTAGCATTTTTCACTTCAGCTGGAAATAAAATGTTTTGAAGCAAGGTCATCTGGTTAAGGGGGGGAAGAAGGGGGAGTGCAGCCTGAAATAAAATCTGGAAACCAGAGATTTTAAGTTAGCACTTCAGAGACCCGTGAATTTTCTTTAGTGGCTACACTCTAAAGCTGCTGATGAGTGAATTGTTCAGCCCTGTCCTGAGCTCTTGCACCCCGAAGTTCTGGAAGGAAAGAGAGAGAGGAAGTGGCCGTTTCCCAGGGCCCTGGAGTGGGAGGCGGACGGGGGTGCAGGGCTGGGTGTGCCCGGGCAGGGGCCGCGGGCAGCAGGTGTCTGCGGGCAGTACAGAGCCTGCTCACACGGGGCAAGTTCCGCTGGGGTTTTGTTTATGAGCCGTGACTCGGAGAAGAGTTGGAAAACTCGCAGCATCCCCTTGGCAGCCCATCGCTGCCCCGCGGCACAGCCCCTGCCCGGAACCGAGCCCGGCAGGAGGAACGGGAGCGAATCTGGCAGCAGCCGGGGTTCTCTGTATCCAGCAGCAAATCTTCCGACGTGTTTCCTCGTTTAACCTTCCCAGTGCCACAGCACTGCAATTTTACAGGCAAAGGAATTCGAGCAATCTCCTGCCCCCCATCCCCGCTCCCCTCTTCCCCTTGTTCCACTTCTCCGTGTAGCTGCCACCAGAACGGCTGCCATCCCGGGAGCTTCCTGCGCTCCTGCTTGTGTGCAACGGGAAAAAAATACTTGGACAAAACAAAATTCTTAGATGTTGTTTTTATTCGAGGACTTGGAGGCGGAGGTGGGCTTCCTCCCAGTCCGGCGGTTCCCGAGCCGGGCGCTCGGGCCGTCCCGCCAGACCCTGGGCACCGAACTCGTTTCCCTGTGTCGTTCTGTGCCTCGGTGCCCTGTGTGCTTCTGCGCTCGTCCCAGTTTTCTCTCTTAACCTACCTGGTTCGGACGTGTCCCGTAGGGCGCAGATTTGCCTTTAACGTGTTCTTCTTCCCGGAGAGGGCGTTCGGTAAAGGCCAAGTTTGCTGCGGTTTGTTTCGAGCCGCATCTCTGCGTGCCCCGACAGCTGCGGGCTGCGCCGGGCGGCTGCCGCTCCGCCTGCGCTTGGAGGAGGAGGAGGAGGAGGAACGGGGGGAGGAAGGCGCGGGGGGAACACCGAGGGGTGCAGGGGTGGCGACGGGCTCGGGCTTCGGGCCGGGGGAAGCAGCCCGGGAACGAGAGGCTACGGGTGTTTCGCGCCTAAAGGGAGTAACAATAGCGACGAAATGGGGTGGTTTGCCCTGAAAATGGCAGGGAGAAAAGGCGCATCTCTAACCGGCAAACGCACCTCGGGAACAAAATTGCCAGCTATTATTGGTTGAACTAATTGCTGAATATTTTGGAAATAGTGCATAAAACAGTAGTAGTCCCAGTGGTGAAGCTTGATGAAAGGTGGATGTAGTGTTCTCGCGAGTAACAGCTCAGCTTTAAAACATGCATCAAATAGGCATCTTTCCCGTTAAAAAACGTCTCCTTTTCGGAGGGATTAGTTTTTAATTGTCCTTCCGCTGTCTCCCTGTGCAGGGCAGATGTTCAGATTCAAAGGACACGTAAACCGAATCAGCGGCATCTGTCCTGGATGGGAGCAAAGCCTGAGAAAATCTCACTGCTCTCTGACTTCCTAAAATAAACCGCCTTTAACTGCATTTTGAAAAATTCGTTTCCAAAATAATTGCCGTCCGACTTTTTTGTCTTTTAATCGTTGTTAAGATCCTGCAACTGAAACTTCAGAGATCTTCTTTGAGTAACCTTTGGCTTCTTTGCTTAAGCTATTTATCTGCTTAACTATTTACTAGACCTATAATCGACTAATTTATGCAGTAATAAGTGCCATTGATCTTGGAAATCAGACTGGGTTGCTCGTTGATTTAAAATTCCACAAACGAGTAAATTATTGCAAAGCCTTCGTTTTTGTGCCTTTAAAAAGAGAAACCGTTTAAAAATGTGATAGTTTTTATTTTTAGTGGAACTTGTCATTTCTTTCTCAGAAATGCACTAGAAATGTACAATGTTGTGCTGTGAGGGGATCTGTTCCTGGTGATTTGTGTAGAATACTTTGTGTAAATAAATCTACACTCAGAGGTGGTGGGAAAAGGGGGATCCATAAACTTGGCAGAGTCGAGACTGAAATAATTTTGTAAATTGCAGCAAATACTCATCTGCACAACGAATTAGACTGACTTTTTTTTCCTACTTAAACTGGACTCCTTTTGCAGGGGGATGATGGGTTTAGATGTGGATAGAGGCTGACAAGTGGAAAATAGCTTAGAAGGATGCTGAAACTTCAAAAAGATTTCTTTTTCTTTCTTTTCTCTTTCTTTCTTTTTTTTTTTTTTAAGTGTGTTCCTGTGATCATAATTTCCTCCTTCACTTGTTGGAATGGAGTTTGATGGGTTTTTTAGGTCAGTAAATCAATGGCTGAAAGCTTGCTGAACACAGAAGCACCTGTAAAGAATTCTGAATACTCCCTTTGTGAATTGGACCCCAAACCTCCCACAGCCTGCTATGTTTTATTCATTTGTATCTAGTCTGGCTTTAAGACACTAAAATATCCTGAAAAATGACAGAGGTATTGCGCAAACTTGGGGAACGACGAGCTGATAAAATACCCATAATCTGCGCAAACAACCAAGATATTAAGACACACTTCCTTCCTTTGCTAGCAGGAAGATGCCTCGTGCTTCGCTGAGAGGGTGACGGAATATCCAGGCTGGATAGAAGTCCTCGGCGGATGGGGACTGGGACTGGGGGCGGCTTTTTGCCGGGGGAGGGGAAGCTGCGGGGGCGCCGACCTAGCTCCCGGCAGGGCTCGGGGCAGCGCCGGGGACGCCTGGAGCTGACCCTCTTAAGTGGCTATGTCAAAAGTGGTTTGGGTTTTTTTCCTGACAAAAATGAGAAAAGCCTGGAAAGTTTTGAAGAGTGAATCTCTCTTTCCTCCTCGTTTCCCTTGGGACTAAAAGCTTGCAAGAAGCTTCCCTATGACTACTGTGACAGAGCGAGCAGACGGGAATCGCAGCTTAAAATCGGATGCCTTGCAGAGATTTCCTAGGAAAAATTAGGGTTTACCCCTTTCCCCCTCCTCTTGCTTCTCCCCCTTCTCTCCCTCCCCCCGGGCCGTGGTCACCTTTCGGGTCCCTGGGCGCATCTGGCCCCTCCCCAGGGGGCAGGGGCTGGGGTCGGGGCCGGGGCAGGCGCAGGGGCTGGGGCTGGGGTCGGGGCTGGGGCAGGGCTCCGGCACCGCTCCCGCCCCGAAGGGCGAGCGGCTCCCCGGGAGCGTCCCCCGCTCCCCCGGCGGCTGCGGGGCCGGGGTCCCTCGGGCAGGGCCGGGCAGCGGAGCCGCTGCAGCCCCGCCGCCAGCCCCTTCCCCCGGCGGGGCTGCAGCGAGGAGCCCGGCTCGGCCGGGGCTGCCCGGGTTAATCGCGGCGCTCAGGGACTGACCGCGCACTCGCACCGGCCATTCAGCGCCATTCAATTGGCTTAATTGAGGGGAAAAACCCTGGCGGCGGTTCCTCCCGCGGGGCCCGGGCCCGGCCGCCCCTTGCCGGCCCCTTTGTTCTCCCGCCCCGCAGCCCCGGCCCGGCCGCGCTCCCCCCGGGGGGCACCGCAGCCGGGGGGGCCCGGTCCTTAGGCAGCCCCGGGGGGCACCGGGACGCGCAGGCCCTTTGTCCGGGGCGGCCGGGGAAGGCCGGAGGAAGAAGGCTTCTAATCCTGGCTGTCCTCCGTCCTGGCCTTGTGATGCTTGGCCTGGGCTCCTTAAGACTGACTGGCTTTATCTCCTCAGAAACACTTCTTGAAATGTCAAGGTTGAGGCATTGCTGTCGTGTCTGTTGCTCCATGGCTTGGCAGAGACACCTCAGATGCAGCCAGGGGTACCTTGTGTGCTCCCAGTGCCACAGCTTCATCCCTTTTAATTCCTGTGGTAAGAAGTTCAGGAATCTGCCTTCTCTAAGTGTCTTCTCCTTCTTCCAAAGAGAAAGGCTATGTCTGTTCCTGTCCCAAGTACCACTCAGAGGGCTCTGTCTCACTTCTGTCCCCTTTGAGGATATGGGTGCCACAAAGTCCTCTACACGCTCCGACCAAACAACAAATGCGGCTGCACCCCTGCCTGGTCTAGTTAATCACAAGTTCCCTCTCCAGGCAGCAGGAGGTTAAAACACCCCCTTGACTCCGATTACAGAAGGAAAGGGGTGTATGTTCCTGAGCCACTATTGAGAGACAATGCGCACACAACGTGTCTCTTGTTTCATCACTCTTTCAGAATCAGGATTAGTTTTCTTTCTTTTGGCATAATCTAACATGTCAAGCACAAGCTACTAAGAACAAAATTTCCCCCAAAGGAAATTTCTCTTTCTCATCTTCATGTGCCATATCCTTAGCAACCTACTAGCTACTAAGCACACACTTTGCCCCGAAATCCCAAGCCACAGGGGGCTCTGGTGATCTCTGGGTGAAGCAACGTTCCCAAGTTCTCCTCATCTGACAGACTTTGTTACGAAAGCACCAGCACAACCTGCTTTATGCTCCTATCATTGGGTTTAGGGAGGTGTTATGCATTAATCTGCAAAGGGTATTTTGGTTTCCAATATCAAAACAAAATGTTTTTCTTTTGATCTGTAGGGATGTAGTGATGCTGCCCATGGCCATCACCATCTCGTGACCAGGTGGCCCATATGGGGCTGAGGGTGTAAGTACTGCCACTGCTGTGCCAGTGGAGGGTGGGAGGGCAATGGCCTGGGTGTGGGGTCTGGGGAAAGGTGCAGGCGTTAGAAATGTTCTAGGGTCAAAAAAGAGACTTGGCACTGCTTCAGAAATTGTTTTATCAAAAAATAGAAGTGAAACGCTCGTTAATTTAAGGCTCCTCTATTCGACTGGAATTCTACCAATTGTATTTCTGAAATCCCAGCAGGAGCCAGAGATACTGCAATGGAATGGAAATGTTACATATGGATAGTTCAGCAATTCCTTTGGGAGATACACAGGACACCACAAAAGAACAGGGAAGACAGTGCCTGAAAAACAGAGGGTTGCGTGAGGAGCATGTACAGTGTTAGTTTTACACCCTGATGCCTTTTGCAGAAACTCCTCAGCTCTTAAAATCTCCACTTACACCCTTGGCCCGTTCTGTGCATCTGTGCCTGCAACACCCATGGACATTGCAGATTCTGTGAGAGATGCAGATAATATTAGACTGAATAAAATAGCCTGTTGAGGATGGTGCCAGGCACCACAACCAAATACAGGAGGGGAATTGGCACCAGCTAGGACTATTTATGTCATACTGGGTGATGCCTGGAGTAGCCAAACCGCTTGTGCAAGACAACGAACGGCACACGCCCTCGTGCACTTTCAGAATCTGTTCTGTAATTTCCATCACAGACAAGGACATTTTGTCACTCTCAAATGGTACATGTTTGCTGTCATTTTAATATTATTTTTACTTAGTAGGTAATGAGGCAAAATGATGAGAAATTCCAAGAGTAAGTTGTTCCTTGTTCTATCAGGGCTTGATGAAAAGCTGACACCCTCCTTCCAGGATGGTTTCGAATCAGTTTTATATCCTTGGATTCTGAATGTATCTCATTCTGTATGGGACATGTTAAAATCCAACTCCTTTCAGCCCTAGGCTTTGTTTTGTTGCGTATTAACAGGAACCAGACCTCAGTCTTGCAGACAGATATTTTGATGCGTTTCCTCCTGTGTCTGTCTTGTTATTTCTTGGAGGGTTTGAAAGCCTCTAAGATGATGCACAAAGGTCTTTTCCATTACTGGTATCTAAAATTCTTTGGGTACATTTTAAAAACAAGCATGATTTGGTTTTACATTTCCGTAACAGAATTTTCTATAAGCATTATTATGTTATTCATCCCAGTGCTCTTTATATCAGGAATTGTAGCTATGAAGGAGACTGGAGCACATGGGATGACTCCAGATGGGCAACAAGACCTCAGATCTTAAACCCGAAAAGATTTGGCTACATCCCATCCAGCTCCATTACTACTCCATTGTTACTATCTCCCTTTAGGTATCTTACACCTTTTAAATTCAGGTGCTTGCAGTTTTCTATGCTGCAGGAAAACAAGCAGAAATGTTTCTTGTGGCCAAAATTTGGCACAAGATCCAGAGGTCTGGAAAGGATTTATACAAATGTATGCACATGCACGCACACACGCACACAGACACATTTCTACATACAGTACCATTTTTTAAGCTGCTTTTAAACTATAGGAATACAGAAACACACAGAGAAGTTTGAGGCTTTGGACAGTTTGGGCGTATCTGTTAAACAAATGTGCTCTCGGGCTTAGAGCTGAATTTTTGCAGGCCTTGCTCTATATTGTGCCACATCTTTTTAGCAGGTTTTGAAAGGCTGAGATTTGTAAAGCAGCTACTGTAGCCACTGCAAACCTGCTTAGGGACCCTGTATGCATCTTTACTTTGGAATCCATGCATTTTATGTGTATTTTTAAAATCAGTTTTGAATACACGCCTGTCAGAACGTGTGTATTTTCACTGGGGCTGAGACCCACGGATGGACAGCAGGAATTCAGTAACACTACAAAGATAGGTGCATGAGATGTGCTCAGTTGTAATCAAACAGCAACAGTGGACAACTGAAAACAAGCCTGTTCACGTCTTTAAGAAACTTACCAGCAGTCACATTTTAAAATAATTTTTTGGTAATTTTTTGCACGCCGTGTAGAACAGAGATAGTGATTTTTCATTACTTCTAGCATAAAACTTGTAGGAAATTAAGAGGGACTTGTAGATATTTGGACAGGAAAAGCTAATTAACAACAGTTTGTCAGAGCTAATTTTCAGTTATATTCCTAATTTTTTATTGGATTTAAGCTCAGTCCTTAATGTTATTTTAAGAAGGTTTCTATGGTTTGCTGTATGCACAAATAAATGAAAAACTACTTTTGGTCTACAAGATTATTTTGCTTGGCACTCAACATTTAATACTACTTGATAATTTTTACACTGCTCCTTCCTCACAGACCTTCTTTTTGTGCTTGATTTCTGCAAGTGTATCAACCAGTGTCATTCCTTGGTTTCAAAAGGATATGACAGAAGTGATCATTCAAACTAGTATTTGCAAACACTTTTTTTAAAAATGGAAATATAAACATATAAATAATTTAAAAGATTTTTCATTTGGCATGTCAGTGAATATGTTGTATTAACAGCTTTATTTCTTTAGCTAGTCAGATTATAGTCATAATTTGCTGTCTGGTAGCCACAAACTTTATTTCTTTTATAGTGTTTCATTTAATGGTCTCCCTTGTACTCTACAGGGTTTAGTTTGATGGAGGAAATAATTATGATTTTAACTAGTCTATTCCACTGAGATTTAAGTGGAGTGTATTGTGCAGCTCTCTTTGTGTGCTACAGTGCAATTTATGGGATAGCAAGTACAGTAAAACCCTTTACGGAGTGAAGGACAGCTACTGTCCTCCCACAGAAAGTGGAGAAAAAGTTCTGTGGAGGTGGAGCGGAGGGAAAAGGAAACAGAGCTGACATTTTAAAAGCCACAGAGGGGCAGGCAGGGTCCTTGCAGGCTGGTTATTGTAAGGGAATGGCTGGGAGGTGCAGAAATATGATCCAGCTGTGCCCAGCTGGGCAAGAGGCTAATGGCCCCTGGGCTGTGCTCACCCCAGTGCTGGCACTGCTGGGGCACCTCCAGTGCTGGGGGCAGCTCTGGGCCACTCAGGGCAGGAGAGACACTGAGGGGCTGGAGCGTGTCCAGGGCAGGAAACAGAACTGGGAAGGGGCTGAAGCAGCAGGAGTGGCTGAGGGAGCTGGGAAAGGGGCTCAGCCTGGAGAAAAGGAGGCTCAGGGGGGACCTTGTGGCTCTGCACAGTCCCTGACAGGAGGGGGCTCAGGGGGGGTCGGGCTCTGCTGCCAGGGAACAGGGACAGGAGGAGAGGGAACGGCCACAGGCTGGGCCAGGGGAGGCTCAGGGTGGATATTAGGAAACTTCCCCAAAAGCAGAGGTGGAGCCCCTGTCCTAGGAGGGATTTCAAAGCCATGTGGATGTGGCACTTGGGGACATGGCTTAGCGGTGGCCTTGGTAGTGCTGGGTTAATGGTAGGACACAATGACCTTAGAGGGCTTTTCCAAACTAAACTGCTCTACAAATCCATGAAATGGAGCAAAGGCAGGTAGGGCTTGTGCCAGTACGTGCTGTGGTGTGTTATTTTAATTGCTGCACTCAGCAAAATTGCAAACAATGTTGGTTGTGCAGCAAGAGATTTACAGGCCTTTTCCTCTTGTTGCCTTAAGCTTTAAGTTGCAATGAAAACGACGGTGACCACCTGGACAGAGACCAGCAATACCCCAGCAATCAAAAAACAAAGCGTATGAGGACGTCCTTCAAACACCACCAGCTGCGGACAATGAAGTCATACTTTGCTATTAACCACAATCCTGATGCCAAGGACTTGAAACAGCTAGCTCAGAAAACCGGCCTCACCAAAAGAGTTCTTCAGGTAAGAGCCGTCTTTGGCCTTGAAAAGGAACCAAAATATCATTTTTATATTTAAAAAGTAATGAATTTTGCTGTTTTTCAAGCTGTTCTTAACCATTCATACCTTCTTGGAGACTAAGAGAATTCCCAGAAAGTATGAGAAGAGTTATTTCTTTTCAGTTTGTCTAAAGCAGATCACTTGGGTCCTAAATTTTATGAGAGTTGTGAAGGTTTGGGGCCCTGCTTGTTTTCCTGGTGTTCTTTAATTCTGGTGCATGTTTTAGCTTCCAGGCTGCTGTAAAAAAAAAAGTGACTTATTTTAGTTAGTGTGCTCACTGTAAATAGAGAGTTTTTAGTTTAGAAATTCAGAAAACATGTCAACGTTTACAATTGTAACAAATTAATGAACAGTTTTAATTCATTTTATCAGGACAAGGAGGAGAGCTTTCCTTTCATAACTGAAGTTAATTAAATAAATTAAACGTTTCAAATGTTTCAAAAACTTACTTTTATTCATAGTTTAGTAACTTAGAATGAAATGAAACTGCATTTTAAAAGTACTTTTTCTTGCTCATGGGAGCACGCTCCACTTGAGCTATTGTGGGAAGGGAAAGGGAACAGTATTAGTGGATTCAGCTGCATTTTAATTTATAGTTCTGACTCAAGAAGTCAGTTTTAATGAACACTTACCCAAATGTCTATACCTAGAGATAAATTTGGGCGTATAGGAGCCATGGCATTCCAGGAACTATTGCTGAAAGTCTTAAATGGGTCTTAATTGTAGAAAAAGGATTTGTGACCTTCCTAGAGACAGGTAGGGCTGCGAGCCCCATCCTGGGAAGCATCGTGGACAGCTCACGAGTCACAGGCAAGTGGAGGGCAGGAGGCAACTACTGAGGAGAACTGAATTCGCTGGAGGGATCCTGGAGCTTACAGAGCTAACACCTACCAGAAGAAGGAACAAAGGTTTTGTAGGCTTCCCAGTAAAATGACAAACTGTACGTAATGACTTCTCGGGGCTACGTTCTCATAGCTGCATTGGGTTTGTTTTTCTGAGGCTGATTTGCCATGGATGAACAGATTCCTCTGACAGAGAGTGAACATCCCAGCACCTGATGTGGTGTCTCACAGCAACTGTCCTTAAACCACACACATGGCTGAAATAACTTACTGCATTGGTCTGTCCTTAGATTGACCCTTCTCCTCTGTTCTACCTGAAGAATTTAGACACTTTAGTAATACCACGTCTGCCCATTCACATCTGAATTACCTGAGAAACTGCACATCATGTCTAGGAAGTGTCTTTCTCTTGATCATCTTTCTGTTCTCTCTTGTCACTCCACACCAACTTTGACTTCCATATCTCTCTTCTCTTTTCACTGAATGGATCTTTCCTTGCATCTTTTTTCCAAGTTATTTTCTCTTTTTTTTCCTAATCAGAACGTATTTCCTTGTCTCCAAAATTAGACTCCACTCCATTACTCTTCTGTTACTCTTTCAGTTTCTTCATTGCTCCTTCATTCCATCTTAAACATGTCACAATTTGCAGTTTTAAGGTGCTTTGTGGTTCTTCTTTTGTTTGCTGCAGAACTTTACAATTCCACCAAAGTTTTGTTATAATTTTGGTGTTTCACTTCTTTTACTTCCAGAGTTAAATACTCCTTTATGTCTGGGCTCCTTTAGCTGCAGTGGTGGAAGGCAATAGTTGGTGGTGAGGATTGTTCCCTGAGGATGATGCTGTTGGAGGCAATTCCAGAAAACTGAGTGATACTTTGTCTGCTATCACTTGAGTTTTCCCTCCTGTTATGAGCACTCTCTAGTCATGGATGTTTTGTTTGAAAATTAATTTGGGCCACGAGAACACAAACTTGCATTTTGTATGTTTTAGAAACTTTCTGCCCAGTTGTTTTATCTCTACCTGTGACAATTAAATTCACTTGTATGAGTTTTAGGGTTGCTCTTTGCTGGGAAAACTCATCACTATGTTGATTACTGAGACAGTGTCACTTTTAATTCTTTGGAACCAGAAAGGCTGGCATTCCATCTGTGTCACTTACTGAACACGAAGTGATTCACTGACACTATTGATTGAAACAGGCATCATTAGCACCAGCCTTTCCCACACCCCAGAGGTGTTTGGACTCGCAGGTGTATGGGCACACTTGCCAGGAGCCAGAGCTCTGCCACACTCCCTTGTGGGTGTTTGTGAGCTATGGGATTTTTGGTGTGTTCAGATCTCCATTTGGCTGGTGAAGGATCCCAGCTCTGTGGACACGGTTCATAGAATGTGCTTTTATGGGAAATGGATGCACTTCCTAAACATTCAGAGCAGAGCTCCTGGTGATTTGGGGAACAGCTGTAGTGCCCTTGCTGTAGAGACAGCCCCACATTACATGTAAAGAGGGGACTTTGTAGATGAGCAGAGAATTTGAGGATTTTCTAAAGGCTCTGTGATACTGGAGTTCGGAGCCCTGAGTGATGTCTTTGCTTTATATACAATTTGTCACCAGCTGTGCGTGTCCAGTGGTGGGATGGCCTGGACATGTAACCCTGCTTCTCAGAATGCATTTCCTCCAGCGCCTTTGTAATGCACATTGTTGTCCCAAAGTAGCCACATTAGAACCACAGCAGACTTATTTATATTTTTAACACCTATTTTTATTTTGTTTCCTTCCAATTTAAGTTTGCATTTGCAATGTAATTCATGTGTCTCTTGTACTACAGCTGGGGAACACAAGCCCTATTGTAAGCTATCATTCGTAATTAACGGGCCCAGCTAATTGTGAGCTAACTAACTTAACTGGCACAAATGCTGCTTTTTGGGGAATTGATCCTTCTTACTGTGAGTTTAGAAAAGGAAGGTGAAAGTAGATAGCCCTGAGGAGGTGTGGTGTGTTAGCTGTAGGTATGTACCTCTTCTCTCCCCAGGGGGCTGGAATAAGATTATCCACAACCTAAGCACTTTAGAAACATAAAGCATCATTTTTCAGTGTGTGTCTTGTACACCACTTATTTTTTCTTGAATCAATCCCCAGTAAAGTCACTACCAGAACCCTACAGAGACCTCTGCATGCATTTGGATTTTGCTAGTCCAATTTCCAGTAGTCAAAAGTCTAAAATATTTCCATCCCATGTGGGGACCTGTGCTGCCCTTTGGTGAAGGTTTGCTTTAGGCTTCAGGCTTGTCCTGAGCCGCCATTCATTAAACATCCCTTTGACTGTACAGTTACTAATTACAGCAGAGTAATCACAATGTGTGTGCAATGAGTGAATTGAGTCTGCTTTGCGGTGCTACATCCTCTATATTTTGTTTCTTCACTTACTAGTTAGTGAAATTCAGAGAACCTATATGTCTCCAGGTAGCTGTGTGAATGAGCAAAATTTAGTTTAAACATTTGTATTTAGCAGAAGCTGTTCACACAGCTAATATGTAACAGATGCAGCAACGGAGGTGTTACAGACCAGAAAATAAAGTTATCTAAGGTGATGATTCCATTAACTTCAGTATCCAAATGCCTCACACTTAGTGTGTTTGTTTTCAACACTCCCATATCATATGGAGATGTTATTTTATTCCTATTTGATTTGGTGGAGACAAGGAATTTGCTGCACAGATCACTGAAGAGGGAGTGCAGTATTTTCACCTCAGTAAATATAATTTTGCTTAACTGCTGAGTGCTCAGCTCCACGCATCCAGCCCCGCTCACCAGAGTGTGGGAGCAGCAGTGGTGGGGCTTGCAGCTGCTTTTATTTATCGCTGGGAGTTTTGGTCTGTATTTTCCCTTTTGATTTGGAGTAGCTCAGCCTTGGACTGATACAGTTGGACAGAAACCCACTAAATACTTCCCAATGATTTTGTTTATCCCTCAGTCCTGAAGGAATTGTGTAATTGATGTGAGATAAGTCCTTCTGGAAGGATTCTTCCAGTTCCGTGTGTCTGAGCGGTTATTTCTGCCGTGCCCATCCAGGTGCAGGGCCTGAGCTGTCCCTGCTGGGATAATGGCCAGGACCACTGGCAGGGGCACAGGCCTGGGAACAGCCCCATAGCCCAAGGAACAGCCCAGGAACAGCCCCATAGCCCTGGGAACAGCCTCAGAGCTCAGGGAACAGCCCCAGAGCTCAGGGAACAGCCCAGGGAACAACCCCACAGCCCTGGGAACAGCCTCAGAGCTCAGGGAACAGCCCAGGGAACAACCCCACAGCCCTGGGAACAGCCTCAGAGCTCTGGGAACAGCCCAGGGAACAACCCCACAGCCCAGGGAACAGCCCCACAGCACTGCTCCTCTCTCCCCACTCTCTAACACAAAGGCTTTGCTAAGGATGTCAGATCTCAAGCACACGGCAGAATGTCACTATGGCGATAATAATGTTATCCCTTCTATCATAAGACAAAGTGTTTTCAGAATTCAAATTAACAAATAATTAGATGTATTTTCAGTAATACTACAAATACTTATTATTAGACCATTTTGAAGAGTCTTAAAACCATTAACTGATTAACCTTGACAGTATTCCAGTGGGGAAGGAAGTGAAAGCAGTCATATAAACTATATTTTCAGATAATACGTGCAAGATTATATGGTATTTTCAACGTCTAACATGAATTACCACTTATAAAGAGACAATGAACCGTGTTATATGTGCAGCTCCTGAAAGCAGTGTGGGTAGTCATTGGGTAGGGCAGCTGGGCTCAGGTTTTCATGTTAATGGAAGATGAAGGGAAATCCATAAACACCAAGAATCTTGCTCACTTTGCATACTGCATGTTTCCAAAAAGTACCATAGAGCCTCTTGCCCTGGTAAGGTTAAGGAGCAGTTGGACATTTAGGAACAGTGTCATGTTTCTCATATTTGGGACTACTGCATATAAAAATATAGGTATTTTAATGAACATAAATGTGAAATTATGCAGAAGTAGGTGTATCTACAATTGGCCAAGTGGTTTGTCTGTACTCTTTTAATTATGCCATGGCTACATGAACACGTATAGCGACAGTGGCCAGCTCCAAGCTCCATTTCACAGCTGTTATCCTTTAGACAGTTGCCAGAAGGTATTTTAAAGAAATCAACCACTAAATTATTTTGTGGAACTAATAGAAATAATCTCTTCCTGAAAGGTAAAAAGTCCTACAAAAGTTCCAATTGCAGTTTTTGCTCTTCCTGAGCTGTTGGCGCTTGAGCCTTTGTGGCTAAAATGGCCAGAACAAAGTGATTGGCTTCACTCACAGCCCCTGCACCAAGGGGCTCTGAGCAGTCCCACAAGAGGACACTGCTTGGGAATGTGCCAGGCAAAAACATCACTTTGGGGTTTGCCCCTTTTTGACCACATTGCAGGTCTGTAGCAGGTTCACTGCTGTACTGGACTGCTATAAAATCATGATAATATTTTTACCTGTGCTGTTTAGGAGAACCTTTGTATGTGAAACTGATAAATAGCCTTTAAATGAAGTGTTTTAACAAAGCAAATGCCAACATAAACTGGTTTAAAATACTGAACTTTCAGAAAGAAGGACCTGTGGGGATGTGATTTATGCATGGCCCTTGAATTTGTGCCTGAGGATTATTTCCTTGTGCCATTCCCTGGAGAGAGTGTGAGAGACAGGGTGTGCACATTCAAGACCTTTGGCTGGGGGAGAAAGCTTTCCAGGGAAGGAAGAGTGTTCAGTAGGGGGAACTTGCAGCTGGAACATCTCTAGATGAGAAGAAAGGCAGAGAAAGGTGAAGCAGCCAAGGCAGGTCCATCAGCTGGGACTGCAACAGGAGCACCCCCAGCTCCGGCCGGGTTCCTGAGGCGCTCCCTCCCTCCCTCCCTCCTGGCATTCAACCCAGAGCCCGTCCCACAGCAGGGCCAGGCAGCTCCCGAGCCAGGGGCAGCATCCCGTGGGCTGCTGTGTCCTCAGGAGTCCCACACACTCAGTTTCCCTGTCCTTCACTCAGCTAAGCAAAGCATGCAAGAATTAGAAACCTTGGGAAAAAATTCTGTGTGGATGCTATTCCTACTGAAATCATAGCTTTTTGGTGCAATGTAGGTCTTTAATATCTTTCCAGCCCCTTTTCCCAACGTTATTCCAGTACTGAAAACATTTGATAAAGGAAGGAAGCAGGCATAGGTGAAGGAAGCTGAAGCATTTGAGAAAGACTAAGCAAAGAGCGAGGAAGAAGAACAGTCCTTTCCGAAGAGGGGAGCACTGCAGGCACTGGGCTCTGAGGGAGCTCCTGGGGGAGCAGGAGCCCAGGGGGAGGCAGGGTGCCCTGGGCTGTGCCAGCAGGGCTTTGGTGGGAGAGGGACGTGAGATACGAGGGGGGAAGCTCATCAGGTGCCTGGTGTTTGCCTCACCCAGACCAACACTGCTGGGATTGAGGGCTGTCGAGGATTCTGCACACTGCCAAATTTCTAAGCATCCTTTCACATACCCTGTGCAGACAGACTGTCACCCTCTGTCCTTAGCCCACTCCTGGCCCAGGCAGACTTTGCAGGGATCGAAGGAGAGGAAAGAAGGAATACTTTGCAGGCAGAGGCCGCTCCTCATGGCTAGGACTACTTTTCTAATATGTTACCAGTAAAAACATCTTTCCCAATGCCAGCATTGATGAATTTGTGAATATGCTTTTGTGTTTTTAAACACTGCAGGTCTTTAAATGCTACCCTGTTATATTAAACTATTACAGGTTTGGTTTCAAAATGCTCGAGCCAAATTCAGACGGAACCTCTTACGTCAAGAAAACACAGGGGTGGATAAGACTTCAGACTCAACACTCCAAGCAGGGACCCCCTCAGGTCCTGCCTCAGAAATATCCAATGCCTCCATGAGTCCATCCAGCACTCCCACTACTCTAACGGACTTGACTAATCCCACTATGCCAACTGTGACGTCGGTCTTGACATCAGTGCCCGGAAGTCTTGAGGTTCATGAATCTCGAAGTCCTTCACAGACAACTCTTACAAATCTTTTCTGATGACTCTTTCTTAATAATTTCTTTAAAAAAGAAATTATTCTTAGCTGAAATTCCAAGTGTATTTTAATAGAGGCTTTGAGCAACTGACTAACCACAATTAGGATTTCTCCTAAAAAACAGAAGGAAATGTAGTGTTCTGGTATTATGGAGTATGGACTGAAGAATAACTTGGAAGATCTATTGCAACACAACATTTGTGTAACTGTACAGTTTTGTGGACTGAGCAAGGGAAACAGCAATTAATTTAAGTTGGCTAAAGCTTCTGTATTTTCAAAGACTGCCATGTGCCTTATATACTGTTTTATCTACATTCTTTGGATTCCATGTCCACTTCTCTCTTTTTCTCTCTGTATATTTATGACCAGGGCAAAAATGTTAAAGAGTTTGTTACTTTGAATAGTCCTAAGCCTTTCATTGGTTGCTTTGTTGTTTTAGAATTTTAAGGTTGAAGTCTGTTCGAATACCAGAATTTGTAAAATCTAACCAGTAATAAAACCACTTATGGAAACTACTTGGTAATGGCTGCAGTTACATTTAACATTAGTGTCACAATCGAGGTAGGCTGACTGGATTTAAAAGGGTTAGAAAACTGCACTTCAAACACAGCGTCTGCCTAGGAAAAACCCTAAATATGATGTACACATTCCTCTGGTTCCCAGGGTATACATGGGCGAGAAATCCAGCTTGTACAACAGTCTAGGTATTTTCATTGTAGAGAAATAATGTTAGTTGCAGGTAGAAGTTATCAGATAATATTAAATCTCAAACAGAAGAACTACACTTAATTTTGCTGTGTGAAGGAAACCTGACTTTGGCCAGCAGGTATGAATCTTGCCTTTCTGCAAGATGTGGCTTGCCCCATGTCCTGGAGGAGGCCAGCAGGGGTCCCACAGCTGTGTGCTCACGGCTGGTCCATCACAGAGGTGGACACTGGGAAAAGTTTGCCCTAGGAAAAAGGCAGAAGTATTTCAGGTTATTTTATAACACTGGTGGGCAAAGTTGAGGCAAAATTATGTTTTATAAAGTCACAGCCTTGCAATTTTTGTAATGCTTTGAAGGAATAAAAAAGCCAAGGAAAAGTATATTATTGATGCTAAAAGTGGTTATTCCTTTAATGATTATGGACCTTTCGATACAATTCCTTCTCCCCAAAAATCTCTGCAGAATATAACTCATATTTTGAGGTTTTTTCCTATTGTTTTTAAAGTTGCTTTTCTGTAATAAAAGAAATACCTCAGCAAAGTTTGAATATGTATAAGGACGAGTCTACACTATGCTGTTTGCCCAGTAGGTTTAGAGGTTTGGAGTGGTACATAAGATGCAGATCGTTGTTCCTTTTCAAACCTGTTCCAATCAGTTCTTTCAGTCAGATGTTGGGTTGTACTGGCCAGCTCTCTAAAACTAATCCCTCATTCCCATTGGATGAGAATTCCTAAAAGATTATTCCAAATAAACAGCAAGATAGATGCCAAGATTTGTGTTCTTTGCCCTTCTCAGGGCATTGAAGATGATTTTGTAGGCTGGACTCTTTCCTAACACTGTTTTGGTTTTAAAAGTGCTACATTTATTCAGCTTTCTGAGCTGTGAATTTGCTATTCTTGTGCAAGCCAAATTCCTATCGAGATCAGGGAGAGATTTCAGAGCATGAGGACTATGGGGTAGAAAAGCTGACATAATTAGGTCATTTATTAACCTTTTTTATACTTCAGCTTAAAAAACTCCACAGGTGAGTTATGGGTAAAGCAAGACAGTCCTCAAAAATGGGAACTCACTGAGATCTGTGAGAGGGATTGGGGTCTGGTCACCAAACCCAGGGGTGGCAGAGTCTGTTGAGTTTATGCACAGCGATGAGACATTAAAAAAAAGATAATTTGTGTTGAATTTATAAATGTTACAGGTTTATCCAGGACATTTTTCCTTGTAATCCAAATGTCTAATAAGGATGTTGTGCTGGTTGGTGGACTGTAACAGATACATATCTGCCTTTCAAAGCTGTTCTGACATGGAGATTCTGCTGTTTGTAACATTTTGTTCATTGTCAATCACATTGGAGATTTCTTTCTTTTTTTTTTTTTTATGTGCTTAGCTGGATCTTTTCTTGATTTAAAAGGCAATTTTGGTCTACTGTTAAATGGTTACAGCCCATAATTAAAATCCTGTGTATTAACCTGTAAACAGTTTAAAAATTCTGAATCCTGAAATCTGAAGTGTTATGGCAAATGTAGCGGGGAACAATTCCAATGGTTCTTTAAAATTGTACTGCTATTATTTGTGATCTTGTATCTTAACTACCTGAATCCACGTGGATGGAAATACCTTTCAAATCAATTCTCAATATTGCCTTTTCAAACACCTGACCTTCGTGAAGGGGAATACTCTCATGTTAATCTTATCTGAAACCTATACGAGACAATTAGAGAAATTGTCTGGTTTAATCAAATCAGGGATTTTGCATATAAATAAGAGACAATATTCTATGTAGGGTCTTTATGTAGGTGCATTAGGATTCACTCTGGCTCCGATGACCTATGTTGTCCCCATGACTGTTTCAATCCTGTGGTATTGTTTGGTTGTTTAGAGCTTGTTGGTTTTGAATGCTGTACATTTTTTTACTACTGCAATCCTAATGTTTCTTCACATTCTTGTACAGTTCCACATTTGATGTATTAGTCTGAAATTCTGTTAAAAACATGAACAAAAATGGAAATGATATTTCTTTGGAAGTGTATTTTTACTGTATATCTAATTTGAACTAGTTGAACATACTTCTTTACATTTTGCATGATAGGTGTGTAGTTCATTTTTTAAATATGAAAGAGACTTAATAGTAACTTAGAACAAGAATATAATGAAACTATACAAATATGGAAATACATACAATGATTTGCTACTTTTTGACTCAAGAAGCTTTTTGAAATACATTTTACCTAGTTTATTTAAGATAATGCAGATATTTTGTCTCTGAGTTCAAATGTAATACAGAATATCAGAGGGGATTACATACTAGACAAACTTTCAGGTCACCTTGGTACTCACCAGCACACTGGATTATTCTTGTCAAACAGAGAAAGGATATTTGATTTGAAGAATGCTGAATGTATTTTGATCTACAGCAGAGAGGGATGGGTTTGCTGGAAGTGATATGTAATCACAGCTTAAAATTTATTGACTCTATTAATGGCCACATTTCATAAAACTTATTTTTTATGCAAATTATATAAGTTTGGGAAGAGAAGACCAAGGATCATTATACTAATGAAGAAGCTGAATGTGTGCCCTGGGAGCAAAAGTCAATTTATCAACTATACTATGGATGCAGAAGGTGCCTCCAAGATGCTTTGGTTTTCAAACTATCTTTTCCTCCTGGCTGTTTAAAAACCCCACATAATTAGGCTACTTTTCTATAAGTGTTTGCTATTTTTTGTCTGTTGGAAGGAAGCTTAGGCACCTGTAAGAACAATCTTCATCTAAAGGAAAAGGAGATAAAGATGCAAATCAAAACAAGAATCAGGCTTCATACTTAGGTGTGATGATGGCAAAGATGTCCAGGTGACTGAAAGAAGTTGTGTGTGTACATGCTTATGGTCTTCAGGGACTTAATAATGCTTGGAAGGAGAGATTTTAATTGAAAGTAGGTGATTTATGATTTTTTTTTTTGTTTCTAACCTCAGCAAGCCAGAGTTAATTACACCACTCTGTTGCTGTTTTTAAAATGCAATTTGACATAAATTACCATTAGGAAGGGTCATAACATCAGTATGAAGAGGTAGGCCCAGAGTTTTGAAGGAGGGCTTTTTTCTGCTTTTCTCTACTTCCCATGTCTTTAACTCTGGTTCTTCTCCAGGCTGCATCATGAGCTGCTGGCAGTAGCTGAGCTGATGTTACTGATGGGTCTGTCCCCAACTCCCAGCCCAGTTCCCAGCCCAGCTCCCTCCCTGCTCCCTCCCTGCTGTGCCTCCCCTGGTGGCACTGCCCACAGCTCCAGCACTGTCACCCTCAATCACCTCAGCACTTGGGGGGAGTTTCTCCTACTCCCACAGGGATTTACCCCTTCTGAGCAAGGAGGATTTGTACCATCCCTGGTAGAGGCTGATTTGTGCATAGCTGGAGTGGCCTGTGCCTTTCTGAGGTCCCTCTCACCCGCTTTGCACAGGCTGCAGGTGAAACCCCACTGCACACAGCAGGGAGCACAAGCCAAACAAGCTCTTACCAGCATCAGACCTGTCTGTGTCGAGGAGACAGAGCTCAGCCCAAAAATTATTTCCACTGAAGCAGCAAATACTAACAGGCCTAATAGATAGAAATTTATATTACTGCCATTCCTGCTGCAATTGCACTCTCCCCCCAGCCTTTCATACTCATTAAACAAGTGCTCTATACCACCATTCTGTCTGGGAAAACCAGAGCTGAGCTGGACCAGGGCCATAAGTGGCATTTATCAATTTGACAATTCCTTTTCTCAAGGACTGGGTAAAAAGATACACTGGGCAAAATGGATTTCTGCTCAGATTAGTATGATATTAGCAGCTCTTTCTGGCCTAATAACTGGATTTTTGTAGCAACTAAGGTCAGTAACATTTTTGGGGTTTTAATTTGAGCAAAACATAGTATTTAAAATATGCAACCTGCTGTCAGTAAATTCAGACCTTGCAGTATCATTTATTGAACTAATGCATAACACTGTGCAAATTATTATTTCTGGAGAAAACCACTTCTGTGCAAGTTCTTCTTTGCCCTGTAAAAGGCATGGCTCTGCACATATATTTACACAGCTTGTTTACATGCCACTATATCAATTTATTACATTGTAAAATTCAGCACTTAACAGGAAGTTACACTTTTGCAACAACATCTAGGAAAAAGGAAATAATTATGCTTTTCAAGAATGAAAGAAATGTGTTCTTTCCCCTGCATAGTTTAGCCCAGTAGCTATGGGGGAGAAAAAAAGCAGCCAAAACAAGTGGAACACAAATATTTGGAGAGTGTGACTTCACTCTATGGTGATCTGTTTCAATTGATAAATCTCTGTGATGCCTCTCTCCAGTGCATCCAGATCCTGGGGTGATTAGTGCTGGGAGGCCACAATGGATCTGCAGCACTTCAAACACTGGAACAGCCACGGATTTTTCTTGCAGTGTCACAAAACTACTGAGGCCATTACCCATCCATGGCACAGTAATTACTGTGAGTATAATGTTCCTTGGTTACTACTCAAAACCACTGAGAAGATCCTCAGGCTCTGGTAATTTAGTGTTCCTAGAAAAGGATATTGATCTTCCATGGGTGTATTGGTCCAATACAGAGTGTGAGTGATAAGGAGCTCTAATCCATGGACTGTTTGTGTTGGCTGAAGCCTGCAGCAGACAGCCAGAGGTGAATCCTTCCCTACTCAGAGCTAACCCCCAAATTCTCCCAGTGGCTCTCCAGGCACAGATCTCATTGACTCTCCCTGATGACTGAAGGAAGGAATGAGTCCAAGAGACATACTCATGTTCTTATCAGAGTGCACAGGTTCCAACTATGCTTTTCTGATTTCAGTCTCCAGCCTACAGAAACTGTTTTCACCAACTCTTTCTTTTGCCTTCCCACATCATTTCCTTGTGTTTCATCATTCATTTTTGCTGTCCTTCCCCTGGAAGTGAAGACTAACAAAAGAGATACTCTGTAATATGGCTTTGCAGGCTGTGATTGAGCAAGAAGCTGATGCCAAGTCTCGCCCAAGTCTGGGCAAAGATTCTGGGAATGTAGGGAAGAGCAATTTCTGAGAGGCTGGTCTGTCACCCACAGGCAGATAAGAGGGTGAAGAGACACCATTGCTGGGACCAAGTCTCCCAAGATATCTCATCTCTTGAACCCAGACCTTCTGAGAATTTTTTAATGGTCCTGTGAAATATTTTGAGGCAGAAGAACAATTTATTTATCATTGCTTTTGTGATTACCCCATACAGGCAGTTTCAGCTCTTTCCCACTTTCTGCTGGAGCACAGGCTGTGGATTTAACCCTGCTGACCACAGACTCGCCTTTGTTACTTCACTTGCACAGATCCCTCAGAAGTAGCTCCAAAGCTTTTGTATCCACTTTTGTTCCTGTATGATCTGGCCGTTTCTGAGCAGCTGGCAGACAAGTGTGAGCTGCCCATGGCCTGGGGAGAGGAGAGGTTTCATAGCCAGGAGCTTGCTCTGCTTTCAAAGGAGGTTCTTCCCCCAGCACTGGCCGCAGTGCTCACTTTCACCTGGCCAGGGCTTGTAGGAGAGTCCTTGGGATGGGCCCTGCCAGCTGCTGATGCATTTTGGAGCTGATGTTATGCTTTAAAAAATCAGTCATGGGTGTTCCTACCACCTCATTCAGTCAGTTCTAGTTAATGCAGACCCAGACTTTGTCCATTTCATCCCTGTTGGCGCTGACTCCTTGCCCAACACACTGAATGACAGCAGGAGTTACACCACAGCCAGTGTCACTCATGCTACAGAAACAAGCCCAGCCACCCACACTCTGAGAGGCTTTTTAACGTAACCAGGGCCATTTGTGGTCTTCATTTCTCTGTATGTCCTTTCCAGTTCTGCCCCTATTGTGCGTATGGGATTCAGGAATCCATGTTAGGTTAATCTAAAAGCTGTACAATGCTCTTTTCTGTGATTCTTTACTCTTCAGCTCCCTGAGTGCAGATGGCTCCTAATCGTGTTTTGTGTCCATACTCTCTTTTTCTATCACTCTGTTTTGTCCCAGAGATTATAGATTGTGCACACCAACACCCACTGGCACTGACAGGATTCTCCAGAGTCCCTTCTGGCTATTCCAGCACAAAAGACGAGTCTCAGAAAAGACATTGGCAGCTATTTGTGGAACTACTTTCTCTTCACAAAACAGCTCCAGCTCCTGGGGATCTGTGTTGGGAACACGAGGTGTGTTACAGCCACTTACATGCAGGCACCATCCTCATCAGCTGCCTTAGAACAGACCAAAGGCTGGGCTGCTTTTACAAGAGCTGTGTAAAAATATAATCCATTTTAATTCCAGAATTATACTGGAGCTGATGCCAGGCATTAGAGGGAAGAATGTGTTTCTGGCAGGACTCCAGGTATTTCTGTTCTTTCTTTTTCTGCCTGTTGGCTGGAGCAGAGGCCAGGGCAGCACTCCTGCCTCCTGCTTCCACCGCAGACGCTCTGTGGCCAGCACAGGGAGGCTGGCCAGAGGTTACTTACTGTTATTTTGAGAAAGTGCTTTGAAGTCCTTGAGTGAACAGTGCCAAACTGGAGCAAAAGGCAAAGTGGAAGTCAATACACTTCCCATGGGAGGCCATGAGAAAATGGCACTGCAGCAGATGAGTGTGACCATACGTGTGCACCTCCAGCCTCACCTCTGAGCCGTGATTGCTGCTGACCTGGCCCTGCTGAAGACAGGGGGCCTGGGTTACATTGCTTTGGAGAACAGAAACCAGAAACTGCTGCACCTCCCCTTAGGGATTTGCAAGATGTGTGAGAAGGCACAAATCAATCCCACACAACAGACTCAGAGGAATTCAGAGTGGAAGGCACTGAAGGGAATCTCTGTTTTCCAGGAAGGAGGCACTAGATCATAAATATGATATCGGGAGATGAGAAAGCAGGGACCTGTGATGCAGGGCTGTGGGAAACTGAACACAGCCAGCACAGTTTCAGCTGAGAGCATGAACAGTCTGTCCCTTCCCTGAGAGACAGTAAAGTCCAAGGAGCTTTTCAACTGAAGGAAAGCAAAGACCCATTTCTGTACAAAACCCACTGAGCAATGTTTGGGAAGAACAGTGGGCCTGGAGGTCAGGAGTGCAGCATTCCTGGGATAAGGAGAAGTCCCTTTGTTAGAGAGCCTCCAGGAAGGCTTTTGGTTTGAGGAATGATTTCAGACTCCTGCTGCACAGGTCAGGGAGAAAACTGGCTCTGGTGTGTGTAACAATACCTGAACGTTCCATCTTCCCCTGGCTGCTCTGGGAAGGGAAGAGGTGCAGGAGTGCCAGAGGGCGGTGTGCTCTCTTTCACACTGCCAAGTGCTCTGTCAGAAATCTGAAGGAGACAAGCCCAGCTATTGCACATGCTGCCTTTGTACCCCAAACTGCTCTTTGCTGCTGTAAGCTGGCTCTCTTCATTAAATGTATTTACTTAGCAGCAGATCTGTTGTTACATATGAATAATTGACAAGGAAAATGTCACTTACTGCACGGGTGCCGCACGATTCTGGCTGCTGAGTTTCCAACTCTACAAAGCCTGGAACAGGAAGCTCTAAACCAAATTTCTCCTTTTACAGGTTTAATTTTGGGTATGTTTCTTATCTTGGTGCATTACCAAACTGTTGAAAGTGACAAAACCAGATGTCGTGAAATGCAGGGAAAATGCAGCTGGACTGAACCTCAAGTATTAACAAAGCCAACTCCCTTGACAGACACTAATCTTATACCTTCAAACCCAGGAAAGGTTCAGTTAAACTCACAATCGTTTTATGGTCTCTGTAGAACCATAGCAGCTTAGGGATCCTTTGTTATTCCTTCATAAAGAGGAAAGTTATAGTGAAAGTGCCCTTCTTAAGTTGGGTGTTTTTAAATACTAATGTTTATTGCCCTGCAGTTTCTCTTTATGTGTGCACAGAGAACAAGAACACACCTCACTGCACAGGCCTATTTTTAGAAACAATAAAAGAGCCCTCTGTTAATAACTGGTTACTCTTTTGCCATTTGCATGGCTGATCACTGTTAATGATCCAGCTAACAGATTCATTAGGGAGGCTGCAAGGCTTGGGTTCTGCAGGATGGGACTGGCGGTGCTGGGGAATGCAGCGTGTGTGTGCAGAGCTGTCACCTCCCTGGGAAAGCTCCCGTCGTGGGACACGCACAGCCCCACCTGCCCGGGTCCTGTGTGCCAGACCTGCCTGTCCCCACTGTTCCATTAATTTCCAAAAATGGGCTGAGTGGGCCCAGCTGCAGCAATTTCTCTGGATTAGCACTAAATCTCCAGATTCTCCTGCTACTGAACATAGTCTTTCCCAGAGCTCCTGCTTTGGGCTTACAGTTCTCAACATAGAGACAGAGCACCAGGAAGCAAGCTGGTGTTCAGACTTCTGAACAGTTTCTAGGAAGGTTTAGGATATAGGAAGAACAGGAAGTAAATACCTAAATAACACCTGCTTTATTCTCCTTACTGTTTTTGGACCCAGATCAAGACTAAGAGCAGTAGTCTGCAGCACATAATTGTGGGGGTTTATCAGGTGACCCCCTGATCAGCTCTGTGGGGTAGCCAGGCTGTGTTTCCAGGC
Organism: Eopsaltria australis; assembly: GCA_034509425.1. Lineage (NCBI taxonomy): Eukaryota > Metazoa > Chordata > Aves > Passeriformes > Petroicidae > Eopsaltria > Eopsaltria australis. The sequence continues at coordinate 1,205,656 of JAVTVJ010000376.1, forward strand.
AGTGGCTGCCCCAGCAGCCCCTGGCCCACAGCCCCCAGCCCCAGGCATGGTGGGACCCCCAGCCAGGCAGGTGGAGTTGGCTGGAGAACCCCCACGTCATCTCGCAGCTACTCAGTTGTACAAAATGTATTTTTCCAAAAGCAGCTTTACCTGTGCTTCCCACAAGACCATCCTTGCTGTTTTAAGGGGGCGTGAATGAAAAATGAGTTTATGTGCTCTTGGCATGGCACCTGGATTGTCAAAGCATTGCCTTAAGTGGACCCTGAGTGAAGGTCTGAATTACAGCATAAAAGGTTTACCAACAGATCAGTGGTGTTGTTGCAGAGCTCGGCCATACATCCGTGTGTAGGAAACACAATACTTCTCTTGTAAGCTGTGCCCTGTGCATCTCACAGGACATTAATGCAAAAGTGGGAGAAATCCAATCTTAATCTTCTAGAGAGTGAAACACTGATACAACATGTCATGCCCTGTCATCACCTGTTGCTAAGGGTTGAGATATTCCCAGTGTCAGAAGGAGACTGTGAATGAGGTGTGCATTTTGATGAGTGCCGAGGAGGGGAGATTCTCAGGACCTGTTGGAAATTCTACTGTTTTATAGTGTATAAAATACACCTGACCTGAGGCAGCAGATCAGCAGGGGCAGCCTGAGGTGCACGCACTGAAAACATCTCCTTTTGAGCTACTGACACATTTAGCAGCTGCCAGTCAAGGAGGAGAGCTGATCCTCTCTTAAGCAGACCTCCTCACAACCTATTGTTGCAAAGGCCTAAAACGTGGCTCCTTCTCCAGCGTTCCCTTGGCCCAGATCGAGCATCTCTTCCAGCTTCATATTCTCCTTACTTTCCTCTTTTCATCTTTTGTGTGCTGCTGTCTCGCTTCCACCTGCCGCCTCCCCAGTGCCACCTGCTTGCCTCTCTGCCTTAGGCTCCTTTGTTCGAGTCCCTTGTCCCTGCTCCCCGAGGAAGGCAGCACCGGGGGTGCAATGTCCCAGGTTGCTCCCCCAGGGCTTTACTCGCTCCTCGGTATTGCAAGCGCAGCCTCGCCTTGCGTCACCAGGCGCAGACAAAGCCGGGAGCGGAGGCAGCCGGGGAGGAAGGAGCCCCAGCAGGCGGGGTGCCAGCACAGCAGCGGCACAGACAGACACGCGAGCCCAGGGGGACACACCGGGCTCGGGGACAAGCAGGGCCACAGGGTCGGAGCAGCGCAGGTCTGGAACCTGTGGCAGCTCTCTACACCTACACAGGGAAACATATGGCAAAGCCAAAGAGTCAAAACATCTTTTTTTCATAACCCAACACCCATCTTGCTGTTAAATTCTACCGGCAGCTTCGATTCCAGCTGCCTTTGGCTGAGTGTCCTTGGATTGGGAAGGCTCCTGTGCTGTGCGTGCTGTGCCCTGGCCCAGGTGGCCCCACTGTGGGACACAGGGTGCTGCTGGCACCCCCACCGTGCAGGTCAGCAGTATTTGCATTAGTAGGGGTTCCACTATTGTTGTTAGCAATTGTAGCAACCTAATGCACTGTTTTCTGTGCTGTCTGGGAGACAGGGATTCCATTGCTAGGATTTTATACCAGGGAGTGGGAATTACAGTTCAAACTAATCACAGAACAGTTTGGGTCGGAAGGGACCTTCGAGTCCGTAGTTCCAATCCCCTGCCAGGGCAGGGACAGCTCCCCAGTGAACTGCAGCAGGCGAGGCAGGGGTCACACGGGGATGCTGGGCTGGCACAGGGACTCTTCAGCTGAAACCACACCTGACACCAAGCCCACAGCAGTGCCTCTGAGCACAACCCCCGGGGAGCTGTGGGGTACAGGAACAGCACAGCCTCGCTGCTGTGGCTCCTGATCACCAGTCCTTGTTCCCCAGGGAGTTTTGAGTACGGGATGCAGCCCCTCTCTGCTCTGCAAGAACCTCCTGGGGGGTGAAAATGCCCCCATTTCTCTGAAAAGTCAGGCTGGGATTGCCTCCCTCCAAACCACGGTGGCTTTTGCAGCCTCATCGCACAAGGAAAAACACGAAGGGAAGTTCTGAGTGAGTCATGGCACTAGGGAGGCTCCCGGGAGGCTCTGCCCGCCCCGGTGTCACACCAACTCTGTGTGCTCGGCCAGGGCTCACCAGGCCTCTGCAAAACTCCTGCAGACTTTAACCCCCTGCAGCATGAGGTGTAGGTCTGAGGGTTCCCTGAGCTGCAAAAGGGCCAGAGGCCCCCTCTTTTCCACAGCCTGCTTGCTCCTGCACAGAGTGTGTAAAACCTGTGCACAAGCAGCACAGCCCCGTGCTTGTGGGCACTGAGCAGAGCCCAGCAGAGGAACTGAAAGGCTCTGAGAAGTGGGGGCTCAGCGAGTCTCATTTAATTACGAGAGTGGTGCTGGCTCGGCTCAGCCCCACCCACATGCCATTTCACGCCTGATTTCTTCTCTGATTTCTTTGGGGAAAGAGAGGGAATTCGAGTGCATGTAATTTGGGTTAACAAGACGCATTATATGCAGCCTCATTCTTGTAAAAACTTTCACAGGGAAATCACCCAACCCATGGAGAGAAAAAATTCTCTCCTTATTGTAATTTTTCCAAGGCTAATCAAACTCTCACCATTATCCTATTGATCACAGGGAAGGTTTGATTTTCTACCGGTTGCCTAGTTAAGGTACAGTAGCTGTTGCTTGGCTTACTCCATGCTGTGACTACAACAGAGATCAACCCTCCATTTCTATGCTCCTTTTTGTCCCTTTTCCAGATCCCTTTTCCTTCAAAGCTCACCTGCCTTTTGCTTTTGTGGTGCTCTACCTGTATTTCGCCTTCTCCTATATCTGTGGAGCAACAAAAGGTGAAAAGCTGGGTTTGTACAATTAAAATTGTCAGAGTAAGAATGGGGAAAAGCAAAGATCCTGAACAGGTTTGAAAACAGGAGGCAAAGAAAAAGTTAGAGATGAATGCGGCATCCCCCAACAATACGGACAAAAAGATTCCATGTCCAGTCCCTGTGGGTGAGAGGAGCAAAAACTCCCTCCAGCTTGCAGCAGTAATGATAAATGTGAGCCCTTGGTGGTGGTGAGTGGCCAGAACTGGCACTGAACGCTCGAGGTCTGGTCCTGGCACTCGTGCCCTGCGCTTTGTAGCTGCCGAAGCCCGTGTTCCTGCAGGAGGAAGCGCGGCCGGCTCCGTTTCAAGGTGCAGCCCCGTCCCTGTGGGAGCAGCTGCTGTGTGTCAGCGCAGCACGGGGCCCGGGCACAGCTGCACAAGAGCAGCACGCTGGGGAAAGGTGCAGGCTTTGCTTTGCCTTCCCGTGTGAGGGTTTCTTTGGATGTGTTTTGTGTCCCTTCAAGTCACTTGGGAGTTTAGGAGAGCCAGAGAGAATAGCTTTTTCTGTCATTATTTGATAACCAATACAGTTCCCTTTGACCCTCTCCCCTCTTCCCAAAAAAGAAAGACCAGCTCAGCATTGTGTTATTTTTCAAAGCCTTTACAAATTAAGACAGTAACATGGAAATCCTCGTTGGGTTTCAGTTCATACTTCCTCCCATGCTGGGCTGAAATGGGGATTCTTTTGTGATGGCTGTGCTGCTTATTTTTTTAAAACCTCCTGAATTTGGCACACTGCCCTACTTTATTTTCTTTCCATTCTCTAGTGCTGCTCCCATTGGGAGGCTCATTCTCTTCTAATGCATGGTGTTATCTTTTGCAAGTTGAACTCTAAATCCCCGTGTTGTTTTTCCTTGCTTGTTATTCAGGTGCGGGGAATGTTAATGAAGTCTCTTTGGCTGGTGGATGCTCTGGCTATGTGGCTTTAATTACTTTTATTAATGTGTTTTATAAAGTAAATTACAGATAAATGTAGATTTTAACTGCAGCTTAGAGGTGGCACATCTGTGAGGCTGCGCGGGCTTTCATTTGGGGGTGAAAGGCTCTGTAACACCTTCCATAGCGAGAGGATGTTCCCAGGTGTGACAGGGAGAAGCTTTGCTGAAGCAAAAGCTCCAGAACTACAAACTGGCACCTGCTGTGCAGAGGGACAGGGAAGGGAGAGGGAAGGAGCAGGACAAGCTGCCAGGCTGTGCTGGCGATCCTGGGAGGGCAGCAGAGGCAGCAGCCCACGGAGGGCTTGGCATTTGCTGGGGATCATTCCAAAGCCCCGGGGGCTCTGGCCAGCGCTCAGTGCCGGTGCTGGGCGGGTGAGGGCAGGAAAAAGGGACCTGCCCGTGGCTCCATGGCCCCGGGGTGTATCCCTGCCCAAGGGATGGGCTCAGGGGCAGCTGGGCTGGCTGAGCAGGGAGAAGGACAAACATATATTGGCATGGAGAGAGGCTGAGTCTCTTTGAGTGCTCTGGACTGAACCAGGATTAGAGGCTTTAGTAGAGGAAAATACGTACTGGTGCCTGTAGTTTGTGTGGTGTTTTATCGAACCAAGGGTCCCATGTGAGCCATGCAGTAAGCAAGCAGTAGAATCATCCAACAATGCCTTGAAAACTGTTCTGTCTCTGAACACTGCACCTCTTGGGCACTGGTTGTGTTCTTCATCCCAGGAGCTTCTGTTACCTTGGACAACACGCAGCCATTGCCAAAAATAAATAATTAAAGCTGGGTGGTGTCTGAGTCATGGATGTATTGGGAGGATGCAAGGCTGGAAAACAAGCCGATGGGTTTTACAAAGCGGCAAATCTCCAGGCTGTTCTCGCCTTCCTGAACCCTTGCCCTTCATTTCTATGCAAGAGACATTCTCGGTTTGGGGGATTCTTACCAGGAGCTTGTGAGAGAAATGTTGAAAAGGGATTTTTCCAGGTTGCCTTTTCCGTCTTCCTGCTGCATTAGCTGCAGGTGGTGAAGCTGCTGTTTCGGCATTTCTTCTTCAAAAGCTACATCACGTAATATCGCTGAGATCACAAGGAGATGAGGAGAAAAATGGCCCTATAGGATTTTTGTTAAAAAAGGATCCATCCATAAAAGATGAAAGGTTAAATTGCTTTTAGAAATACAGCAGCGTTTAAACAGGTGAGGATCCTCAGAAACGGAGTTTGGATTCAATAAAGTGGCCATGCAGAAGGGCAGGAGAAGGCCTTTCTTTGGAGGGGAATGTCACACTTTAGTGTTAATAAAATGTCTAGTGGTATAATAATAATGATAGCAATCAGGAGCCTTTATTTTTCACCTGACAGGGCTGGTTCATGCGTGTTTTTTCAAAGCTACCTGCAATTCAGGAAAGAACAAAAAAAGAATCAGGCGTGCATTGACTGAAAAATATCAGAGTGGAAGAGAAGAGAGCCAGAGTGGCTCAAGACTCCTGAATGTTACTGGGGAGATGAAGAGTGCTGCTCCCAGGTGGCAGGACATTTTCTTCCTCAGCTTTTTAGATGTTGCCTCCTCTCAGCTGTGTTGTAAAGACATGGCAGGAGATTTACAATCCTAAAAGAACATACAATGAAAATGTCAAAAGGAAAAGGCAATTGCAAACAATAGTTTTGCTCTGGACTGGCCCCCTCTACACGCTCCTTCGTGGTGATGTAGCACAAAGGCGATGAGCACACAGCATTAGCTCTTGCATCTCTTGTATATTTTCAGGTTTGATGTGTCAGAAGTTGGTGGAACAAAATTTGTTCCCCACCTGCATAGATGTCACTTACAGCTTTCTGTGGAAAGAGAGGAAGAGCAGGAAATATTAGTCTTTTTAGGGCAGACAGTGACACTAGAGAGGATAATATATAACACACCAAGAGGTCTAATTATTGATTATTTGTACACACAAAAATGTAAAAATATCACTTTTCTTGCTTGACCTCTTTTTCCCACTAGCAGTTCCCGGGCATTGCTGGCTGTGCCTCTGTGGCACCTGGCTGATGTGTCACACCAGCAGGGGCAGGACAGGGTGGGCAGTGCAGATGCTCCCAGCAGTGTGTGACACATCTGGCACGTGAGGAGCTGCTGGCCCCGCAGTGCTCACGTGTGTGGAGCTGAGCCAGGGCACACATCTGGAAGGGCCAGGCTGCCTCCTCCCAGAGAACTAATAGGCTGCAGGGACTTCTGTGCTCTAAACTCTCCTCTTGGCCTCGTGCAGCAGCTGGCTGTGTTAGCAGGAGCATTAATATTTGTACATTAATATTAACGGCAGATCACATACTCCAACCCCAGGAGCAAGGCTCTTGAACAGCGCTTGCACAATGCAGCCACAAGCACTCACTCCAGCATTTTCTTTAAGAGACTTCTCGACCATAGATTTGCTGCTCATGCTGGCCCAGAGTGTGTGTTGATGGGGAAGGTGCCAGCTCTTGTCAGTCATTGGTGTTGTCATGAATTAGCAGGGGCCACACAGGGTACAGCTATACGTGTCAGCCTTGTGAATGAGCGCTGGAGCAAGATGCAAGAATGTGAGATCCTGCTGAGACAAAGTAGCAGGGAGGAAAGGAGCTCCCGTGGCCCAGGAGCTGGTGGGTCCAGCTCATCCAGCATGTCCAAAGCACGAGCAGCCTTCCCCCACTCCCCCATCCCATTTCTGCACTGAGACCTGGTGACAGCACTGCTCCTGCAGCAGCTGGGAACATGGGGGATGGTTTTGGTGTCAGCAAGGCTTTGTTCTTGGGTTTAGTGAAAAACAGTGGGTTTGTGTATACTGGGCCAAATAGAATCAAATAACTCGGGTCAGGGTTACACCAGGTGCTAGCAGCGGAGCTGCCCCTGTTTGTTTGTGTGATAGAGCTCCTGTCATCTGGAGCTGGAGGCTCTTGGGCATGTTTTGGCCTGGTGCCCCAGAACACATAGCCCTTGTTGCGTTTTACAGCCAGTTAAACTCTAGACATGTTTCTGTGACAAGCTGACTCACCAGTCTCTTCCACCCCTCTGGCTCTGCTTCTAACAACTCGCATGATTTTGTCACATGCCACTGGGCAATTTCTGTTTTTTCTTAAAGCCCAACTGTTGGACTCAAGACACTGTGTGAGGAATCGTAGTTGAGACAGCAGGGAAAAAAATCCCAGCACTAATTCTTAGTTTTAAGTTGTTGATATTTAGTGCTTTGAGTTACTCTTTTGTGGGCTAATGAATGCAAATGCATCAGTGTTAAAAACACTTATTTCTAACAGTAAAAGAAGTTAGAAATATTAGGAGGAGTCTAATGAGACTAGAAACCCTCTGCAGTGTGTGCTGCTCATTTTTCAGCAGTAACACCTTTCATGGCACATCGTGGCTGCTGTGGGGTGTGGAGCAAACGTCCAGTGTTTATTGCTGTGTGTCCAGCACAGCCCGGAGCTGCCTGAGTGCTCTCGCTGTTGATTCAGCAGCAGCACACTTGGGAGAGCTCTGGACTTATCTTTTGCCAGGGTAGCGTGTCTTTCTGACTAATTCTGATCCAGGATTTTCCTGGAAAAGAAAAATAGACACAGAACTGTGTCTGCCCAGATCTGTGCTGCGCTGCACATATAGTTATTTGTGTATGTGGGTCACAAATTCCTTTGCTTCCTGGTGTCCTCTGGTAGGCACAAAGTGAAGTATGCAGAATAAATTTACACCCCAAAATCAGAAGCCAGATTACTTTATAGAAGACTATCAGACAAGTTTCATTCTGAAACTTACACGGTGTGGAAATAAAAAGAAGTGAGTAAAAAGAGTTTATGGGTTTTGAGCAAAAGATGGTGTTGGCTAGGAAATTTCACAGATGAGGTATTTGCTACTGAACATCGCGACTTTGTTCCACCAAAGCTCAGGACAGCAGAGTTCAGCTTGTGCTGCAAGGCTCCTGGAGGCTTTTCCCTTCATCCTCCTTGGAGTGATGTTGTGCTGTGCACAGGTGGGGTGTGAGAGACTGCTCCTAAATTTCTCAGTGCTCCGTTCCAGCAGCGTTTAGGTTTGGCTGTAAAAATATACATGCGCTGTCACATCATGCAAACACACATGAGAAGGGACAGTGCTACTGCTGGGTACAGCACTGGCAGCACAGTGAAACTGTCACCTGTCACCTCTGGCTGAAAGGGCAGAAGGAACCAGCAGAAATTGTGCACTTTCAGAGGTGCCTCCAGGCTGAGGAATGTCTCAGGGATACAGAAGGAAGTATTTATTGTATACAGAGGTACTTATTAAACAGTGTGCTTCTGTGGATCGTTGGTTTTGAAAACAAAAGGTGTACAAATCTGACAGAAGGACCCTTCTGACTCTTGGTCGGCTGCTCGTGTCACCCGGGCCGGGGCTGCGGGCGGGCCCTGGCAGAGGCAGGTGAGCCCCGGGTGCGGGGCTGTGAGCTGAGCTCCCTCGGGGCAGAGAGGCACCTCCGGCAGCGGCACCGGCAGCCCCGCTCCTCCTCCGAACCCGGCCAGCACAGCGCGGGGATGTCCGGACACCGGCGACACTGGGGCTTTTGGACACTGGGGACACCTGGGGCTTTACTGACCCAGCATCTCCCCGCCTTCACAGCCACTGCTGAACCTCCGTCCTGCCTTCGTCCGGAGCTCTGCTCTTCCTCACTCTCACCAGCACTTTCTCTGGGAACTGGAGAGGCTGAGGTGAATAATAGATACAAATCATGACCAAAGAAGAAATGATTGTCATTGTAAAAATGCATTTATTAATGATCTTCACATAATTCTCTGGGAGTGATATTCTGCAAGACAGAATTGTGATAGATTTTCACCAAATGGGAATATTTCCCTCCAGAAATGTGTAGCATTAAAGGGGGTGAAGAAGCTGAATGTGTTTCCTCCAGTCAAGAAAATGACGGATCAGGGACAAGAGACAATACATTAGTAAACAATATAAAAAATGTACATTTTGTCATTTTGTATTCCTGAGTTATTCTAAATCTGTGAATAAATCGAGAGCTTAAAGTCTCTGGAGCTGTTTTGAAGTCTCTTGCTTTCTATAAATATTGCATTTGCCTCAAGTAAGAATTTCTGACATGTATTAAAAAAATATACATTAGTAAAGCTTATAAAATAGATATTTGGAATGCTGTTATTGTTATTTTTATTAAAAATACAGTTTAATGGAACAATTGAGTTCTACTTCAAAGTGTCAGAATTATTTTTCATGCTTCTTCCCCCGTGTTCTTTGAACTTTGTGGTTGAAGCTCTAATTTTCTGCTTTCTGATTTTGTCCCTGCTTGAAGCAGTCATTCCCCTGCACAGATATCGCTCTCTGCTTCCCTCACTGCTCCGGTGGGATCCTCATGCTGGGGGCTGGTGGCAGCTGGCCCTGATTAGCTGAGCTCGGAAGGTCAGGTCCAGTGTGGTCTGTGGACAGCTGGACAGTGTCACCTCCCTGGAGCAGACCTGAGGAACATCTTACAGCTGCTCCTGGGGTTCTCACGGGGAATTTCGGGGGAAATCAATGCCCAACACGAGCCATGCCCTTGGTCAGCCTCACCAGAGGGGGTGAGGGCAGGTCTGTAACAAACTGACAAGTCTGGCTGCAAGGGGAGAGTCCTGAGTGTGATGGCACTGGGAAAACAGCTCCAGATTCTCCCCTTTGTGACACGGCTTTCTCACCTGCTGTTCCACGCAGAGGAGCTGACGGTTATCATGTGTTTGCAACACTCAGTCCAACTAAAGTACAGACTGTTGTTTTGTTGTGACACTGACCGTGTACTGAGCTGACCTCCAGCTCAGGCCACTGGCACCGTGTCTAATGGCACATCCCATATGGCCGTGGCATTAGCCAGCAATGCTGGATGCCCTGGCACAGAGTGGTGAGGGGCAGCGTTACTGTGACCTGCCATCACCTGCCCACCCTTTCTGGCAGGTGGCCGCATGTTTCAGCACTCGGAGCATGTCTCAGCAAGCCCTGGAGCAGAGGCAGCTCTGGAAGAGCAGTCCGTGTTTCGGAGCTCTGCAGCCGCTCTCCTCATGGCCACACATCCCGAGCAGCCGCTCACAGCACTTGGCTCCGTGCTGGAACAGCCGGGAGCTGTGGGAGCCTCTGGCGAACCTTGGCCAAGGAGGCAACACGTGCTTACATGGATCGGCACGCTCTGTATTTCACCTGCAGAATTACTTGGTTAAGGGAAAAATACAGAATCATTTTACGGGAAAAAAAGTCTTCGTAATTTCCCTGTCACTAGTAAAGGGCTAACTTCATATCGTGCAATTTTAAGAATTTTCTGGAGAAAAGAGTTACAGCTTCAGTTCCAGAAATACTCAGGCTGATGCTGAAACTTGCAAGCCACTGACATGGATAGAAGACATGTAACTGAACAGAAAACAAAGTCAATGGACAAAGCACAACATAAATAAACCAAACACAATGTAAATGACCAGAACAAGAGAGGGGAGAGGCTGCAGCCAACACACCGGAGGTTTTATGTGGGTGTTGTCTGCACTACATGGCACCAGCCTGAACCATAGCAGTAATATCAAAGAGCTCCTCAACTTATTCATAATTAGCAGTGGGAATGCCCAGGCTTCGTTCTGTGCTCACAAAGGACCAGGGGCTGCATCGAAGGGAACTGGAACTCTTTAATTAACTCCTTTCTAGAGCTTTCCTTTGTTGAGGTTCGCACGTCCTGTGCTGCTCGCGGATGGAGGGAGCGCTGTCCCCCCTCGGGACTCGGTGCCGGGGCTGGGGCGGCCGTTCCGGGCGGCCCCGGGGCAGAGCGCGATGCGGGCCCGGGAGCGGCGGGCCCCGTTCTGCCCCCGCAGCGCCCGGTGACTCCCACACCCCGCTGCCCGCCGGGCCCGTGAGGGCAGCGGCTCCTCCACAGCGGCTCTTCCACAGCCGCCGCCCCGCGGGGCTCCAGCCCTGCCCTGGGGAAGGTGGCGGAGGGCTCAGGAGCAGCAGCGGGTCCCGCCGTGGGGAGCCGGGGCTGGGCCGGCAGCCCTTGCCCACCACAGGCTGCTCAGAGCGGCTCCGCGGGGCTGTGGGCGCCGCTCCTGAGGTGACACCGGGCTGGCGAGGCCGCCGCGTTCCGAGGAGCAGCGTCCCACAGAGTTCGGGGCCCTGAGGGGCTGCCGGGAGGAAGCCGCGGCATTCCTCAGGTGCAGGGGGCTTTGGGTGAGGTGGTGGCCGCTGCAAAGGGAGTGATTTATCCTCAAGGGGAGGCAATGCAGAGCCCGCTTGGGCACAGGCAGCCCTCGCGCGGCGGCGGTGGCGGGAGCACCGTGAGGCGCCGGCCCCGCGCTGTGCCCTGAGGGGAGCGCCCGTGCCATGGAGGGCACGGCAGGGCACGGCACGGCAGGGCACGGCAGGCGGTGCCGCGGGGACCCAGCGGAGCAGCAGGCGGCCTGCGGTGTGAGGAAACAGAGCCCAGAAGCCGACACCAGGTAAGGCTGAGAGGAAGCCGGCTGGAGCTGTGTGTGGGTGGTGCCTCGATGGCTCCCCGAGGTGGGCTCGGCCCTGGGAGGCCATGGGAGCCTGACTGGGGATGCACAGGCGCCTGGAACTTGGGCTGGCAGGGTCACAATCCTTAATTAAGAGGGACGTGGGGTTTGGTGTGTGTCACACCTGAGCTCCGTGGAGATCGGCGGCTGCCAGCCGATCCCAGCGGGAGCAGGGCTATGGGCATGGAGGGGTTTGCCGTGGGGCAGAGTTCAGCTGTACTTCAGTGATGATTTAAAACAAGGGTTTGTGGAAGTCCTGTATCGGTGACTCCCCTGCGCTTTGGCCGTGTTTCATGTGGCGGTGCTGGCTCTCCTCGTTTCCCTCCCTCCCGAGGTGTGCGGGCGCTTCCCGGCCGTGCCGGGGCACGGGGCAGGAACAGGGAGAAACCTGCATACACCGGCTGTCAGGAGGAGCTGGGAGAGAAGCAGAGGACCTCTTTGTCCAGGCAGAGACAGCATACCAAAAAAAACCCCAAAAAAACAAAACCAAAAAAAACCAACCAACCAACCAAAAAAAACCAAACAAAAGCTGCATGGAGGTTTTCTTTCTCTCTTTTAAATGCCAGAGCAGCCTGGTGTGGGACAGTGCTGGAGCAAGGCCCAGCAGGGTCAGGGGCGCTCAGGTGTTGGGGTAGAGCAGGTTAAAGAAAGGACTGGTGACATGACCTCTGAAATCTGGAGAGCTGGACAGCCTGCCAGGAGACTCAGTAAACCTCATTTTGGCCAGGGTACTCCAGCATGCTGGATATCCACTTATTTTGTGATGCTTTCACACAAAAAATCTGCACCAGAGCATCGGAAAGTGTGAGGTTAGGTGCAGAGATGTTCTCTTTGTGCAGTTATGTGAATTGCATCATTATATTTCACTTATTTTTTTATCCACTGCCCACTTGAGTTAGTGACAAAGGATTTCAAGGCTAGGCATGCAAATTAAAGCAAGAGCTGCTATTGTTTTTTCAGATACCTGTCAGCTCTTCTTACTCAACATAACGCAGACTGAATTTGAAAGCAGAGGAGCCAGGGCTGTGGTATTCCTGGCAGAATGATAGCTGACAGGCTCCTCACAGCTCCAGAATCAGAGTCATGTCTGACACAGAGGAACATGTGTTGGCAACCTTGCTTGAGCCACGTTTCCAGAGCTGTAAAGAAACTGGAGCATTTCCAGGGGATGACAGAAAAGCTGCTGTTTCAGGGGAGAGCCAGAGGCCATGTCATTGTCATTCTTCTCTGTTTGGCAATCTGCTCAGATTCCTTGGAAGAGCACCTGAGAGCATTTATGGGACAGGAGAAGTAATAAAAGTTAAAGTGATGGCCCAGTACTAGAAAGAAACTTATTAATGCAACATTTATGGCTACAAAGGTGCTCCCATCCTTGCTGCCATCCTTTTGGAGGGCAGAGTAGTGCTGCGGGGGCACAGTCTGTGTGATGAAAACCACAGTGCGCAAGGCAAGAGCACTTATTTATTTGTTCTTTGAGATTCTGGCGCTGGTGGATGCTGGTGTCCCCTCCATGAGGTGCTTGTCATCCTGTGTGTACTGTGAGTGCATGGTGAGTGCTGCCAGGGGTACTGTGACAGATGGAAAGATCCTGCTTAGTACCAGTGATTCACAATGCTTTGCTTTGCTCAAGATGCATCTGGAAAGCTTCCCAGATTATACATCTGCCCCTTTGACACTGAAGCAGCAGCGCAAGTTGGAGGCCAGAAGGAACAGAAAACAGATTTAGTCTGGGCTGTTCTTTGGGGCAGGGATTGTCTGTCTCCATGCTTGGAGAGCAACCCGAGAGCTACCCCAGCCCAGAGCAATTCCTACAGCAATTGCACAAGAGCTGGGTGCCAACACATTGCAAATGTGATTTGGGTACTGGAAAAAGCAAGAAGTTCCAGTGCTGGAAATGAAGATGTTGATCCCCTGTGTCTGCAAGTGTTCAAGTCCCGGCTGGATGTCCCTTGGAGTGACCTGGCCCCTGCCCATGGCAGGGGTGGGAAACAAGATAGTTTTTAATGTGTTTTCCAACCCAAACCATGCTGGGATTACTATGATTGTTTCATTAGTGTGTTGTGATACTATTTATAAGAATAGGAATTTATTTTAAAGCAAATACAGTACAGGTGTGAGGGCCTTGCCTGAACTTTGCTCCTTAGGAAGGTGAGACCAGAAAAGTTCCTTATTCTTCATTGTCCACACTTTTGACACAGAGCAACCTGCCCCATATTAACTTTTGCATTTCTCATCAAGATGCAACAGACTTTAAATAGCATGTGCATGACTGACTCTTTTTTTTTTTTTACTCCTATGGAGGCTGATATACAAAGTACCTCAAGTGGCAGCTGTCACCGGTGAGGTGGCATTTTTCTTCACTGAGGCTGACAGCAGCTGTCCAGGAGAAGTATGAATGGAATGAGAATGACATCATGTTTATTCAGGAATGACATTCCCAGCCATGGATCAGTGTCAGCAATATTTTGATAAGTTTTAGAATGAGAAAACATTTCTTGAAATGTTCCCTGATTTATCCTTTGTAAAATACACAACACAAAAAATAATTGAAGAGATTGCATCAGGACAAAGCAGGGCTTGCCTACCCTATGTTTCCACGCAATGTTTTATTCGTGCTGCAGACAGTCCATAGGCACCAGGACTCACAGCAGTTTTAACTCTTGCCAGCCCAGCTGGTTCACTCCACATGCTTTTCCCTCTGCTGCTCCTTGCCCTGGCCCAGTTTGGAACTGGGCGTAGTGGATTTCACCGCTGTCAAAGACAACGAGTAGCTCTAGGGGAAGTCAGTCAGCCAGAGAAAAGGAGGGCTGGACTGGCTTTTAGGATTAGCTTTTAGGATACTGGGACAGAAATAGGAACAGCTTGGCTTGGATCCTTACAGTCCAACTAATGGGACTGGTATCTTAAATATATATATAGATGGTTCAGTCAAGGTTATCATGTGATGACTGATGAGTCTTTTTGTGGCAGACTGACCTGGATGAAATCTTTTCTGCTGCTAGAAGCTGTTCATCCTGAAGCCTAATGAAAAGTTTTAGGCATTAAGGACACAACCCAGTGGATTGGAGCAGCTGAGTCCCACAGGCCTGAGGATGTGTTTTTTAGCTTTATTGTGTTACTTCTTGTGAACTCTCTTACCACAATGGTACAACTTGCCTTCTTTACTGCTATGATCACATTTTCTGGTAATTTTTTTTATGCCTAGGCTCCTTAATTATATTTTTGCTAGTATGCACACACTGAGTTCTGATCCTTTCTCAGGTCCAGCCACCCAGGCCACTCTCCCCAACGACATTTTAAGCATTGTTTGAAAATTGGCTGGCAGGGCCACCCACATCAGGAGAGAGCCCAGAATGAGCCCTTGGCTGGAATTGCAGCACAAGCTGCCGCAGGCTTTGTTGTTGCTCTCTGACATTAACGAAGAGCTGATTGTTGCTGTTGTCAGTAGGCTCCAGAATTAATCCTGAGACACCTGCCTTTTCAGAGGTTCTGACTTGCCCTCTCGTACCTCTGTCAGTCAGGTACCGCTGTAAGTGCTGACAGGTCAGGGAGACAAATGTTGGTCTGAATTTTCATTCTGTCTGTAAAATTTGAAGATTTGTGTGTGTCTGCCTAGTAAGAGACATAAAGCAGAAGGACATGTGAGGGTGACCTCACTGCAACTAATACTATAGCTGAGCTGAAAAGAAACAACCCCAGTGTGCATCGGAGTCAGATGTGCAGGCGGGTGTTAACTTCGCAGCTTTAAACGTATTTGTTCAGTTGTGATCTCCTCCTCGTTCTCTCTCTCGCCTCCAACCTTGGTTCTCTCATGGTATCAGATTCAACAGGGCTATATTTAATTCGAGTTCAACAGAAGGGCTTATTTAAATATAAACTTTGGGAGTGACAGCGCACTGGCTCAATATGCAAGAAGATGGATGTATGGAAGCGGCTGGTGTCTGGAGAAGGCTGGGAGGAGGTCACAGTCTGCCCTGTGAGCAGCCAGTGCAAACAGCAGATGGGCACCTTACCCTCACCACAGCCTGGTCTCTGAGCCAGGGGGTACCTGCAAACACTCACGTGAGGTGATGTGACATTTCAGCACAGGTCTCACTCAGGTGAGATGTCCAGTGTCTCAGACCTGGGCACATCTCCAGAGCCACCTGATCCAGGTATTGAGCTGAACGAGGCCACCCTGGGAGCTGCTCCCCGCAGGCCCTGGGTCCGGTGTGACCTGGACCTCATCAGGAGCACCACAGTGGGATGGGGCTCCTGTAGTGCCTTGTGGTGATGGCTTGGTAAGGGATGCCTGTAGGTGTGGCTGTCTCTGGGGGAGCTGCTTTCCTCCTGATGCTGATTCTGTGCAGGGTGTCTGTTGCTGCAGTCAGGCTGGAAAGCAAACCATAAATAACCCAGCACGGGAGGAGACGTTTCAGGGAAACGTTCCACTGCAGCCTGAAGAGGATTATCATACCAACTGAATGGGTTTTGTCTTCTGTTTCGTAGGTTGTTTCAAACTATTTTTTTAAAATCTCAGGTTTTTTTTCAAAAAAGAGAAATACTTTCATGCATAATCATTTGTATTAACATATGAAATGCCTATTCTGACCAAAACTACAATATCATCATGAACTTCTAGTTCATGAGCTTCTAGTTTTGACTGAAGGAGGAGCTGGAATGTAGAGTACTTTTGTATCCGTGAACTGATGCACGGTATGTCAGAAACTCCTGTGTTACGCATACACAGGAATTTTCCCATAGCAGAAAAAAGAACTATAAAGAAATAGACAATGTTCATCTAATTTGCATTTCTAGATACACAGCTTGGGGAGGTGTTGGGAAAGAGCAAAAGCAGTGGCTGAAAACTCTGGCCTTACGATCACCAAGTTTGCAGAGTGAGAAGCTGTTCCTCTGAGCGTTGAACGAGTCTTACATTTAATACTGAGGAAGCTGCTGTTTCATCTGTGCAAGCTGTCCTACTCTGGAAAACAGATCACTTGGTTGATCGCTTTACAACCACATGCTAAACATTCTAAACAATTTATGCATTTAAACTGTATGTTTTTCTTGCTCAAAACTTGCTACTCTGCAATGTTCCACAGATCTTGTTTATAACACATTCATCTAAAATTATCTCAGTGCACACAGCACCCTCCTATAGAACAGATGCTGTGTAACCTGAAGTTCTGTTTTGATCTCAAATCGACGTGTTTAAGCTACTTGTGTGAATTATAAATTGAAACTAAACGAAGAAAATGAAATTGTGTTTTTTCCATGACGCTTCCACAGTTCAATAGTTCTATTCATTTTAGAGTGCCTTTCTGGTGTGATACTTGCAGTTGCTATTTAAAGTTTAACTATTTTTGTATTTAAGTATCTTCTGGGTTATCTTAAAAAAAGTCTCTAAAAATTAACCTTTCCCGGCAACATTATTGAACTTTTCCTGGGTATCTTCTCAGTTTGTTTTTTGCATCACTTCTGAATTTAGATGAGATTTATATACAAGAGACATTTTCCTTTGTAATTAGCCTACTTATATGTCTTCATGCATCTTGAAAGGATGGCTAAGTATCTCAGGAGATTAGCACTTGCATCCTGGGGCCTTTTCATAGCTTAATCACTGGTTATCATCCTCACATAATTATTCATACTTATTTACTATTTATATTACAGTAATTCCTAAAGGAATCTCCCGGGTTGGGCCCTGTGTGCTAGGTGCTGTAGGTGCACGAATGAGATGCGTGGGCAGCACAGGCCTTCATACTGCTCTATGAACCTCCCTTTTGTAGGGAGATCACATTTTGCAGTCCCGCTAAGCAGAGAGGACGGAGGATGGCTGCCCCTTTGCTCCTGTCCAAATTCCTGGCATCACAGGCTTGCCAAGATGGCCTTTTCCCTGTTTAGGGACTCTGGAAAAGGTTTCTTCTGCACTGTTCTGGCATTGTAACTTGATTTTTGAAGCCTCAAAATATTTCAGTTTCTTAGGGTCTTGGGTTTTCCTAAGAAGGAAAGAAACTGATTTCCTCTCCCAGAACCTTCTAGCTTACAATGGAGCAGTATCTTTTCACTGCCCCTCTTAAAAATGTCTTTTGGATACCAATGTTCCTTTTCAAGAAGACCTCATGCTTTTATATAAGAATGAAGAGCTGAAATCAGGATTGCTTCAAAGCAGAAGCATCAGATTCACTTTGGCTTCAGTATTTCTCTTCAGGAAACAAACGCATAATCAAAGCAGGGGCAGTAACAAGCCTTGTACTGGGCTTCCCCCAAAGCTGAGGCATTGCAAACTCTTTGCCTCTTCAGGCCCCTGCAGGGTCCCACAAGAACTGGTTCTTTTCCAGCCTTCCCTGGGTTTATGGGAATTGTGTTTCCTGTCTCCTCATTCCTCCTGCAGTGAGCAGATGTGGCAGCTCCTAACTGTGATCCTGACGTTGCTGGGGGCTCGTGCCTGCAGGTCTGTGGGAATGAGGGGGATGAAGGTGAGTGAGAAGGAGAGGGAACACCTGCTGTCAGTGGGAAAACTACAAAAGCAAATAACGATGCTGTGGCCAGAGCTGCCAGCCATGTGTAAGGAAACCCAGGAACAAGGAGGCACCTAGCAAGAGTCTGCTGCTGGCACACAGCAAACAGATAGTGCAGACAAACTGCCCAACCATGGTGTCAGCTTCCCCAGGGCTCCCTGGATCAGCCAATGTGGGCTGCAATGCCATGGGACTTAGTGAGGTCATTAGTCACTTCCAGAGGTGAACAGCTCTGCCTCCCCTGCTCGCCAGAGACACCAGCCCAGCTCGACCTCATGGCAGGGGGGAAGGCAAAGCGTTGAAGTGATAGCTGCAGGCCCTGGCTCTGCTGGTGAGAGTTCATTCACAGCTCTGTTCCAGGGAGGCTGAGGGACTGCATGAATGGAGAGGGCTGGTGCAGCCATGCTGAAAGGGATATAAGAAAACTGCTTTTGCATCCAGCACAACTCCAGAAGGACCATGGCTGGGTGAGCAGAATGTGCATTTTCCTGTTGGCTATTGTTTAATTAGGCTGTCGCTGATGCTGACACTGTGTATTTTCTTTGCTCTATCTCCTTTCCTTCTTTATTATTTCCTACTTTGGTTTGATGTTGTTGGTATATAAAATTTAAAGAGCTCTAAATTTTTTTAAAGGCCCCTAAAGGGAGCGGTGCTTTTTTTTGTGTTAAAGTCATTACATGAACACCTGTGAACTGTTGAGTTTAATTGGGCTACAGCTGTTGGGGAGCGAGGGGGGATTTATTGGTTTGATTGGCTGTCTTCAGATCGCGGTGTGTTGTCATGCGCTGCCCTTCCAACCTGTCTCTTTAAACAGAAGCACATGTGCATATCAGGTACTTACAGGGCTTGGGATCTGAGGGATGGGGCTGTCAGAGCAGAGTGGATGGTGTGGCCATGTGAGGACGCAAAGACAGCCAGCAGAGAGCATGGGAAAGCTGTGTCAGCTGGGGGATCAGCAGATGGCTGGCCGGCCAGCCCGCTCTGCCGCGCTGGAGCGGCTGCCAAGCTCCTAGAGACATTTCTGAGCAGTGACTGATCGTGCAGCAGGGTTCCTGGGCAGTGCTGGAGAGGACAGGATGCTTCCTAGTGGGAAAGTGAGGTCCTGTCTAGAACATCACATGTCTGCATGGACTGCAGCAGAGGTCGCATAAGAACTGTCTCTGTTAAGGAGGCAGGCAGTGGGAAAGCCAATAAACCAGGGCACCTCTGGGTGAAGAAGTCCTCCTGCTAAGAAGAGGGATCTCATGCACGGCTAGGGCAGTCACCTCAGCTCCACAGGGAATACAGACTCCATGTGTACACAGAGATAGGCAGGAGCCATGAGGAAACCACCACTGAGTACCACACGCAGCCTGTGTTTGCTTCATTCTTCCTGCACGGTTTGGCCTAGTGAAGAGCACCACTGCCCTCTCCCTGAGGGTGCATGGCATGGGGTGGGGAGGGTGATCCAGGGCAGCCTGAGCTCAGCTGTGCTCTGCCCCTGCAGAGAAGGCAGCTGGGTGCAGTGCTCAGCCAGCTGGGTGTCACCTTTGGACCCTCGTGTCCTCTGGCAGAGCCCTCGAGGCACTTTGTGCCCATTCCCTGCCTGTGGAGTGCATCTCTTCTCAGCTGAAAGGTCTAATGAGCTGAGAGGATGCTCCTGCTCCCTCTACAAGTGTCCTGTCACCTGCACCTTTGTGCCAGTGGCCAGACCCTCGTGGGGCTCAGTGGCACCCCAGTACCAGCACATCCTCCGCTCTATTGTTCTGAGTCAGTTCTCTCTGTGTGTTTGTGAAGGATATGGACAGAGATACCTCTCTATCGTGCCTCAGGGTAGGGGGAAGGGTAAAAAATTCCTTTTGATTCCTTTTTTTCTGTTGTTTTCACACCATTAGAAAATAATTAACCTCCTTAGTGAAAGCATGTCTCCTTTTCACCTGAGTAGGAAAACCTTAAAATATACATACAATATTTTTAACACTAAGCTTAAATTATGCAGTTGCTGCATTTTGATGATAAATATGCAGATGAGACGATTTCTGCCTCTTTTATCTTGTGGTTCTAACTCTGTCTAAAAACAGATTGTCGCAGTCACCCTAATTCTGAGAAAAACAGCCTTTTGTGCATTGAAAAGCCAAAACAAGCAAGTCTGATGATCAGATCTTCTCTTCCTAGCTGGCATATGTCTGCCATGCTAGTGAAGGAATCACTTATTTCTCGTGGTGACGGCAGTTGGTGCCATCAATTCCTGTCAGCTGGGGAAAGAGATGGGAAGCCAAATTCATACACTGGTGATTAATTCTGGGCGCTCACATGAAGAAAGACTCTCTGAATACCCCTAGAAAGCTTTGAGATTGCCCATTCTGCTGCAATGCAGATATATTCTATACTGATATGACTAGATAATCCTTTCTGAATCTTGGGGAGAGCTCTGAGTGGGAATCCACTCATGTGAACTCTGGGCTGTAGGTGTCCAGAACAGGCCAACACAAGATGGGATGGGAGGGTTGCAGGCATTGGGGAAGTACTCAGTCAGCAGCAGATCTCGTTCTGCATCTGTGCTTACCTCTTTCCTTCAGTTTGGAAGGTGACATTTTTCACTGAAAGCCACAACTGCTTGAGTAGTGTGGAGAGGGTGGCCCACTCCTCTGTCTGTGAGAGGCAGGGCTTTAGAAAAATCACCTGGTGCTTCCACCAGTTTTTCTCCCTCTTGTCTCACGTTTTCTCTCACTTTCATATATACATGCACGCAGTCATTATGTCTCCAAAACAGGCTGGTGCCCTGCTTTTGGGTCTTTCTGGCCATAGGAACATCCTTTCTGGCGCTACTAATCATAAGCAGGTTGCTGTGTTTGTCACCATCCCTTTGCCTTCTCATGAGTGATCTCACTTGTCACTGGCTGTCCTTGGGCTGGCCACTCACACCATGAGCTGCAAGCTGGAGGCAGCTGCAGGGGTGCTGGTGGCAGGGCTGGCAGCCTTACCTTCACTGTGACACCGAGCATGGCCACAGCAGACAATGCCTGCCAGAGCCAGCTATGTACACCCTCCTCCTTCCCACCCCAGGAGATGCACTGTGTGTCTCTGATACTGTAAATGAGGGTAGGGAATCCGGCAAAGCATGGTGAACAGTATTGAGAAGATCTGGAGTTATGGGCCCGAGCTCCTAATCCTGTCCTTTGACCATGCTGCAGCCTGATGTGTTTCTCTGGTCACCTGTCAGATTAGTGCTGGAAACATCACTTCAGACCTTACCTTTAATCAGTCAGCAAAGAGGCTGTGAAGTTGGGACGTACCTGAACTTACACAGAAGATGGGCTCTGGTGGAGCCAATTGGCCTTGAGTTATTTCTACTGAAACTCCTGTAATGTCACAGCTTCCAAGTGAGCAGCATAAAATCAAAGAAGTGTAAAAACACGTAACAGCTGCAAGGATTGTGAAACCTTGTTCCCAGACAGAGTAACTTCTTATTTGACCTGTTCATATCCCACAGTCAAACATGAAGAGCTTTGGACTCTAATACCATCTGTGGGAATGTGATCCATTGGCTAGTTTGCAGCTGTTCAGCACTCTCTCAAGATACACTGGAATTGCTGAGTTCAATTGAAGTAGGCAGTGAAAATAAGTGTGAAGGGTTTTAATATCGATCTATGAAGATTATGGTGTTCATAGGCAAATAAACACTCTTGTGTTATGTTTTTTGCACATAACACGCTTTTATTTTAGGCTGAGGAAAACTGTAGTGAGAAAGAACAGAAGGCAAGTCCCCATGACAGCATGGGGTGTGTGTCTGCACACACGTCTCTCAGTCTTTTGCAAATGGTTGCAGACACTCTGAAAACAAAAGTAGTTGTACACAGGAGAGTTCTTACAGCAATACAGACGGAAAATAATGCACACTCGTGGCTTGGGCTGCATAATCCATATGCACTCACGCTTTCAGATACCTGAAAATGTACTTTCTGATCTCCTCAGAAGACCACCCCCCCATTTTAGGCTGTTGGGTAATGAGGGTGAGTCAGCCACATTAGGGTTTCTATTCATCCTATTTCATTGTGCTTAAGCAGGCGGTAGCTACTGGAATGGTACAGGCCATCTCTGCACCAACTCAATAGCACTGCTTACTTCTCCATCTCTTTTAAAGCCTGTGCAAAAGTAAACCTGCTGGGGCTGTTCGTTGGTTTTCTTTTCACTCCATAAGCTTTTCCTTTCCCAAGGAGCCCAGCACCTTGCTGCTAATCAGCTCATATACACAGTATAAAGTAGAATTGTAGGAGATTCTGTAGAGAATCTCCACTACTTTTTAAATGTTGTTTTAGTGTTTTCTTGATTAAAGAGTTCTGTCAGAAGAGCAGTGGTCCTGGGGGCATCTTTCCTCAAGAGACTGTGAACAGTAGTTCCTCTTCTTGGCACCCGGATCTGGTGTCTCCTTTTCTGCATCACAAGTCCTGCATGTTTAGCACATTACAAGTTCTGTTTGAATTGAACTGGTATTTCTGCAGCTGCATCATGTGATCATCAACATTAAAATGGTTGTTCTTGGATTAATAGTTCTTTCTCTACCTTTTGGACTGTAGCTTCCTTTTCCAGGAGGGGCAGGAAATCACATCCTGTGCTTTACATTGGCAGCCTTGGCTCCTTCCCAGAAAAGAGCGGAATTTAGTGCTGCTGATGCTTGCAGCTCAGTAAGATTGTTGAGAGAAATGGAGAATGTGCTGTCTCCCAGCGGGAAGCAGGGGAAGCGACATTTTGACTGAGCTCCGCTGACTTCGGCAGCGTCTCCTGAGCAGGGACGGTGCTTCCTAAATTCCGCTGAGTGCAGAGTGCAGCCGGCGGGGTCACGGCCGGGGAACGGCTCTCACACGGCCCCGTCCAGACAGAAATACCCATGCATGGGCTGCAGGTGCAGGAGTGCAGTGCTGCCACTCAAACGCTGGCCCTCCGCAGTGAGCGAACTCCAGCGGCTGGGGCCGGGGGGGCAGCCCCTTCGGAGCTGAGCAAACCTGCGGGTGGTGGGGCTGCCCCTCCGACTGGTTATGCATACACATTAGCGTCCTTCTCACGTGAAGCTTGACACATCCTCGTGTCTCATTGGCCTCCAAAGTGGAAACCAAGAACTGAAGCAGCTCCTCTTTGTGTTCAGAGCTCAAGAGACTGTGGATGTTTCTTCACTCTCAGCGTTGCTACTATATCTTGTTAGTGAGGCCACTCCAGGAATCCACTGAGGACACAAACTCTCCCCTTGAGAAGGGCAAATGATGTCTCTGTACAGCACAGCCTCTGCCTTTCCAAACAGCTGCTTCCAACCTATGTTTCTCCCTGCTTTTCTCAAAATCTGCTCTTGACACAAGCCTTTATCTCCAGTTGTGGATGAGCTGGATACTGTGTGTTTGTTTGGTAGCCAAATGGTGTGGTTTTCCTTATCGAAATCTCTTTGACTTCCTGGTTTTGACCTGAGATAGCTGCACTGCAGTGCAACAACCTAGCACTGTCTTTGCTATGGACTGCTTTGGATGTGGCACCTCCAGTGCTCACACTCTCCAATGGAGTGGGCTGCAAGGTCCTAAAACCCAGAGAAGTTCAGTGAGAGGTCATGTAAGGATCTACACTGAAAAGCTGTGTGCCCTTTGCAAAACAGAGCAGAGCACAGAGCACCATCAACAGCCAGGCTTTCGGATGCTGAAGTGTGCTTTGGTGAAACCTGATGAAATGCAACAGGATAGAGCGGAAATGAAAGAGTTTGTACAAGCTATAGGGGCAACATATGGCAGACTGGGGATGGGGAGACCTTGGAGAGCAGTTTGTGGCCGCAGAGATACTCAGCTTGTTTTACAGCACAGCTGCTCAGAACAAAAGAGTCTGTCTGGATCGCTGGTGTGTTAGCTAATGCTGGTGACAGGAAGTTTGGAAAATGTCGAAAATATTGCTCATTATATGGCCAAGTGCAGTGCTCAGGTTTGCAACATACTGATCAAATATGTTGGTCATAACGGACACGGTCATGAGATGGGTCAACAATTTAAAGGAGCAGATGCAAATGAGGGAAACAGCAGAATCAGGATAGCAAAAGGGAGCAATGTGTTGTTGGTTAAGGTTGCAGAGCACACTTTCAGGGGAAATTTTCCAGTGTAAATCCATGTAATTGAAAAAGTCAGAGCAGAGACGGTATATATGGATGAGACCTGTGAATGGACCTCAGAGTACCTCAGTTTGGATTCTTGGGAAGTGGATTAATGAAAATATCTTTTTTTGGAGCTGAGATTCACAGTCACAAGGAGCAGAGGGTTATTGTGTCACAACCAAAGCTCACCGTGGCTGTGGTGATCCCCCGATCTGTTGGAGTTTCTGTAATTGAGCACTAGTGGTGCAAAATGTATTGATAAGTTCTATGAAAATGTAATCTTGGAAATTAATTCTTCTGGTGACAGACTTTGCACACTCAAAGCCAGGGATCAGTAGGATTCACTATATTTCAGCTGAATTTGCTAAGAGGCATGAAATAGTATCATCAGGTGAGGAAAATATTTTCAGTAATGTTTGCTGGTTTGTGAGTTTGTTCTTTCCTGACATTCCGAAAGTAATTATGGATGAAAAGAGTATTTGAGTCTGGGTACACAGCACTGCTGCTACTTTGAGTGCACAAACAACCCTACTATTGGGGAGCATTAACCTGAATTGGCATGAAAAATAAATTTGTTTTGATCAGCTCTGTGTTGCAGTCATACGAGGGAAATGAACTGCCTCAGAGTTTGTTGTGCCCTGTGCAGCAGCATGGTAAAATCACAGGTTTTTTGGACACTAAATAAAAACATATCTATTTTCTATTATTCTTGAAGCAAGGGGTGTTTCCCCTTGTAGCTAAAGGAGAATTTCAGAGCTTTCTGTAAAATTACCGTCTCATTGCTGCCCTTGTATTCCTGCAGATGTACAGTAATTTAACCCATCCGTCTCTCTGGGTGTGGGGTGGGCAGCTGCCCTCAGCATCTTGGCTGAAATTTTGGCTCAGTGTGACCCAGACATTTTGCAGAACCCCTGCACATTGCAGTGCCCATTGTTGTGACTCCAGCTCCTGGAAAGGATTTCTACTTAGAAAAATTATCGGTATGTAATGAGTGAAGACTGCTAGCTTTGATCTTTGCTCAAGAACTGATTCAGGATAATAACAGGCTGAGATAAAATACAAATGGCCACTTTGCTAGACAAAGACAATTGCTTGCGTAGAGCTTTGGCTACCATGCAATTAATTTCTTTTCAGAGCCACACAGCTAATATGTAACAGTCATTTGCAAGATATTGCTGATTTACATAGTGCCCCCACTTCTCCTGCAGCCAGCACTGAAAAAACAAGATTGGCTGAAGGCTTACAGTGATGTTAGCAATGAATAATACATCATCTGCAATCTGGGCTTCTTTAGCCATGTTATTTGCAGGCTGCAGGGATTTTTTTCTGGCTTAAGCAATATGTTTTTAGTGGATGTGTTGGAATCATGTTTTGTCCCTTCTGCCATAGCTGTGCCTGGGATGTTTGGACCTTCGCATTAACACCAGGAGTTGGTTTACACAGTTGGCAGCACAACGTTTATGGATCGTCTTTGTGCAGTTTAGTGATGGGACAGACACACGCGGAGAGACTGGACTTGGTGAAGGAACCAGTCCTGTTTGGTGCGTGTCAGCCCCGCGTCCCCGCCCTCCCGCTGGCTTTTGGCACCCTTGATTTCAGAGCCCTGGAGGAGCCTGGCGGTCAGTGTGTGCAGTTCGGGCTGTGAGTTTGCCATCTAGTGGCTACTAGGTTTGAGATTGGAGTCCGAAGCAGCCCCCGGCTAAACCGGCCTGGCTCTGGCGTTGCTGCTGCTCCCGCTGGACTGGCGGCAGCGCAGTGAAAGCCGGCAGCCGCTCCCCGCCTTCACCTGCTGCCGTGCTGCTCCTGCTCACGGCTCCGCTCCCCTTTGGTTTAGCGGCTGTCTGACATTTGAGCTTCGCTTAAAGGTGAAACATGCTGTCAGGCCAAAGAAGTCCCGGACTGGAGTCGGAATTTGGAAACATTTGTGTCAGGTTCAGCCCTCCAGGGCCAGGAGCCAGCTCCATACGCAGCCCTGCTGTGCCAGGCTGACGCACTGAGGTTCCTTCCTGGCCTCAGCAGCATCTCAGCCTGGCTGCACTTCCCTGAAGCAGAACCAAATCCTCCCCACTGTACAGATTCAGCAGGTTATGGTTCAAGTAATTTTCCTCTTGGCTGTGTGAATGAGAGCAAAGCTGTTGTGTTGCTGCCACTAAGTCTCCTGCGCCAAGGAAAGGCTTTTCAGGCTGGTTGCTCTGGTGTGTGCTCATGTGTATACACAGGTGAGAAAGGTGCTCTCTCTAGTCCCTTCTTAAGGGGGAGGTGATATGAAATCGTTTATTTGGAGCGGCCTTTGCACTGCTGACATCATCACACAGTGCAGTCTGTGTGCTTGGGTGGCAATAGGGAGGAGCACATGTACAAAAAATAGATATTAATTTGGGTAGAAAAAAAGCTGCATTGGAGACATGTCCTCTGTCCCTTCCCCCGCTGGCGTTTACAGGAGTTGCACTTGTTTGCTGTCCCAGGTACCAGAAGAGAGGAGGTGCTGCTCTTGTGTGTGTCTGCTTTGTGCCTGACTTTCTCCTCCATGGTCTCATGTCTGAATCAAAGCTTGCCTACAGGTGGTGATCGAGCCCAAAAAGGCTCATCACTTACCAAACAACCGTCTGCAGTTATTTGTTCGTCCTCTGTAGCCAGCTTAGTTACTTATTGATATCAAATGTTTGTCTCACCATGTTGTAATGAAAAGGAGGAGATAAAAGCCCCGTTCTTGCTTGAAGTGCCAAATTAGCTAAGAATGGTGACACTCTGCTACTGTTCTCTTGTGTGCTCAGATAGAACGGCATAAACCATTGCTCTTTATACACTGGGGTAGCTGGTTACCTGGGACAAGGCTGGTTCAAATGCTTGAACTGTGAGCCAGAAGCATTTGAAGGATTTACTAGACAGTTAAAATACACGAGATGCTGCCTCGTGCATTGGGCATTGCTCCAGGAGCCAGGATGAAGGAAACATTTCCTCCAGGGTAGCTGCAGTGGAGCATACAGCCAGCAACAAGGCCAAGGGCTTACTTTCAGAAATCTAGTCCTAAGGCACTTGTAGAACATCCTGAAAGAAAAAATCCCCACTGTCTGAGTGAGGCAGCACAGGTTCTGTGGTGGGAGTACAGTCAGGGCCTGCTCTTGCCAGCAGCCTGCACGATGTGGTGCAGCCACTGCATCTTGGCATCCTCTGGGAGTGCAGGCAGGGGCTCCAGGTAGTCTGGTTGCATAAGTTTCTAGATTGGGTCCTGCTGCAAATCAGTGTTTAAAACCCTCAGGGATTTTGTGTGTGTGTAAATGTGCCTTGTAAAATGATGTCCGCAGACATTCTAAGCAGACCACAGCATTATGATGGAAGCCAGGGTTCAAATGAAAACCACCTCATTTCCCTCCACACCCTGTCTCCCCATCAGACTCGTCTGGATCCCATTTGAAATGTGTTGATCAGAGCAAAATGACATATGCCTCTACTCTGAGATCTGTATAAATTTAGTGTGACATTGAGAGAGACCCAATGCTCCACTCTTCATCAGGCCTGTGCTCCTGCTGTAAATGCAGGGAGATTGAAGATTCTCCTTAAATAGGAGTACATGTAATATTGGAAATATTTTCTTACAGATGTGAGAGCACTGTCAGTCATGGAAAGCCATGTTCCTCAGGGTCTTGGGTAGGGGCAGCAGTGAGAGCAGACGCTTTTCTCTCTGACTCTGCCTAACTATTCCTGAGGCAGAACTGTTCTTGGGAGCAAGGTGCTCAGATCAGGCTGTGATTGCTAGAAGAGGGCTCACTGCATCCTGTTGGCAGTGTGACTAAGCCCTGTAATATTTGATGGGATTTTTTTTCTTCCAGATGCTGAAAGGAATGGTTTTTTGTGCAATTTGAGCTCTCACGTTATGAAAGATATTTCTAATCTTTGTGGTTTTGTGAGAACATTTTAAAACATGAAATGAATTCAGCTAATGGACCAGAAACCAGAAGGCAAAGAAAGAGAAAACAAAGTATATCTCTTCTCTCCATCACGTGGTTGATTTGGGGAGGAAGAATGAGTCACTGTTTTTTAGTATGTAAAAGGGGCTGTGATTACCCCTGTTCCAAACCTGCTGATACGCCAGAAAAAGGGAGCTGCACTCAGCACTTGCCCAGGCTCTGTGGAACTGATCTGCCCTCCCCTGGGAGGTGAGGACACTGGCAGTGTCTTGGCAAGAGATGGGAGAAGAGAACTGCTGGCTGTGGCGCTGTCCCTGGGCTGGAGTCCAACAGCCACTCCCCACGTGTGGAGCAGCAATGACGCTCTGTACCCCTCCTGTGCCCCAACCCCACGGGCTGCGCCTGCTCCCGGCTCGGGCCTCCTGCTCCCCATGTCTAACCTACTTAGGAGTCAGTAAATTGGAAGAAATTCAAATGTTGAGTACTTTAAGACTCAGGTCTCTCATTTTAATTACTTTCTGTTAGTCAAAATTATCTTGCCTTTTGAGGCAGATAAAATCAGGACAAAGACAGATACATAGGGAAGAGCAAGCTTTTAGAGAGCACGTCGTTTGTTCAGTATGAGCTCCCCCTGGAACTGAGAGCTGGAAGAACCCTGCTGGGCAGGAGAACAGTAGTTCATCAGAGCTGGGGAGAGGACAGAGGTGGAGGCTTTATGTCTGCTCTGTTTACAGCCAGGGGTGGGGGCAGAATGGTTTTCCCTCTCCTGGGGTTTAGAGGCTGTGTAAGCTGCACATACCCCACTTTCCTGGTAAGGGGCTCTGTTTGTCAAGGCAGAAGGAATCCTTGAAGGCCCTTTTCTTGGACTTAGAGAAAGGTCCCAGCCAGCCCAGAGCTGAAACAGCAATTTTGGTTGTAGTTTCCAGATTCATCAACTTCTTCTTTAATTCTTGGTGCTCACAGTTTTAATTTCTAAAATCCTGCCACTTCACGATCTCCACCTCTGAGATCCCTATTTATCCCTGTTGTGCAATTACTGTGGATCAGAGTTGAATCTATTTTTACTCTCTTGTTTTTCCTTTCAGTTTGTAATGCCTCTGGGAGTGAGTTCTGGGAAGAATCTGCTTTGGTTTTAAGCTGTATGGTGCCGCCTCCTCTCCCATTATCACTCTCCGGTTTCAATGGCCCCATTGTGCTGTCTGTACTGGCACTTTGTTTGCTTTGAAGTGTGGGTAAGAAGTTGCTCCGTCCCCCGAGTTTTGTTCTGCCACTCAGGGCACTGACCTTCCTGCCGGGAGCTGTTTGACGGAGCGGCCATTCCTGCTGCACACCTGAGAGCCCTCCGGGGCAGGTACGAACTGCCGAGGCTTTCCCGCAGCCCCGCCGACACCCGGCCCGCTCCCGGCGCCGGCTTTGCCTTGCTTTGGATCGTCTTCCGTGGCTCAGAGTAGACGGGGATCTCCTGGATCCCATGTTTTTAGTACTTTGACAATGAGACTTTTTCCTGATGAAATTTTGACTTCTGCCACTGATTGAGAGAGACAAGAAAATAATTCTGATGAGGTAAAAAATGCTGTAAAGCAGAATTGTTCTAATGTAATTTCTGACTACATTAAACTCTTTCCATTGTGCATTTCTCAGGCTTTATTGAATCTCAGCCAATTTCCTTCAGCTTTGTCTCATTTCCCTTCAAAGTTGGCTTTTCTCAGCTCCAAGATATTTGTGTTGCTGCCCTTTCTGCAGACCCTCATCTGCATTTCAAACCTGGTGAGAGATTACCATCCCTGTATCTTAGGTATCTCTGTAGTCATTTAGTACACCTGGCTCACATCCAGCCCTTGGATGCAGACTTGTCTCTGATCTGGCTGACAGTGTAAAGCAGCTGCTCTCCTGTACTATCCCCAGGAGCACGGGCCCTTCCGTAAGTGTCCTGTTGTTTCCCAAATGAAGTAAAATCCCCCCTGGACCACACTGCTTGCCCTGTTGACAGACCTCCCAAGTCTTTTCCCTTCCCTTTCCTTTTCTTACCCAGCCACAGCCGCGCTGTTTGGTGCTCTCCTCAGTGGCTGTATGTGCCCATATGTCTGGCTGCAGCCGTGGGCAGGTCCCAGGGCAGTGAGTGCTCTGCTGGGGCATGGGGACAGGCCAGGGATGAGGCTTTGTGTAGGCAGCACTTGGATGTGCTTCTGATGAATATTTAAGATCTCACCGTGAGCACTGGGCTAATGAATTGCAGTTCTAGCATTCACTGAAGAAGTGTCACAAACATAACGGGGACAAAATTTGCTTAAAATTTGTTTTGAACTTCTGTGTCATTTTTCTCTCAGTTTACTCAGTTCTACTTTTTCTGCATCTTATTTACTTTGGACTGTGAAAGTATACTGGTTATTTTAACTTCTATTTTTTTCATTTGTTTTGAATAAATTTTCTTTTACTATTCTGGAGACAGAATGGTACCACAAACTGCTTGTCTTATTCCAGAAGACATTATATTATTAATGATTTCTAAAACTTTTGCTTTTTATTGGTTTTATTTCTACTAAAGCTTGGACTTGAAGCCTACAGTCACTGTTCAGAAGAGGGGTACTAGCTGTGACCCATGTGTACAGTGCAGAATTTAAGGGTAGGATTAGATGCAGAGAGTTTTCAGTATATGCTGAGTGCACAAATCCTGCAAAGCTCTTATGGTGCCGATCTCTCCCTGGATGGCTCCCTGACAGAATTTCTCTCCACCTGCCCTGAAGGCCCACTCCTGAGCTGGTCAGATCTGTGCCCTGTGCTCAGGCTACTGGGGGTGGCAGTGTCCCATCCCCCTGAACTTGTCTTACAAAGTGGTTCTCAATCGAACAGCGTTAGCCCACGTGATGGGTGAATCCAGGTCAGAGAGCATGGTCCCTTCACATCTGCTCCGTGCTTGCTGCTGACATTTTCATTCAGCCTGCCTGTACTGGGCAGCAATGGAGGTCTGTGAAGGGGGGACAGAAACATCTTTCTGCTGGGGGAGGACAATGGCTGGACCTCCCAGTAACTGCAGCTGTGTCGGGGCTCTGAATACAACGGGCCACTCTTGGCAGTGCTACTGAGGTCTGGCTCTTGGAAAGCAGCACTGTGATTCAGCTGTCACTCAGCTCCCAGCAAAGGGAGCTTTGAAAAGGCGCCTCTGCTGCTCTCCTGGAGTAGCAAATATTTCCTAGGCCTGTGCTGCTGAATGGGAGAGATTGCCATTGTCCTCCTTCCCCTCTCAGGCTTGCTGGGCTTGCTCTAAATGGGCCTTTTGCAAGGGAACAATAAGCCCAGCGAAGGGTCCAGGTTGCACATGTCTGAGCAGTGAGAACACTCGAGCACTTGTTCATTGGCTCCTGTGATGTGAAAAGCTGTGCTGCCGACAGGGCAGGGGGTTTTCCAGCCACAGCTGTGGTTTGTTTTCTCTCTCAGGTTATGCTGCTCTGGGTGTACATCTGCATGTTTCAACTAATTTCCTAGAAAATATTTTCACCCCAAGATTTACACTGGCCTCAGAAATCTGTTTCCTTTTGCAGCTGGAGTTCTGTGTGAGTTTGCAGTGAAACCCGCCAGGCAGGTGGGACCTGAGTTCGCGTGCCTCTGCTCTGATAAACTTTAGTTTGTGTTTGGTAGAATATCCCCAAATTTGTATCACCTTGTGGTTTTGCAACAAAACCACATGCACCTCTCTGATTCAAACCTGGCTGAAAAGCCGTGGGTTGGGCTGACGTTCACAATGAAATTCAGGGCTAGAAGACGTTGCTCCTCAGGAATCTGTGTGGAGACAAAGGTACAATTTTCTGCCTGGACCGTGGAACATTTTCTAGTTTTCCCCTGAC
This sequence comes from Eopsaltria australis, assembly GCA_034509425.1. NCBI lineage: Eukaryota > Metazoa > Chordata > Aves > Passeriformes > Petroicidae > Eopsaltria > Eopsaltria australis. Next base: position 1,237,300 of record JAVTVJ010000376.1, read on the forward strand.
CTTCTCATGAAGCTTTCAGCGTCACAGAATTACATGCTGCTTTTCTATACAGCTGCTGTTATTCCTGCCCTCTTTCCCCCTGCCGCAGCTGAAATAATGATTTTTGTGTGTGCAGCATTGATTTGCAAGAATGTTTTAGTATTCTGAAACTTTTATTTATAAGGAAGGAGGACTAGGTCCTACCCAAGGAAGAAATGGGTTTGGTCTCCCATTGGAAGAATTATGCTGTAGAGTAGAATACAATAAAAACTTATCACAGGGAGACAAATACAAACATACCATGTTACAATCTGGATTTCTCATCTGAAAATCAGAAATATAGCAATAATGATCTTTGCATAATTTAAAAAACTACTTTTAGTTTTTAAACCCCACCCAGATCCCAAATACAGTATAATGTACTCATTTGCTTTACCTGCAATATTTCTTTTTAGGGGTCATATAGCAATGACCTGTCCAAGAATGCCTTAAGACCAGGAACAGCATTCAGTGACTCACAGTGTCCTTACTCCTCCGAAGTGTGCCTGACACGATGGGCTTTGTTTCCCAACATTGCCTGTGTAGATGCCTGAGGGATTAGAGAATGTTTCAGTATATATAATCTCTGCTTACATACTCCTACAAATCAATGTCAGTTTTTATTTAAAAACACTATCTGAAAAATTGGTTCTTTGTTCGTTTCAGACATTCTGTGGTCTGATTTTTCTCCTGTGCTAGTCTTGCTCCAGTGCAATTTGTGCTGGTGCTTTTCCTGATTTAGGCCTGTCTGAGTGAAAGGAGAATCAATGCTTCCTCTGCAAAGTGACTCGGACTGCAGCCTGGCCACACCACCCCGTCATCAGGAAGTTTGCAAAATTGAGGTGACCGCACCCTGGCTGCGAGTCCGGGGGTTCTGTGCTGTGGTGTGTCCTCCAAGTGCCAGTGAGGAAAATCTCTTTGGAAGTTTCTGCCTTGCTCATCCCATTTTCTGAAACTAAATTTCAAGAAGCTAATCGGGCAGAGAGTGCAAAGGATGAAATGTTAGAAATCAAATTAATGAAGCTGAATCACCAATTTGTGACCTAGAAGACTATTAGGAGTGATCAGAATTAATTAACTCTCCTTTGCGATGCTTCAGAGGAAGCCAGCGAGCATGGAGACAGAGGACATGGATGGGATGTGACTACCTGGGCCGGCTGAGGCGGCGCGGCTGGGCCAGCCCCAGCCCGGCTCCAGCGGCCACTCGTGGAGAACAATTAGCAGAAGAGGGCAGGAGAGTTGCCATGGTCCCTTCCTGTGTCCTGCTCTTCTGTGCTTGTTCAGGGACCCGTGGATGAAGCAGTGAAGAAGCAGCCATCCTGTTATTTGTGATGGAAGTGCAGGAGAGTCTAAGGGACTGAGTGGGATTTTGAATTTTCTGGTAAAAAAGTACTGACAATTCCCAGGAATGGTCTCATCACTGCTCCCGTTCTATGAATTTGTTTCTTTGGCTCAAGCTCTGTTTGCAGGTTGAGGTTGGAGATATCTGATGGAAAGTGGACACCTCACACTCCATCTCAGAAGACTGGCAGCAACCACCAGAGGCAGAGAAACCATGACACAAAATCCTACTGGTATTTTTCTGGTTTGATCAAAGCCAGGATTGAGTCCTAAACACACCTAGGGAAAGACGATGCATGTATTAAGTTGTAGCTTCTTTTCTTTCAAAGGTCAGAGTTTTAGACAGCTCTGGCTGATAGTTGCCAAAATTAATTGGTCATTTGGGATACTCAGCAATAGGAAGTGAACTTCTTACTGAAGTGAATGTGAAAGGTAATACCTACTTTAGTAATATTTGTGAATTTTAAAGTGGATATTTTCTTCACCATTCTCTTTGGGACAAATATGGAGAAAGAAGATATGTAATCATAATTATTTTCACTAACCAGAACTGCAGTGTTTCTTCTTGCATCAATAAATTCTTTTCATACTCTAAACTGCCCATGGGAGAAGAATTGGGGAAGAGATGGCTCCAGTTTCTTGAATAATGCATTGTTTAGTAAATGGACTGTCCGATCAGGAAATAGTCCTCTGAATATGATCAACATCGACATTGCTGGCTGGACAACTTACAAAGGAGCATTTTGAAATTAATTTGATGATTATGAAAATGTCTTGGATCCTTTGCTGAAGGCTAAATAAACACAATTAAAATATTCTTAGTTTTCAATGTGCTTTGTTCAGTTCATTAAGTGTAACTAGAGCTTCCAGTTATCTGCATTTAGTTTTTCAAAAAATTGGAGGGTATTTTTAGAGCAATGTAAAGCTTATTGCTAATTACACCTGGGGGGAAATCTCATTAGATATTCATTTGCTTTCAGAGCTTAAAACAATTCTAATGAGCTGCATTAGTTGTGATAACACTGACTGACTCTCTCATCTGCTCCCCCTGGCTTGTCTGAAACAAATAAAGATTCTGTGGAGCCTGGAGCTCAGCAAATGTGACCTTGGCTATCTTTGGGGCCGAGGGAAAGAGGCGCAGTGCAGAGGACAAGGAGAGTCTGCTGCAGTCAGGGCCTGGAGCTGAAGTGGCAGATGACCTCAAAGCCAGGACACTGGAGCAGGGGAGATGCCTTGTCCTGTCCCTGCTGCAGCCCTGGCTGTGCCGGGTAAGGCCAGTCCCCCTTTCCAGCCTTTCCTGCCACCTCTGCTGTACTGGTGGTTTATGGCCTTAACAAGGTTCTAAGAGGCTGCCTGGAAACCACCTGTGAGAGGCCTGACCTACCTTTTTCCCTACAGAATGAACCATCCCTAGGCCATGCCTGGCCAGGTGGGTGCAACTGGGGCTGGGGAGCCCTTGGACTCAGAAGAGTTCAGGAAAACCCAGAGGAGCAGCTGTTTTTCCTCTTCACATAGCTGCTGCTCACAGTAGCCCGCAGTGTAAAGCTTTGTCAGCCAGGTTGTCTGTCTGGGACACTGCCATGAAGCACGACAAGCTTGGTTCTCACTCCTCTGCTGCACCAGCTGCCAGAAGAATCGCTGCTTTCTCTATTTTGCCTGGAGATTGGAAGGATTTCTGGCAAGGAACTGATGACCTAAACGTGGGACAGTGAAAGAGAAGCTGAAGGGAACAGTTGCCTTGCCTTGCCTTGCCTTGCTTTTGCCTTGCCTTGGTGAGAAGAAAAGGAAGTCAGGCAGATGGAGCAGAATTGTTTTTACTTCTCCCTACACCAGTACATTTTGGATGAACTGGGCAGCCTGTGAAGAATTCAGTCTTTGCTGGACTTAGAAATTATTTAAGGCTGGTCTTTCTATCACTTCACACTAAGTACCAACAATGACTCAAACTCAAAAACAACTGCCCAAATTAAGTGTTGATGTTGCTCCTTTCCATTTTATAAATGTAGCTTCTTTGTCCAGGGCAATGAGAACATACAGAGAATACAAACTGCAGCCACTCCCCATGATGGACTGTAACAAGCCCATGAAACTGTGGGAATGTGTTTAAATCAGCTCTTTCTAATCATGCAAAACAACCTAGTGGCCTGGGAAAAAACCTGTTTATGTGGCTCTGTAAGCAACATAAAGCATTCATCTCGCGTGTGGCATGCGAGGAAGGAAGCTGCTTGTGCACACAGGTATCTCAATAAGTGGCATGGCAGAAAGGTGACTGTGAGTCAAGACTCTCCTTGGAGACCAGGCAGACTCAATGTAGGTGTAAAGTGGCACACTGAGACAGGTTTACTGCTGCTTCTGGGAGAGGCTATGAATTGAGCGGCAGGTAATGGTGTAGGAATGATCACACACAGAGCAGGATATATGGGATTCTTTGGTAATTGGGGACATTTTGGCTTTGGAGCTGAGCAGGTGAGAACAAGCTGCCAGAGTCTGCTCATCAGCAGGAAGAAAAGGGCTGGCTGCAAAGACAGAAACTAATTTTGTTTTAATCTATTGATTGTAGAGTAGAGAAAAGGCAAGTAGAAATATCAGGCTTGGCTACTGGCAGAGAGAATACACCTGAGTCAGAGAGGAGCTGCTTGGACCAAAGTTGTAAGTAGAAAGGTGGAAACCAGACTTTATTCCTCAAAGGATAAGAGAGCACAGAAAACGAAGCTTTCAGGGAGCTGGAGGGTGTGAAGTGGATGGTTGGTACCAAACCCCCTACTCCATGGCTCTCTTATTAAAGAGGTTAAAGGAACTGTGGGTCTAAATTGGAAAGGTTTTCACAGGCACTTCACAGAGCTGAAGTGTTTTGCAGGAGATTCCTCAAAGGTGGAAGGCGGACAGCCTCCCACCATTATTTAAGGAACGACCCAGATGTGCACCAGGGTCTTGCAGGGAAGTTCGTTTCCCTTCAGGTGAAGACAAGTCTTAGAAAATGTTTTAATAGATGAAAGGTGGCCTGTTGAGAAACGCACAGCTTGACCAAAGATAGCCAGTATGGTTTCCGGAAAGGACCTTTTCTGCCTCGCTAACTTTTGGAAATTTCTTTTTTTAGAACATACACTCCTGTCGACATAGACAAGAGGCTAAGCAGGAGTCAGGAGAGGCTTGGATCTTCAGACGGTGTTTGACAGGGTCCCGCGTCGGAGGTTAATGTCTAAAGGTGGGGAGTTGGAAAGGGGAAGAATTGGCTCACTGATTGAAAATTGGCCAGAGGACAGGAGCAGAGTGGGGAAAGGAGGCATAAATAGAAGCCTTTCAAGATGAAAGACAAGTTAATAAAGGAGCGTGTACTGTAGGAGACTGCACTGGCAGATCCTGGTCTTTCTGATAGTTACAGTGTATGAAAGACTTGGCTGAGGACATAGAAAGCAAGATTTCCTAGTTTGCAGATCACATCAGATTTGGGAGGAGTGGTGAATAATGAAGAATTCCAATACAGGCAAAGTGGAGACCAATTCTAGGCTTTGATATGATGACAAACACAGACCTAGACAGAGCAAGACATTTTACAGCAACATATTGGGTTACTGGTGTCTAACTTCTTTTTAAAGAGTCTGGGATGATCATTGGTTTTAATACTTCCCAGTAGGCTTCATTTCTTGCCAAGCTGCTGGAAGAGGCTCACTGAGAGTCTCCTTGTGTACACTGTAAATTTTATTTTCTGTTTTGGCTGGTAGAACTCCCGATAGAACAACTGCACATGTTTGAAAGGGCAAAAGCATCTTGAATTGAAAAGGGTAGAAAGTAGGACTGAACGAACTGGTTTAGAAGGAATATACAGAGAGTCCTTTCAGGTTCAGCCCAAAGGACAGAATAGATCAATGACCTTGGAGAACATACCCAATCCACCAAACACACACACATAGTAAAACCCATCTGCCTCAAAATTGAAGTGGCGTCTTTCCAGTATGTCTCGTTCCTGCAGTGGTGAACAACACCAGCCAAGATGAAGCCTTTTAGGAGTAAGATGATTATTCTTCAGTCACACTGCACAGCTGGGGAGATAATTCACATGTCTGTACGTAACTAAAAGGAGCAGATCTGTCAACTGGTCTATCTTTGCTCTCTTGAATTCAAAGGATCAATGACATTTTCCACTGTCTCAGGGTAAATTCTGTGGTGGTGGAAGGAAGAGGTGTCTGTGCTAATGCTTAAGTCAAGTTTCTCTAAGTCAGCCTGAGGTGTTTAGAAGGCACTGTTGAAAGAAGGGGATTCTTGGAAGCCAAGTGCTGAGATGAAAAGCAGCTGCCTGCAGCCAGGCTGAACGTCACCTCGGTGCCTCTGCCAGGGCAATGGACACCAGGGTCCCCAGCCTGGGCTGGGGCCTGTCTGGAGATTGCTGACATCACCTACATAAAAGCTCTGAGTTTATGGAATGAGATGGAGATCAACTGTCTGAATATGGCACAGAGGCTGTCCTTGAGATGCTTCAGAGCTTCTCCCAAAATGTCTGTTTTGAAAGTTAAACCTCTGAGTGTTTTACATCAGTAGTGAAAGTGTCCTCACTGGGGACTTTCCCCAGACCTACTCCTCAGTGATTTATTTCTTGTCCTCCAACGACGCTTGTGTAAATTCCTTAGGTTATTTTTTGGGTACTAATTAACTGCGCAGTAGAAATCATATTATACAACTGGTAATGAGCAAAATCTCAGACACACTCATACACCAACCAAACCTTGGCAAATTGTAATTAGCTCAGGACTTGATACTCCCTTATTCTGCATTTCATTTTTTTTTCCTGAGGAAAAAAAGCCCTACATAATGAGCTCTTTGAACCTAAATCAAACAACATTTTCAGTGGGGACAGGTAATGAAACGTTAGTCAAACCCATTGCAATGGGCAGATCAATCACTGCCTTGTAAGATCTGAAAAGGAGCTCTGAGATAATGGTGGCAGAACAGCTCCCGCTGCAAATCTTGCAGGCCCAGCCTTTGTGGGTCACACAGGTATGGAGTGGGGGAGCTCTTTCTTTCAATCCCAGCGCCTCGGAAAAGCGAGTTGCCACTTTGCTGAAAGCAATGGGATTGAGACAAGAAAAGAGGCTTTCACTTTTGGATCAAGCCAGCAAATTCTCTGTGCCAAGAGGGAACCTGGAATGAGTATTAAGTCTTGCAGGAATGCTGAGGGAACTGAATATGTGTTCTTGGCCTCATGGCAACAACAAGGGAGAGTATAAAGCAAACAGTTGTGAGCTACTGAGCTCAGCTGTTCACCAGGGAGATGAACGGCTTGCTGGAGCTCCAGTTTCCACATTAGCATCATACAACAGCCTCATCTATTAGTACAGTGTGCTCTCATGTCAGAGATACTATTGCAGCACTGAATCACTTCCCAAGACACTAACTTTTTAGTTTCTCCTCAGCAATAAGGCTTTTTGGAAAACAAAATATTGGTCCCCCAAGAAATTCTGGTATTTCCGAATTTTTTTTGGTCCTAAACTGTGATAAAAATCAGAACGCTGAAATGTTATATTAGTCAAAATATCTAAAATATTTCAGTTGGGAAAAAACCTGCAAAGTAGCATTATCAAACAATTACAAATCTCTAATACTGAAGCATTTCTTTGCAATAATTTCCAAGTGTCAGAGATGATATATAACAATAAAGTATATAGGGATATAGAGTTCAGAATGTAGGAACAAATTGTTCGGAAGTATTCCTATTTCAAGCTTTGTTGAGCTGCCCACGTTCCCAGGGAGTGCTTCTGTTCTTGATGAAATAGCATTTCCTGATTTTTGACATTTGGTCAAAAGCATTCGAAGCATCTCTGCTCAGCCAGAGTGGCTGTGGGGAGGGCAGGCACAGCTCCTGTCACCCAATTTGTTTAATGTTTGTTTTTGCTTCAGCTGTAACCCTGAAAGTCTCTTACTCTTGCTCTACCTTTAGCATTATCTCTCTGTGTTATTATTGCATGATTTGGAAATTAAATCCAGGCTGTGACCTTCTGTCATGCATGTTGGAGGATTTGCCTTTGGAGCAGACAGTGGCAATGATGGGATTGATGGCTGCTTCAGTGAGTGTACTGATTCTCTTTACTGACAGGCACTTCTCACCTGTGTCAGTGTGCTACTTCCTCTCCTCCAAGTCCATGGGACAGTTTATGTCTATCTGTCTGTCTCTCTGTCTGTCTGTCTATCTATCCATCATACTCTAACAGGGCTGCTGAGCATTGGTGCCTGCTGAGCACACACCTTGGGTAGCACCATTAATCACCTGCCTGATGAGCCTGTGCTTTGAATTACTTGAAATACATAAAAGGGCTGCCGCTAATTTGCTTTTTTGGAATGTTTCCCCCGGATCCAGATCATTGTGGCTGAAGGTGCCTGTTCCCTGGAGATGGAAGGAAGAGCACCACACCAAAGCACCCTCTGAGGAGGGGGTTGTATTTTCGTTTTCCTCCTTTCTTGGATAGAGATCCTGGTGCAGGTTAATCCTTGAGCTGGCCACCTCCACCCTTTGTATTTTATTGTCTGGCACACAATTTGCAAGCCAAATTGATTAGAGTTCACCAAGGCGAGGGCCCAGATTGCTTGGCCTCTGCAACAGGCCTTCCCTGACATTCAGACAGCCTCAGGGCCTTTACTATCTTTCTAAACACTTTCCTTCTCTCCTGTAGAGCTGCCTTATTACAGCAATAAAAATAACAAGGTCCCTGCAGACCTCTTTATAAAGAACAATTTAGAGCCAGGAGTAAGTGTGAGGATTGGGATGAAAATAGGCTATCACAGTGCTAATGTGATATACAGGTACGATCCATGTATTATATTGGCACTGGGAAGTTGTGTGTCTTGGGAAGCAGGGACTCAGTGTGGGACTGGTTTAGGTGGCTGCAGACAGACAGAAACAGTGGGTTTGATACTCACCCTATGGGAAGGGCCCGTGACAGCCTGGAGTGACTGTGGCAGGTTTGGAATGGTTCCCTCAAATGTAGGGAATGCAAACACCAAAAATCATGTAAATCTATCCAAGGACAATATTAATGTTTAGATATGTTTGATTGGAGCAACAAATACAATATGAAATCCTCCATCCCATGTTATTCCCTCGTTTCTGTGGGCATTTTCAAGTCCTTTTCATGGCCTCCATCAGAAGCAGCTGTGTTGAAGAGATGTACAAAACAAAGGCAAAAAGGTGAAACCACTCCAGATCCCACCTCCTACCTCAAGTTTTGCTGTGTGTCTGCCCCTCTGATCTGTTCTGCTTCAGATAGCTGAGGAGACACAGGCACAAAGCAATGGCAAATCAGTTACTGAGCTTGCCCAGGGCAAAGCAGAGGGTTAAATGGCTTGCAGGGGTGGCAAGAAAAGGTAATTGAAGCTTTTGCTGGTGGTCTGGGGGAAGAGGAAAGGAGAATGGAGTGGTGTCCCTTATGGAAGAAGTATTTCTGAACTGAGAACCTGCTGGTGGTGGAACTACTATTTTCTTCCAAAGGTCAAAAATCCCAACTGGAACACATTGCAGAAGAATGGGTTCAGCTGCAGCAGGGGCAAGGCCAGCCACACCACAGAGACAAAAGGCAAGAACACTGCAGAAACTGAAAGGATTTTATTCCCATCTCCTGCTTCATTTCAAATGGAGGGTAAAGACGAAACGGGCTAGGATTCCCAAGGAGGATTTCAGGCACATACATTACGTGCACTTCTGTCAGGAGGGGAGCAGTTTGAAGGATGACTTGTGCTACTGTCACTAGCACAGTATTACTGTATTATCTTTTTATTTTTTTAAAACACCCTGTATGCATTGCAAGACATGTGAAAACACAGCAGCTCCAGACATCAGTGAGATGGAACAGATCGGAATATAAAGGTCTATTCATGAAACGTTGATGTATGAATCATAGCCACGTTTTTCTCCTCCTGCTCTACACACAATTTTTTTTTCATTTTGTGTTGTTTTCCAGAGGAAGTGAAGTGTTCCTCTGGTGACACAGAAATTTTGGGTACCTGCTGCAGGGCTGTTTTATTCTGTGATCCTTTCTTCCAGAGGGGTTGCCCTCCAATACCTCTCAGTTTGAAAGGCTCCTGCTCTGCCTGGCAGCTGGAGCAGAAATTGCTCCAAGCACGACAGCCCCGACAAGGGGGCTCTTCTACTGACTTCCACTGAGGTGTGCTAGATTCCAGTGTTTGCTCTGCAGCTCAGGAGAGCAGGCTCTGCTGGGCAGGAGGAGCTGCCCAGCGCTGGGATTTCCTGTGCGACATCTGCCCTGCCGGCAGTTTGAAACAGAGCAAGATGAAGGTCCTGGAAAACCCAGAATGGCTTTACCTGGAAACCTCATTAAAGGGAAATGAAATTGCTTTTGCTCTAACCACACTCAGTGATAGCTGTAGCAGCTTGGCCTGTCACTTCCTGTTGCTACCCTGCTCGTAGGGCTTGGCTTGGCTCAAGAGCTTGCAGTGTTGTGAGACTGCACCCAGAAACTTTGACACTTACCTGTCCCGCATCTTCTATATCCAAAGCCAATTCTAGTGTTGCAGCTGCATGGACATAGGAGAGGATTGAAGTCTGTTAAGTCTGTTGCTTTCATTTTTAAAGTGTAGTGAGAAATTACAATCCAAAGGAATTCAGAGCTGAAACTGCACTTTTCAAGGGAGGCTGTAACTCCTGCTGATCACAGGGGCAACTCTTGCCCCAGCACAACAGCCAGAGCCTCAAACAGACCCTGGAGGCATTGCACAGGTTTATAATAAAAAAGATTGATATGAAAAAGTGTTTTTGTCACTCATAAAAAAAGCTGGGGGAGAAAAATCAGATGGTAGAGGAGGTGCAGTTTGCCATTGTCTGGTGGGATTCTGGTGGGAGAGCCATGTGCTTGGTGAACATCTGGCCTGAAGGCTGTTGTGGGGATGGAGGAGGGAGCAGGAGGGGAGTGAAATGAGGCAGCAGGATAAGGCTTTGTCTGAAGACTTTGAAATACAGGTGTACATAATGCTGAAAAAGCAGAATGAATGATAACCTATTTTGTGGCTTTTTGATGTCTAACTTAGCTGCCAGTTCTGATAACAGCTTTGTCAGTAGCTTTCTTACAACAGAAGGTGTGTTGTTCTTGTTCTCGCTGTCCTGTTTGTGCTGTCACTGGGAAGAGGGCTTGCTCTGACAATGCTGGCTGGAAAGCAGAGGCCCCTGTCTCAGTGACCCCCAGCACCAGCCTCAGAAGCCAGGGCTGAGTTAGAGCTCTTCTTCCAGCAGCAGACTTCATGTCTCAGAGATCTCCTGCTTAGAAGTGCCCCAAAGGGCTGAACTTCAGCTGGGTGGCCAGAGACACATTTTAGCTGTGGGCTTGCCAGTGTTTGCCAGGGGAGCAGCTCTGCTGACACTGAGGTCCGCTGTGGCAAGAGGCTTTGCCCTGCTCACCTGGCCAGTGGCATGGGCACAGCTTTCACAGGCCCTGTCCTCCTGGTCCCATCACTGGCCACGTACCTGGGCAGCTGAGGCCAGGGGGAACAGAGTCCTGATTTTGTTTGGCTCAGTACTGCTCCATTCCATCCTCTTGTTTTTGTCCTGGCTCATTCCTTGGCTCCTCTAAGATGTAACTTGGCAGGAGCACAATGCCCAGTGCACACACTTGGCAGCCCAGCTCTTGCTCCATGGCTTGAGTGTTGCTAAATGAATGATGCAACTGACTTCTGAATCCAGGCCTCTCTTGCATATTAAGTTACTGCTGCCTCCTCAATATGTTTTTCTGTACTACAGGCAAGTCCCTCTGGTCTTTCTTTCTGCTTTAGTGAGGATTATCTGCCCCATATAAAAAGCCTACCAGAGCTGTCCAACATTTGGGCTGGTCCCAAAGAAACTTAAGGACCCACAGGGCAATGTTTAAAAAACATAAAACAATGTCTTTCTGTGCTATCCTCCACAAAGCCTCCTGCTGACCAGCTGACTCGTACTCCAGGCAGTCACCCTACAGCCCCCAGCTCTCCCACTCCTCCTCAGCAGGATGCGTAACCCACCACGCTGTGGCCAGCAACACCTCATTTGTCCATAGCTCAGGGCGAGCGTGCAGCTCTGCTCTGTCCCTGCCCTGGGAAGGGGTGGATGCCGGGAGCCCCCCTGGCAGAGTCTCCTCCTCGACTCGTTCGAGGCTTGCGAGCACGAGATTGCTGTAATATTGAGCAAGGTTTTCCAACACATGCTTTTCTCTGGCAAATCGCCACCCTCAGTGCCGTGTGCCAACATAACACTTTGACTTAAAGAGGGAAAACTGCCAGATAAATGTTTTAGTTGCAGGCCTGTTTCATTGTTGAATTCTTAAATCTTGGCGAAAGCCTTTGCCAGTGGATGGGGAAGCAGCCTTGCTGTTGATGCTGGTGAATAGGGACTAAAGCAAATGTGTTCAGGGGTGACATTTGGTGGACATCACCCGCCAGCTAATTATGTTCTGTTCCCTGTTTCTGCACCAAAGGCACGCAGAGTGGATCAGGGACAATGGAGTGAGGGACCCTTTAATTGTCCAGTGCTCAGCAAGCAACAAGATTTCTTGTGATTTTGAGGAATATAGAAGTGATTTGGGGGCACTTTCTGAGCCTGCAGATTGCTTGCTCAGTGAGATGCTGGTCTTTCTTGGTTAGGGGGATATGTCCCTGTTATCAAGCAGCACTTCACCAGGGCAGACCGGTACTAGACTAAAGGAAAATTTTCATTGCATTTGAGTCCCTGGAGCAAGGGTGGAACATAGCTCTGCTTCCTCTGTTCCATGCTGGAACCCACCTGCTGAGGTATTGCCATCCCTGGGCTCTCTTAGCCACGTGCAGCCTCTCCAGCTACCCTGAGCACAGAGAAAATGGGGGGTAAGTGCACAGTCCAGGCATGATGACATCAGCAGATCCTTCTGAAACAAGGATTAATACTACTTTGCTTCCCTCTGCTTGGATCTATAAGCTCAGAGGTGTCAGAACAATCTGCTCTTCTGCCCCAGACCCGGAGAACCAAAATAGGAGAACTGAGCAATAGGAAGGAAAAGCCTGAACTTCCCTGTGAAAGCACGACTTGCAATAGAAAAAACCTACAGTAGTCGTTGTTTTCTAAAGAAACCCTTGTTTGCATGGCCTATATCTTCCAGGGTAGCCACCTACACAGCTTTTCTTCATCAGGGATCATTTATTTTGTTTTCAGATCATTGTCTACACTAATTGTCTTAAACAAGAGTAACTTCCTTTCTCTTTATTCCCTAGTGGTCTTGATAGGTTTTAATTACCTTTAGGTGGTTCCCCGTGTAATTGCACATCAAGTTCATTAATGATCACAATATGTTCACCTAATAGGTTTCCATTAAAATCCAATGGGTTCCCATCAAAATGAGTTATGTGAACTGACAGAAAACTCACTAAAATCCCAGTGTCTTTAGTTACAGTGAATTAAACATTGTGTCTATTAAGAAAGATAAAAAACAAATGTCAAGACAAAAAAAACCATCTCACAAATTGATAAATTTATAAATGCAGAGTTCTGCAGAAAACTACCAAAAGGCTCTTGCTGCTTTAGTTACAGTTAAGCAGTGAAGTTTTGCCACCTTGACCATATCATTAAAGTTCAGATCAAAGAGCAGAAAAGAGAAAGTTAACTTCATTCCATGCAGTTTTGGAGGAGCAGAGAAGTCTGGATCCCTTGCTGATCTCAGTTCAGTCCTTGTCACAGCTGCTCTGTACGGATCCTCAGGGCTGCTGGGGAACAATAGAGAGAGCACAGGGCTGGGTGTGCTGGGAGTGCTGCGGGTGCTGGAGGTGAGGAGCGAGTGCAGGCAAGAGCAGCTGGGGTGAGAGAATGAAGGGCAAGGCCAGAGTGCACGGGTGGAGCCGTTCTGGGCCCTCCTAACCCTGCACCTTCCACTACAAGCAGGTCCTGCCTCTCTCATTTGCTCCAGCCCCTCTCACTTTCCCTCACTTCCAACTGCAATAACCTCCTGAGGCCCTGCAGCAAACTGGAGGAGCTATTTTTCCATTCTGCTCTCTTGACCCTTGATCTCTTCAGTGACAGTTCTTTCCAGGGATGGTTGGAAAGGAGAGGTCATTCCTGCATTTTAACTAGGAATGTCTCCAGTATGTGAGGTGATGTCAGCCCCGGGGCTGTTTGTATCCTCTCATTCCATATGGATCTTGTAGGCTAAGAGCACCTTTGAGCTGACAAAGTGCCCAGGACAAACCTTTTCATCTGTACCTGCGGTGCTGAGCTCCATTGAGTGGTTCTGCAGCTATGTATGGGCTTCTGCTACAGCAAGCAGAACTTCAGAGAAAAAAATCAAACTGCTCTAAATTCCAGTAAGCAAATCTGTGACTCTTCATGGCAACTCCACATTATTCCCAGGTTGTTTGCTATTTTCTCTGTTCTTCCTTCCCTGCTGCCTTCATTATCACGCTGAATATCACCAGGGCATCATGACAAGAATCTAGAGAGACACATTATTAGGACAGCCGTGTTCATACCTCTGAACTGCAGCGTTTGTTAACAATTCTGAGCTTGAGGAGGGGGAGGATGGCAAAATCTGCTTTTCTAAATTAGAAAGATGTATTTTAACAGTATGTCTGAGTGAGATACATATTCCAGTGGTTAATAGTGACCATTCAGGGGCCTCTCTATTTCTCTGGCACATAGAAGGCCCCTTGGAGTGGCACAGACTTGACAGGGGAGTGTCAGATGTGCTCCTCCAGATGTCCCACGCAGGGCATCTGTGACCCTGACCCGCTCTTTGCCATTTAAGTCCTGTTTCCTGTGGCCAGGCAGCCCTGGCCCCACACAGCAGTGACAGGGCAGTAGAGCTCTGTGTAGTCAGAGACAGGATGGTGACTGGCAGACAGAACTTCAGCAGCACTGACCAACAGGCTCCTTAAAACAAGGGGCAACCTTGGAGCACATCAGTCCCTACCCTGGGCCTGCAGCTGGGCCACACTGGCACACCAGGGGCAGCGTGGTGACTGGAGTGGCTGGAACCTCAGGCAGGGATGTCCAAGGCTGGGATGTGGACACTTTAATGGTACCTTACGTGACGTGTCAAAGGACTCAATTTGTGATGAGTTCAGCTTTCATTTTGTTGCCACAGAGGTGGTCTGGCTTTTAATGTTGGTTTGCAAGAAGGCTGCCATGAATGCAGGGGGCAGTACCTGCCCCTGTCCCTGACAGCTTCGGTCTGGGATCAGACTGCCTCACTCTGATCCTGGAGGGAGATTGGCTGCATTGCCTTGAGAAACAGAGCTTGGGAGAGGAAATCTGGGCATTACTTTTCCTCTTTGAATTCCCTTGTGTGTCTAAGTTAGGAATGCAGAGCTGCCGGACACAGACCTTTCCTTTCCTGTTCCAGCCAAGTGCCAGCAGCCTTTCAGGGGTTCCCAATACCCTCAGCAGGAGACAGAAAGTGAATGGAACTGGCTTCCTGCCACAGCAAGGCTTTTGTGCCTGTTTCAGGCAGCTTCCTATAGTTCCCTTGGTGCCAAGAGGGGAACCAGAGGAAGTTCCTACAGACAGAAATGTGTTATTACTATTTCCTGTTATGAAAAGCCACCAATGCAACAAATCTTTGTGGTTTCATTTGTTTATCTTAAAATTAACTTAAAAAATTAAAATTTTTTGCCTCTGTAATTAACTTACAATTTTTCTCTGCAGTTGCTGGAGGTAATTTAGCATTTTAATTACCTCTAAGCTACAAACACATGCCTGACCTTAGAAAGAAACAAAAAACTGTTTTCTGGCACTTACAAGTAAATAAAATAGTGCTCTTCTCCTCTTGCCACCGTTTGCCACCTTTTATTTAGTGCTGCTAAAAGGTACCAGAATGTCACCCTTAGTGATTGATTCTCCTTCCTAGCCTGGAGACTGTGTCTGTTCCTGAGGAGCCGAGTGCTGTTGCTGAAGTGCAGCAGGTTCCTGTGCCATGCTGGCCTTATCTGTTTGTTACACTCAGTCACATCTAAATAAGCATCTGCAAGAGAAGGCAGCGAGGGCAGGACATGAAGGGCAGCCTGAGGTTTGCAGGGCTGCCTTCTCCCCTCCTCATTCCTTCTTTTTCTGTGCCCTTCCCTCATTCTTTGGCTGCAGATGTTTTCAAGCCATCCTGATTGCACTGGTCTCCAGTTGGTCACATTTTTTGTTGACTGGCTTTTTTTTTCTTTCCAGGAACATGTGTGCCTTGCTTTCTCTCCAACTCTGTCACTTTTTATTAACTCAAACAAAAGTAGGGAAGCAAACACCTCTTTGAAAATACTTTCAGTCATTTGATATGATACTGTCTGAGAAATGCTGAAACCATTCCAGGGCTCCAAGAGAGCAGTCTGTGGTGGTGTCAAGGAGAGTTTTCCAGCACGTGCAGCTGGGTGCACAGCTCCTGTTACAGCCTGTCAAGGCTGGTGTTCCCAGCCCCGCTCTGCTCGTGGCTGCTGCCGCTGGGTGTTCCAGCAGGGATCTGCAGTGCAGCGCCTGCTGCCGCCTTTCAGGCCGCGGGACAAGGCGTGCACATCACACCATTGCTTGCCCAGCCTGGCTTCCAGATAATCCCTATCCCATTCGAGCCATCTCAGCTCAGCTTGCATGCAGTATTTTATACATTTGAAACACTAATATGGGCCAGACAGTGAACAGCCCCACAGTGGCCTTGCCAAAGCTGGGATCAGAGCACCAGTGCGAGTCTGAGGGTCCAGCTGACCTCAGTGCAGTCCGGCTCATTTACATCAGCTGAGAGTCTGGAGTGCTTGGGCATACAGCGGGCTTGGCTTCAGAACTGAGGAATGGGGACATGGAGATCTGGACTTGCAGGGTTTGTGGTTACAGGGAACACAAGGCATCTCCTGGCTGCAGCCAGAGTTGTGAGTGTTCAGCACTTCTTAAAACCAGACCTGGTATCTGATTTAACACACCCAGTTACACAGTACTGTGCCCTGCTCTGTGGGAAACTGCACTCAGCTTTGACATGGCTGAAGAGAGACAATATTTAACATTAGGAAGAATATTGCTTTGTCAAGAGAGACCACTTTTCAGCACAGACCAAACGAGGTAGGTGTGAAAGCCGCACACAAGGAAGGCTGAGCTGTGCTGCAGTGCCTGACTTCTCCTGGTGCTGCACAAGAAGGGAAAGCGGTACCACAGGTGTGTGGAGCCCAGCTCTGCTCCATGTTTTATGGAAAAGCTGAGATGTTGTCCAAGATCAGATGTGAGATGTTGTTTGACGCAAATGACTGCCAGACCAGAGAGGAAAGATTACGTTTTCATATTAACGGTTCTTGGCAAGCTCCAGATTTTTCAGCTTTTCATAGTTTGCAGAAGTGCCAAGAAGAGAGGCAAACAAAGGGTGAAAAATATTTCATTTATCCTGTGAACAGTGAGTTCAGGGACACCCACTATTAATTGAGTCAAGTGCAGAGCTCTGGATCCAACCCTGAGCAGGAATGCTCTCTTTTGAGACCTGCCTTCTTTGGATCTTTGAAAAGAAGAAGAATGCTTTCTGCATGTGAAAGCAGTAAGTGGGATGGAGCAAATGCAGGGACAATTTAGTGAAATTCTGCTTTCTTGTCAAATTGAGCAGAAGATGTAAGTTTGTACATACCAGAACTGAAAGGCACTTGCACTTCAGAAAGCTGTTCATAAATTTCCTTGTGCTCCACACCCTCTCTATAATGTTCACAGAAGAGAACCCCTTTTTATTGCCAAGGGAGACATATGCCCAAGGAAAGTTTTAAGGAATCATAGCTGCCTCCTGAATCTTCATTAACCTTCCCCCATTTCAGCACTGGGGCAGTTTCCACTACTGTGATGAGTCTGGCAGACACAATGTTCTGCAAAGCAGGAGTCTTAAGATAACAAAAAAGAGAGTCTTCTTTATACAAATTATACTTTGAATTTGGCAAAATGATCGTATGGGTCAAAAACTTGTCAGGGCAAAAAAAAAGTACTTGGCATCTCTGTCTGTATTGTCTCGTTGCTCCTGTAGAATACTGAGTTTACAAACACCCAGCTGTTCTGGGCCAGGTACCCAAACCTGGCGGCTCAGGCACGAATTGCCCTGTGCTGCAGGGACAGAGGAGCTCACACCACGGGCAGCACCCTGGGCAGCACCATTGGCTCTTCTCTCTCTGGCAGCTGCTGCTGGCAGTGTGGGAGCCCCGAGCTGGCTGAATTCGGGGTGAGGCCACCACAGGCTTAAGCAACACTTTACCTTGTTGTGGTAACATTCAGCAATACAAGAGCTTTGTTTGGCTTGAAAGGCACAGGTGCAAACTGATGGGGATTTCAACCCTTTGTGAGCAAAATACTTCTTCCTCTCCCAGCCTTGATATATCAGACGAATTCCAGCCTTCAAAAGCAAAAGGTATCAACAAGCATGAACTGCACCCAGGCACAGAAGTGGCTTTGCTGAGCAGTGTGTTTCAGGGGAGTGATTTAGGGAATCTCTCTATGTACAACTTGTGAACTCTGGCTGAGGTTACGGAACTGCCGCATGAATGTTTCAAAGTATGTTGTTCCACATGTCACATATCTTTCAGATCAAGCATAATGGAGGTCCCTTATGTGTGAATAGGTCCCACTAATATGACAAAAAGGAGGGTTGCAGTTAGGAAATGCCTCAGATGATTCTGTCTGAGAGTCTGGAAGGACTGGAGAGCCAAATAGCGTGTAATGCTGGGCTTAAACACAGCAGAATCTGAGAAGTTAAGGAAGAAGTCAGACTCCCTCCTGCACAAAGGAAGTGTGATAAGGAACATAGTGAAGAGATCATGCTTTCATCTGATGGAGAACGGTGTGCCCTTTATGACCCTTGGACCAGCCCCTTTAAAGGATAACATTTGCATAGGAAAGGAAGAAAGAACTAAAGATATTCTGCTGTCCTTCGGAATGAAGAGCTATTTTCTGCTGTCTCCAAACACTATTTCTCAAGCATGCCTCCTGATGGCTTTCAACAAGCCACTGAGTTATTTTACACACTTAAAAAGCATTCCTGATGCCCCTTTTCAGTTGCACACATAATTTTTGAGTTGATTCAGTTTCTGCAGGCTCATGATAGGCTGCCATGGGCACAGAGAGCTTCAAGTAGCAAGGTGTTGAAGAAGCAGACTGGTTTCCCTGAATGAAACACAGTGCTTGAAGTACTTCAGTTCTGAAAGCCTCTCTTATCCAGTGGTAAGTACTGCTGTGAGTAATCAGCAGAGCTAATAGCATGTGCACAAGGAAAGACTTTTCCTGAGTTTCCGTAGGTCTGTGTAAATCCAGGTCCAACTGCTAGCAGAAGATGAACACACTATATGGCATGAGCTCCCCAGGTGCAAATGGCAAAATGGGTGTTCCCAGCGTAGGCCACGCAAAGTGAAGGCAAGCACAGACATCCAGGGCTCTTTGGAGAGCCCCTCTCCAGAAAACAGACCAGTCTGATTTCTATTATGGGAAGGAAACCAGGTGGCAAGAGCTCAGCTGGTCACTGGAGAATGACCAGTATGCACAGGCAGCATGTTTCTGCAGCGTGCAGGAAGGCAGCCAGGACATTCAGTTTGGGATGCCAGCTCTGGGAATTGGCACTTCCCAGGGAGCAGCCTGGCTCTGCCAGAGCAGTGTGGTGCAGGGCTGTGTGGGGCTGAGCCATCTCTGAGTGTGTTCACACAGGAGCTGCAGCTCCCACTTCAGTGGAACCTGTTCTTTGTGCCGTGCTGGGGCTCAGCGAGGGCAGACCCCAGCCGAGGAGCTGGGTAAACACGAGGGGCTGAGCACCACCATGCTCTGAGTGCAGCAGCTGCACAGAACTGGGCTGCTTAAATCCTGCCCAGCACTCCTGCCACTGAGCCCACTTAGTCACTGCAGTGACTGCAGTGTAGGCAAGCCCCATTAGAAATAATGCATAAAGGTTAATGAAATACTTGTAGCTATTTTAATAAGTGATTAATCTTTTATTGCATACTGCTACACAGTCCAGCAGAGCAATAGATTGCTTTTAATTGTAGCTTATCATTATCTATGGTAACTTGCACCGATGTGCTGGTAACCATTTTGAACACATGCTGCTTATATACATAACAGGCCAACCACTCCAATTCATTATTTATTAATGCCTTTTGAGCAGTGTAAAACTGGGACTGTAACATGAAGCATAATCAGGGCAGGTTTGCAAAGTATCTGTGATATCGCAGGACTAGCTGGCAGGGGAGCATGAACAGTGGGGCTGGGGGTGTTGCAGCACTCTGGGAATTCAGGAATGCTGCCATGCTTATGTGGGAAATTCCAGCTCAACCCGGCGCGTCTTTCTCTGCATGAACCCCTAAATGAGCAGCTGCCCTGGGTCAGCCTGAACAGACAGTGGCCTAACTTTAAACCCTACTGTAGGCATCTGTCTTTGGCCACTGCTGGAGATGGGACACTGGCTCGATGAACCTCTGCTGTGGTCACACAGAGCTCTGTACCTGTACCAAAACCTGGCAGTGCAACAAGTGAGTGTCTGTCGAGGCTCCTGTGAGCACCCTGCTGGGTCTCTGTCATGGTTTGCTGCTGTTTCCAGCTGCAGTGGCAGCTCTAGGATGTGTGACACAGAAGGAGCCCATCTGCCAGTAAGATAAGGGACTCTCCCTTATGCTCGTGGTTGGATGTATTTCTGCTTTTGGTGATGCCTGAGATTTGCCTAGCAGCTCCTTTGGTTTTAAAATGTAGACCAGTGATTTGGATTTACACACTGCCTGGGGTTTGTGTGGCTGTTCTTGCAGCGTGAACATGTGGGTTCAGTTTTTAGGTCTTTGTGCACAGAGAGCAGTTCTCATTGTTAGCTCTGCTTAAATAAAAGCTGGTGAAGGAACCTCTGAGCATGAGTCACTATCTCACTCTCTGGGTTTTGAAGTCACTTCTTAGAAAATGAAATGGGGAAGTACTGTTGCATCCCTCTGATAATTGTCAGCAAAGAGGGTGATGTGAGTAATGATCTAATTTTATCACATTGTGGTTTGAAGAGGCATAAGACTGGTTGCAGGTCTGCAGTTAGAGTCGACTGGCACAGGGTATCTGACACAGTCCTCACCAGGTCTGAGGCAAGATGGAAAACAGAACATAAAGGGGACACAGCTCAGGGTGCTTATTGATCCATCAGGGAAATGCTGGGTGTTCCAGGGCCAAGCAATCTGCTTACTCTGATCTCACTGGGCCTCAATAAATGCCAAAATGGTCATTAGATCTTAGGAAAACTGCCAGCACTGTTGCTCTGAGTGGTCCCTTTCCCTGTGTGATCCTGTGGATACATGGGCAGCTGTCTCACACTGACTCCCCTTCCCAGTTATTCTCCAGTGTTGGTATTGTACCTGGCTGGATGGGCTGGATTTTACCACATGAACCTTAGAAGTATTGAAGAAATGACACAAAGGGCGGGATTCATGCCAGTTTATCCATCAGGATTACTTCCACGTGTTTGTTTCAAGCCCAGTTTCTGCTACTTTGCAGATCCCAAGGGGTTGTGGAGATGAAGATTCCCATGGAGTGGGTAGTCCTCACCCTGTTGAAGAGTCTGTTTTAACAGCAAAAATTTTCTTGAAATAGCAACATCAGTGGGCAGAAAAATGTACAAGAAGTTTGGTTTGCCACAGCTTTCCTGAGGAACAAGGATATGAGTCAGCTGTAAATAAAGTATTTATGGGGATGCTCACCTTGGGGCAAATGTCCTGCCTAAGGATGCTGAGCTGGGACAGGTGGGGACAGCAGAGCGAGGAACAGGGACACTGGAACCTGCAAAATCAAATTACGGCTCTGCCTTAAGAGCAGCATTACTAAAACATTCCTTTTCCTTCAGACTGACTCCAGGTCACAGAACCCTTCTGCTTCAGCAGCAGTTTGATGAGTGTGTTTGCTACTAATCCATCTCAGTGTGTTCTTTTTCCTTATGTCATCCTGCAATTTACTGCTTTTGAGAAACCACAGACTGATGTGGTGCTAAAAACAAGGGCAACACCTTGGATGACAAATGTGTGCAAAGAAAAGGATTTCCTTTTTTCTGGAGCTGGAGAGAAAGCAGATGCAGCTCAGCAGGCAAAGAACACTTTAGATCTAGGAGAATAAAAACAAAACAAGTTTTTGTTATTTCAGGATCATGGGCCCAGTTCTAGACCTTGTCTGAACATCTACTGAGTCCTGAAATTATCCTAGGAAGCCTTTCCTGTTGATCCTGGGCCCCATCAGGCAGTCCTCCCCGTTATCCCAAACATCTTTGTTTAATGTTCCATTCAATATCTGTAGATAGGTCCCATTTTCATGCTGGAAGGTGCCAGGAGGACAAAAAATGGAAGCATACACAGAAAAAAATGACCTCTCAAACATGCACCCACCTCTCTTCTCAGTTGGGCCTTAGGGTTTAGGTGCAAATGAGAAGCACCAGGGTCTCACCACCCCTTCCAAGTAACATTAAGTATCAATAATGGAAGTGCTTACAGATACCCTGTACAATTCAACCCTTATCTTTTATTTATAGCTGACAAAGCTCAGAGAGGGAAAAAAATATCATCACACTTTAAATAATAGAAGGTAGAGGTATTAAAACTACCCAGGCAGTTACAGTAGTTGCAGAAATGTCTCCCAGCAGACCTGAGTGTGTGTACACCAACTGCATTTTTAATTTTTAAAACATATTTCTTTCAAAATTATTCAGCAATACAAGAAAGCCACTTTTATGGGGTGATAAATTACTGTAATAAAGTGTCTTTTGTCCAAGCATACAGACAGAAAGCCATTGCAGGCAGCAGAGACAGGCGTTAGCCCCCAGAGAGCCCAGACCCATAAGCAGAGGAGCATGTTGATTTGTCTCACAGGTTTTTAATTACTTTTAGAGCATCCTATCTGTTTTTTAACTGCAATTTTGCTCTCAGTTAACATTTATATGAAGGTTTGATTTTTCTGTGAGTTTTGAATGCAGTATTAGACCTTTGAGCTGGTTCTGGAGAGCTCTGCTGCCCCTTCCCTGCAGCCCAAGCTAAATGACACAGTACCTGTCATTTACGTGCAATTAGAAATACTTTGATAAGATTTATATTCCTTTGAAACTTTAGAAACTTCTTGTGACTATTAACTGAAAAAGGAATCACGAGTGATAATTAGGGATCTGATCCAGCTCCCTTCAGGGCCAGTGTGTTTTTATCACAGCTATGTCCATCACTGGAGCAGGCTGCTGGATATTGCAGATGCAGATGGTCATTTGGGTCTCAGTGGACACAGGATTTTTCCTCGTCCCTCTGGACAGGAGTGTCAATCTTGCACCCTTTGCATCTCGATTAATCACCAGCATTGTTACTTTGTAAACCCAAGCAAAGTATCTTTAACCCCAGTCCTATATATACCTTATCCATGTTCTGCACGTAATTCTTGCCCCCAAAGCTATGGCGTTTGAACTTCACAGAATAAAGTACATTTAATTGGACCTATTATTTTCTTGCAGAGGCAAAGCCTTTCAGATCAGGCTTCAGCCTCTCTGTGCCAATGAAAATACACATGCCTAATTATTTCCATTTTTCAAAGAACCTCAAAGGCAGCTGATGAAAGGAACCTTTTGCAAAAGCTCACAGCAAACAGAGTGAAGTCACCTAATGTGCAGTGAGAGGAAGCAGTGATCTCCTCCTGTGTGCACGGGGCCATCGACGCTCCGCAGTGCCTTGAAAGAGGGTGTCTCGCTGTTGCTCTGGAAAAGAGGATTGCTGGGAAATGGCTGAATTCATGTCACCAAAAAGGGTTTTTTGGAGTTTAGAGCTTTTAGGGCATCGAGTCTTTTGAGCTAGGACAAAGTGTTTTACCCTGCTGCTGACACCTGCACTCACAAGAGGCACAGTCCACTGCCCAGATCATTCAGGTGTGTTTCTTCCTCAATTTGAGAACAATTCAATTGTAATTTTTATCCTAACGTCTTTGCCTTCACTGACAATGTACTTTTCCTTCTCTAGGTGTTGAGCACACAGTGAATAAGAATTTGCTGTTGCCCTGAAAAGCTCACGGTTTAACGAGCAGCTCTGTTGTTATCAGCAGAGGGTTGGTGTGAGCAGAGGTTCCGCAGAGTTCCTCCCTCTTGTTCCAGTATCACCCAGTGCAGCCCAGCAGCCCCAGACCACCCTCCCCAGGCAGCCTGAGGGTCTGTTACCCTCAGCTGGCATCTGTTGGCCTTGGCATGTGTGTGAGCTGAGACTCCATCCTTTTCTCTTTGGGAGCCAGGTGCTGTAATTTAAAAGACACACACACACACGCACACACACACACACGGTGGGCAGAGAGAAGCCCTCTCGGCTCTCCCCTCCTGAGCTGTGGATTCAGTGCCCTGATGGTCTGTAACGTGCTGTCACTGATCAGTGAGCTGGGAAATCTGGGAGCAGCCTGACAAGGCACTGCCGGCTCTCCGAGGAGTCTCGGCCGCCTGGCAGGTCAGGGATCCCTGTGTGCGGTGCCACCTCCGCACCAGCATCTGCCCCTGGGCATCCCCTCCTGCGAAGGGAGTGCCTTCCCCTAGCGTGGAGGAGAAGGTCACAGCGATCTCCTGCCCTCCTTCCCGCGGGAGAGCTGGAGGCCTTTCCTCACACCCCTCAGCAATGGGAGTGTGCCCCCAGCCAGGAGGATGGGCAGGGAGTGGGATCCCATGGGGCCCTGGACTGATGCCCAGCTCAGGAGGGAGAAGGCAGCAGGTGGGAACTTTTGCCCTCCTGCATTATTTCATACAGAAGAGAGGAAGAGCAGCTCCTGTTCAGCTCTCCACGGACAGCTCACCACTTTGCTCCACTTGGTTTCTGCTGGTGTTACTTGTAGCTGCTCTCTCTCTCTTTGGCTATCAATGGAAGATTGATGCAGCCTGAAAGCTTTTGTCCCCCATCCTTCAAGGAGAGTGTTTACCATGAATTTAACAGCCTTGAAGAGCTTTGTTTAGGCCCAGACAAAGAGGTTTGTAACAACAGGACTTACTTGAAACAAAGGCTGAACTTAGATTAAAACTATTACGTGTTTTTTGCTCAGCCTGCAATAATTTGCTCAACTTTTACTGACTTTGTCTTGTCTATCAGAGGATGTTTTTTCAGCTGGACTTAAGCCCAGCTGGACTTAAGCACATGCTCAAAGCTAAATATGAGTTAAATTACTGTGCTGAATCAGGGCTTTTCTTCTTTCTGAGTTATTTTGCTGTGAATGCATTTTTGGCGCACATGAATATCAACTGTAGCTGTTATGCTAATAAAGTTGAACCTCCTGATTTTAATATTCTATATTTCTTTTCATTCTACATGGAGACGGTGATGACTTCTTTTGTATCTGAGATTTACATGCAGTCCCATATTTTAACAGTGACACATAATTTACATGTGATTAGATCAAAGTATTTACTTCCACGAGTTTTAAAACAACAAAATCTGATATTGAATATGCCTATTTTCCACACCTTTTAAGTGAATACAGAATAGAAATAGCAGCTTGAAGCAGCAGAAATTTCAAGAGATCTGAGTTTAAGAGAGAGGTTTCACTGCACTCTCCGCCTTTCAACTGCTGCTGTCATGGCTGGGGAGTGAAAGTGGCGATGTTTTTAGAAATGTTTCATGAAATATTTTATAAGTGCAGTTTAAATTACTTTTTAAGTTGGGTAATCTGCCAAAGCTTTACATCGTTAACAGAGAAGGAGAAATTGCTGCAGAACTGAGTGGTGCACTTGCGAAATGGGAAAGCAATTCCTGCCGGGAACCCACTGTGCTTCCCACAGAGTGTGTTCCAGCATCTCTTAGCTGTGTCCAGAAGCAGCCCTACCTGGAAAAGATAAGCATGTTTTCTGAGTGGCACGGGAAATAAATCTGCAAGAAAATGAACCAACACCTCGTGCCCTCCCAAACGGGGTCCACATTCCTTTGGCAGAATTACTGCTGAGTGATGGGTGTCTTGTACTGTCCATTTCCAATCAAATTCAACTGCAGAAATTCAGCGTTCCTGAACTTGCTTTTTCTGAAACTCTGTACTTAAGCTCTCTTTCTGCCAGGTGGGTGAATTGTCCGGGTGGTTTAGTATCAAGTCCTCTGCGTGTCTTTGGTTCAATGCTTGCTGAGCGAGTCCTGCAGGGATCCCTGAGCTGGGCACGCACAGCTCCACCTCGTAGCAGCTGCGGGGCTGCAGAGGCCACCGGCTGCATTGCAGCCTTCTTGCTCCTTTTTGGTTAGGCCGGGGCTGGGCAGAGCTCAGCCACTGCCGCCTGCTTCCCGAGGTCTGTCGGTGCAGGGAGCTGTGCAAGCAGCACCTTCACCGCGGGGCCGCGGGCGCCTCGGGCACTCGCTGCCGGTGCCGGGGCTGCAGAGCACGGCCGGGGCCCGGGGCTGTCCTGCAGACTCAGCAGGTCCGTAGGATTGGTCTGAGCGGTGTCAGGCCCTTGCAGAAGCAACCCTTCCTTATTTCAGCACAGCTCGGGGGGTGTGGACACGCGCAGTACTCCGCACACTTTGTGCAGACCTGAGCCGTGCCGGGCTGGGCCGGGCTTGACTTTGAACACCGAGCAAGCCCTAATTCGTCTGTCTTACACTTCCTCTCCTAACACAAGGGAATCATCTCTCTCCACTCTCTGCCCGGGCACAAAGAGCAGATAATTAATTCTCTGGGGTAGGGATGAGGCTCTGGGGAGGCTCCAGACGCAGAGTCCTGCCCTTGGAGAAGCAGGAACAGCTGCACTGGCCCTCCTGGTTGGGGATTTTTTTTTCAGCTTACCCAGATAATAAGATCCTTTCTCCTCTTAACCTCTTACCTAGAGTGCAATTAGGGGTAAACTGAGCCGACTGCTCTGTAGAGAAAGATGTGTCCTTAACCTGGTAAGAACAACTCCTTAATTATTAAGCCAGCAGTGGGAAGAGTAGTCTGAGTCTGTCTGAGCCAGGTGAGCAGGGGAGCCTGTGGGACTCACCTGGCTCAGTGTGAATGCCACACAGTGCTTTGATGAGATTTCATCTGCTCAACAGGCTCTGTGAAGCAACAAGCTCAGTGAAACAAGTCCTGGCCAGAGCACAGAGCCCATCCCTCCCTCCAGACCTGCTCCCAGAGCCCATTAGCACAGTCCTTGCTGGTGCCTGCAGCCTGCTGGCAGGGCCACATGTCCTCTCCTGCCCAGGGTCCCATGTCCTGCCCTGCCCAGGGCTGCTGGTGTGAGCGTGTTCCACCCTGTGCGTGTGCTCGGTCATGCTGGTTAACCAAATCCAGCAGTCTCTGTGGTGTTCTCGTGGGAGCAGGCACAGTTAAATGGATCACAGGACACTTTCCACTCTATTATCTGATTTCCCCTGAATGCATTTGTTCAGGCTCTGCTGCTGTTGTTTGGTGACAGCTGTGCTCACTGAACCATTTTCTAAAAGCAGAGTGCATCCAGTTAACCACTTCACCTGGTACAGCAGTGCTAAGGCTTGGGCTGGGGAGCTCCCTGGGAGCTGCCTCTGTGGGAATTGCTGTGGGAGCATGGGGTAAGGCTGGTGCTGAGGGTTCAGGTGGACCTTGCAGCACCATCATTCCAGTGCTGTGGTCCTGGGGCTTTTCTGTGCAGGCCTTTTGTGAGTTTTCTTTTTTTTTTTCCCACAGGCAAGTAGCAGACAAGATAAGCTGCTACTGCAGCAGATGACTTACATAAATGTTAATGAGCATCTAATGTGTACATAATTTTCCTGCAAAAGGTGATCAAAGGTAGGGGAGTTTTGACAGGCCTCATTCCAGGGAGCAAAGTGAGGCAATCTCAGCCCAGGGGCCAGAGCTCAGCACTGGAAATGGTGCCTCCAAATGCAGCTGCATTCTGGCTCCATTTGCCTCTTTCAGGCTCCCTTTTTAATCTCTGTTTCAGCTGCCTTTCAAGTGAGCAGGGTTTTTTTCCCCCATGAAAGAAATATTGCTCTCCAAGGCTCATTTTTACAGTGTGCTGCTGCTAGAGCAGCACCAGCCAATTCCCATCTCCTGCTGCACCACCCACCTGCCTGGATGCTGTGAGGACCAGCAGCACGTGGGCAGACCTGGGAGCACACGTGTCCCTGTTCATGCCACCCCTTCCCTCCTGAGGCAAGCTGGGTGGCTGAAATGAAGCCCTTTGCTGTCAGACAGAGCACAGGGAGGATGTGAGACACAGCCTTAATTTTTGTGAGGGAGTGGAGGCGTCTTCAGCACAGCATCCAGCTATTCCCACAGACAGTCACTGCTTTGTTGTGGGCAGTGTCAGCAGGTCCCTGGACTAGTGAGGCTTTGGGCGCTGAGCTCCTCCAGCACATCACAGGGCAGGGTTAATGCCTGGCTTGGCTTCCCTAAACCCTGCTGGTGCCCTGTCTGTTGTGCCTGACTCCTCCCTGCCCACAAGCCTGCTCCAGACATGCTGTCTGCTTACTGATCTTACACCTTATCTGGGTGTCCCCTTAGTCCTCAGCAGAGCTGAAACTTTCCCATGCCCACCTGTTGTAAACTCAGAGCTGGGGGCTGAATTGGTTGGCATTTCAGTTCAGGGCTGCAGCCTTCATGCTGAACTACTCCAGATGATAACTACTGGTTGGACCGATGTATGTAAAGGCTTTACAGCTCCTTCTTAACTGAAAGTAGGGCTTTTCCTCCTCATTTGCTGAGTCCTGGTCCCTGGAAAGAAAGGGGAAGGAGAGAGGACCCTGCTGAGCCCTGGGAGCACCCGAGCCCTGCCTGTCCCCTCTGGACACACCAGATGTGGGGCAAGAGTCCCTGAGTCACCCTGGCTGGTGCAGATGATTAAGGGGACACAGATGATTTAAACATCCCATTTCCCATTTCAAGACGTCCATGACCCTGTAAGACAAGATCTGGGAGATTAATTATTGCAGATACTGTTGTCAGCAAATTATGCCTCTTTCTCTGTTGTCCCTGATCAGATCATGATAATTACATTTACGCTTTGAAATGACTGAGGTAGTAATGAGGAGCTCTTGGTCTGCAGTTTGTTTGTGACAGGAAGCTGCCAGCCTGTGCAATTGAAGTTTGCATTGCTCTGGTTTGGCATGCAGTGCACGTGGTAGCATTTCCCTTCCCAAACCAGGGGAGCATAACTCATGGCATCAGGTGCAAAAGCTGGTTTATGAGCCCATAACTCCCTTTATGGAACATTCTTTCGGGGTGGTTTAGGACTTGCTGGGCTGTGATCATTCCTACCAGTAAACCAGCGTTCCTGGGATGTTCACTGCAGGCTAATGTCAGAAGAACATTTTATCCCTCAAATAACAACTTCTACATGGTTTAAAAACTTCTCTCTGTAATGAAAAAAGTAACAGTGAAAAAAATCAAAGCATTAGGCCTTTTTCTTTACAAAAATACTTGGAACATTTCCACTAAAAACATTCCCTAAGAAAATGAACATTTTCATTCCAGCTCTCTGATAAGCACATTTTGCACAGACAGTACTTCTCATTTCCTGCTCACTTTATGACCAGTCCTGGGTCTGACTCATTCCTGTCCATCCCACCTGGCCACTGGTTTCTGGTATGAAAACAGCCTGATAGATATGGGAATGGCTAATTTTTCTCTCCAGAGGACAGAGGTCTCTTGTTCTTTGCTGTGGTTGTATTTTCACTGCTTTTTGTTGAAACATGATTAGCCTTGAACAGCTCTGCTCTCCTGGAGGCTGACAACTGACTGTGGAGGGACAATTTTATTGTTTCTCTACAGTAGCTGAGCAGACGCCTTGCAGCTAGAGCAGGAAAGAGGATCCAGGGGTATGTGTGAGCATGGACAGCTCAGCCATCTCTGCTGTTAGGTCTGAGATTGCATTCTGGCAGAGGAGCAGGAATGTATGACTAAAGAGAAGGAAGTTGTATGTGATAAAAGGCCAGGCGTGGGAAGAGATGGCAATAGAGAGGGTGTTTGGTGAGGAGACAGCCCCTGCCATCTCCTGCCTGCCGCGGCAACCCCCTGTGCTCCCTGTGGAAGCAGGGGCAGGGCCGCCCCCTCCTCCCCATCTTGTGTGTGGAGGCAGCAGATTGGTTTCCCTCCTGGTGCTTCCTCGAGCAGCTCTCATGTGGCAGCCTGCCTCGTGCAAATGAGCTGAGCTGCAGCTGGGCAACCAAAAGAGGTCCCAGTTTCCTCCGACAGACCAGATCTGGCTTGCAGGTGGCCTGCACCGAGTGCCAGCGTGCTGGAAACTGCTACCAGGAGCAGGGTGGCAGCCGGAGCTCGCTGGACCTGCAGGAGCGGCTCCGTTATCCGGCACATTGGAGCCAGCTCTGCTCCTCTCGGTTCCCAGGCACTGTGACATATGCTGTCTTAATGCCTCCGGCAAATTGGAATCAGCTTGGCTTTTTCAAAAGCCCTTTCATACAAAGGGCTGACATTTTCTGTGCTTTATTCTGGAGCTGGTTTGGGTTGTTAAAAATTGTACCCAGTGGGTAGGATCTGCCTCACCTCCAATTGCTTGTGTGGCTACTCTGTATTTTATTACTCTCTTTTTTAAAATTTTATGTCGTTGTAAGGAGAGGGGAACATTGTTTTGAAACAAGGCTGTAACAAGACTGTAACAAGACCTTGAAATAGATCTGGAAAAGTCCAAGTGGTAAATACCTGTCTGAAGAACAAACCAGCCAGCACCTCAAGGACAAGGCCTCCAGCTGTTCATTTATTCCTCCTGGATCATGGGCTCCAGCTGTAATTTCTGGTTTGCTAGCTTAATTCTACACTTTTTTTACACTGGCTTTTGAAAAATGCATATTTATTCTCTCTCTGCCATTCCGCATTAGCTGTAAATGCCTTTCAGTGGGTCACACTCTCAAGTGTACTTGTCTTCCCAAAGCTGTGCACAGTGCTGTACTGGGCCAGTGAACAGCAGGGAGGGAAGTAGGAGACAGACACTCAGCATGGATCCGAGTCCACTCACACTGGGCCCAAATGGAGCAAACAGTGGGAAGAGCAAAGCTCTCTTGCCCTGTCTGAATGTCAGCACACACAGAGGCACAGACACACACCCCCAACAGCAACAGGTGTCCTGCAGGTCTTCATACTCATCTCCCAACACACCCTGGGAATGCAGGATGTGCTGCCTGCCTTCTCCTTGGATCATCATTCAGCGTTTTTTGTCTCCTTTAGTGGAGCAATTCCTCTTCACGTACCTTGCAGCAAGGCTGGTGTGGTCATTTTCACAGCAGAGAAACCAAGCAAGGCTGTGGAAAGAGATGTGGGGGGAAAGTGTGACCGGAATCCTCTGGCAAGTCAGGACAGGTGTATTCACAGGGCTTCAATGGGACATAGCATTGGAGCAGAGATAGAAATAGAGAGGAGCTGGGAGAAACTGCACTGGGCTGGGAAGTGGGGTGTGCACCAGAATTTGAATAATTTTTCACAGAAAGTGGCATTGTTTCAGCCCTGTGACTGCACTGGCCAGAGCACGAGTGCACAGCAGTGACTGATCTCTTCTTCTGTGCCTGTTCCCAGAATATGGTGCAGTGCCAGAGCAGGACTTTCATTTCTGTTCTGCAACAACTATTTCAGACTCTCTGATTCCATATATTCATCACAGATGTTCCAGACTGCAGCTCTGCCCTTTTGGGCTGAGGGTGACATCGGCCACAGGCTGGCTCCTGTCCTGGCACTCAGACTGGAAGAGCCTGTAAGCAGTGCCAGTCTGAGTGCTTTTGTGTGGGAGGGACAGGTTGGGCTGGTGAGTGAGTGATGCTGACTCAGGTGACTTTGAAAATTTCTTTTCCTCATCACTTATGCCAAGGACTTCTCCCCAAAGTCAGTCAAATAAATGCAGAGCTACCCCAGAGGGACGAGTCAAAGGCAATTTGGACTGCCCTGACCGGTGACTGTATTGTGGAGGACAGCACAGAGCAGCCTGGGGCTGGGGCTGGGCTGTGGGGCTGTCTCTGTCCTGAACACCCACAGCCTCAGCTGAAAACAGTCCTGTCCCTTCCCTGGGCCAGGGAAACTGTGCCACAGATTCCTCAAACTCCTTCCCTAAAAGATGTAGAAAATCCCCTTCCCCTGCTACCTTTACCACAGAGCCCCCTGAATTGTGGCTCCCTGCCACCATGTCCCCTTGCAGTGTCCCTCTGTCTTGCTTGCAGGGAAACATTCTGTCCCTGAGGGAAGTCAGCTCCTGTCATTAAGGGACTGCATCCTTGGTTTTCCCTTTGCCTAGTTCTTGCATTAGCTCAATCCCAGGGGCCATGTAGAGGACCTGAAGCTAAAAAGGGTTGATTTGTCTTGCTCTTGCATAGTCTAATGGCTGTTGCCATTTATACCATGCTCTGGAGCTTTAGTGAGTCCACTCCGGTCCATTAGATCACCCCACTGAACTGGAGAAAATGAAACATGTCCTTTCTTTGGCAGTGGCTCTGTAAACAGTAAGAAAAGAAGAGAATTAAACCCTCCCCAGTAGGGAGATTGCTCTAACAATTATTTACTTTGAGCAGGCATATCTATATTAATTTGCTTTGGGTTTGCTTGATTTTCTTGATGAAGATTACAGAAGATGAGTTTTAGAGGGAAGCAAATTGCTTAATCGCCGTTCAATAGTGGGGGCATGTCTTGGCTTTCTGCGTTTGCAGAGGTTTTTAATAGAAATACTAAGTTTGGGATGAACAAAATACGATTGGAAGTGTGTGTGTATCTGTGGGTATGTGACTAAGCTGAAGCTTATATTTAAGCACATCGTTAAGTGAGTTGGTGAGGAGGGCAGAGCTGCTCCACCAGCCTACTCCTCCCTTTCACAGACATGCATGAGTGTGTGTTTGCAAGGCTTTTGTTGCAATTTCCTAATGAACAGTGGGAAAGAAATTATCACTCGCTGTGCAAAAGGCATTTCAGGTGTTCTACCTCAAACAATCCATAAGATTATAGCAGTTGCATTTATGAAGACAAAGGTTTTTTATATTTCCTCTTTTGACTTGGCATTGGAAAATCTTAAATGAAATATCTTCCAGTGATTGTGTGTGTTAAAGTGTGATTCTGGCAATGCCCTTCCAGATTTCTGTGGTCTTGGTTTTTTCTTTTCTGCTGATGAGCATACAAATCAGTAACTTGTTATTAACTCCTTTGGTAAATGTAATATCTCTTAATGGGACTCAATGAGTGTTTTGCAGGGTTTCATTTTAACTTTCAATAGGACTTCAGAAGTACCTTTACATTGAGCCTAAATTTCAGACTGTCCTTCAAACTCTGTTTTTCACTGGAGAATAGTTTAAATGGGGAGGTAGAACAGAAGCCTCAGTGGGTCTCACAGCCCTACATGGACACAGGCACACTCAGAGCAAGTGCCCATGTCCCAGTCTGGTCTCAGTGTGGGGCAGAGCAAAGCAGAGCAAAGTGAGGAAAGGCAACGCGTGCCGGTCCCGGCTGCGGGAGCTCTCAGCTCCATGGCTCTGACACTGGAGATGAGGCAGAGTTCACTTTTTCCATGCCTGGGTTGGAGCCCAGCTGCCCTCCTGGGTGTCACTCAGCCCTGACTGGCACTACCTTGGAGTGCTTCTGGCTTGACTAAAAATAGGCAGTCTGGCAACCTCCTGAGAGACCCGGCTTTGCAGAAGTCTCTCACCGAGAGCAGAAGAGCAGCAAGCACAGGGACATTTTTGTTAAAAATCTTCAAATGGAAAGAACTGCCTTAGCCTGTGCGATTTTCCCCTCCAGTGCCCAGAGCAACATCTCCTGCCTCGGTCATCCCTGTCTTGCTTGGTACGATAGGGGTCTTGCAGGCCGTGTGGCAGCTCTTGCAGCTTTGGTTGTTCAGACTGAGCATAGCAGATGAGCGCTGGACCAGGGATCCCACACTGTCCTGTGGATCAGGGACCCCACTGTCCCACGGCCCTGGGGCTCACCAAGGGATTGTCAGCACATTCCTCACTCTGCACAAGGTTTTGTGATTGAACCTCCCTTGGTGATGCCCCCACCCTATTAGATCAGCTCTGAAAAATGCCTAAATACATGCTTCAAAGCTTGATAACAAGGTGATAGGTGTCCTAGAATTACCAAACTGGATCCCTTTAAGTTTATTTTGCCCTGTAAGCTGGAATAGACCCAGATAATTTCAGCCTTTCATAGTGTCATCTTCAGTTTAATACACAAATTACTTAATGTGGAGTTGTGACTGCAGGAACACATTGCTGTTTCCTGTCCTGGTCTTAGCAATATTGAATTTCCCCAGCCCTACCAGGACTCAGCTCCTCATGCCAATCACAGAGATTGGTCATTAAAAATGGGAGACAAGAAAACAAGGAGCTGTTCCTGTAAGCCGTGTGCTCCAGCTGATGGGAAAGGCAGGAAGGAGGAGATGGGCTTTGCTCTTAATCAGCCAGAGATGCTGCACACTGCAGGGACAAACCTCACTGTGCTCCAGACAGGCCTGAGCCACAGACCTTGCTGAGACTGGACCTGGACCCGTCTGTGTCTGGACTCAGGAGCAATCCTGACGTGTTGCTGGCACATTCTCCTTCTCTGCCCACAGATCTCCCACTCCCTGAGGTGCCTGCCCTGTCCCAGGCTCAGTGGAGGCACAGGGAAGGTCGGACAGCAGACCAGCCCCTGGGATGGGGGAAGATTTTTTTTCGGAGTTTAGGGAAAGCTTTTTGTTCCATAGCTAGGACAGCAGCCACGAGCCATGTGCTGTGCCAGAGCCCTGCCCTGGGCTGCCGAGGGGCTGTAGGGGCTCGTCGGGCACCCGGGGGCTGCGTGCCCAAGTGCCGTAACACAGCTCTACTGCAGCAGCACAAACACCCAGCCTGAGGCCCCTCTAGCAGGTTGTGGGAGCACAGCAGGCGCTGCTCCACTTTGACAAGCACAGGGAGTGATTAATGAGCCAGGGAAAACAGGGTGACACATGCAAATACTAGAGATCTACAGAGGAAATTCTGAGGATCAAGTCCACCTTTGTAAACAGAAATATCTCTATTATTGCGGAAGACAAGAAGGGAGCAGAGAAGCTCCGTGACTTCCCCAGACAGTCTCTAATGATACTTTCTGCAGTTTGCATCAATCCAGATTAAGCTTTGGGCTGACACAGACGGGTCTTAACTAGGCTCTCCTCCAATGGAGTTGCTTGTTCCCTGTCCCCCGCTTTCCCTGCTGCTGAGCTGGGCTCCACGCCTGACACAGAGTATCTGCACATCCCCTTGAGCAGCTAACCCTGCTCCCCTGATTGCTCTGCCAAATGAGGCTCTGGTTTCACTGTGATCAGGAGTGCTGCATTGATGAGGACAGTCTGTGTGCGGGAGGAAGTGGGTTTGGTCTGTAACTTTAGTTGTTCCAGCCAGAAATTGGAGCAGATCAGAGAACTGCTGAAGGAGGCAATCTTGGTCTCTGCCAGTGTAAGGCCACTGACAATGCCAACCCCTGAGAAGTACTGCTTCAGTGTGGACTGAGCCTTAAAAACCCCTCTAAATGTGGGAAACAACATCAAAGCAGAGTTGTGGGAAACGGGAAATGCCACTGTAGCAGCCTGGGATGTGCTGAGCCAGGGTGGGATGAATGGTGCACAGCAGTGCTCCTTCCACTGCTGTGCTGAAAGCAGGGAACGTGGCTCCTGGTCTCTCTTAGCCCGGAAAAGTTCACATCAGGTTCTGCAGGAGCACAGTGCACAGACCGGCCCTGTTAGTGCAAACCTGGGCATTTGCAGTCTCAGCAGTGCTCTGCAAGCACCACTCACTAACAACTGCTGCTTCTCAGAACATCACCAGGCTCTCTGTTCTCTTTTGGAAAGAGATTTCATTGGGGCCTCCAAAGAGGAGAGCAGTAATTATTCCTCTGCTCTCCATCTGGGGAGGAAAGCCTTGACCTCCTGGCACATGGTCAGATACTGGGAACAGTTTCCTGCCAATACAAACTTCTGAGAATTTCCCGTGTCGCATGAGAGGGGAGAAGTTTTAGTATGAGATTGTGGATCTGTTTTGGAGTCCATTTTCTTTAGACAGCAAATGCTGATTGAATATCTATACTTTGGTGTAAATAAGGTTGAATAAAGAGGAAATCCTTGAGCTGTACTGCAGTATACTGGCACTCATCCATGGACAGATGTGGATTTTTTTGTACCAGCCTGGGTCTTCTCCCTGTGCCTGCTGCTCACACATGTTGTCCCAGGGCTCTGTGGACATCACAGCACTGTACAAAAGCTGGATCTCAGCACAGCCTGGTAAACCTGGAGAATTGTTCTGGGGCTAGTGGGGACATGAGGAGCATGGTTGAACATGCCATGTCAGTCAGGGATGCCATGCCTTTAGCAGATAAGGGAACAAGGTAATTGACTTTTCCAGGCTTGTGTTACCTGGAAACTTTCTCCCAGCTGGTGAGAGTCTGCACTAACGCAGAAGTGTTGGTAATTGCGATCTACACGGTGCACATGCTGCTAAGGTGAAGCCTTCTACTTCTTGAGAAGGCACAAGTTTGGAAGGGTTCTGGGCTTGATTGTCATTCTAGACAAGTGTATCCTGACATCCTTTCCTTTTTACTATAAATCAGAAGCAAAGTGAATAAATTAGTTATTGAAGTTCCTTGTGGGCTTCATTGATGCGATTGCAGGTGGAAAAGACAGGTAACATAACCAGAGGGAATTGGTGTCAAGGCTGCTCCTTACAGACCCAGATTATGTCACCAATCAGCTGGTGAAATAAAGAGATTTCCCGCGTATATTTAGTAAATCAACATGACAATGTCATATACAATTGGAGTTAATTAGGCAAACCTTCTTGCTGTGTACAGCGTATCTCATGCCTTAGAGGTAGAGAGGCTTCTGTCAATGCTGAAGCTCTGGAAGTGTCAGTGGAGCGGGCTGGGTTGCAGCTTGGTGTTGAGAGGCCCCTCAGCACCTTCCTCCTCCTCCCTGGCCACTGCTCAGGGTGAGCTCGGGCTGCGCAGTTTCATGCCACCAGCCCTGGCCTGTGGCATCTGTAGGGTGCTGTAGGGAGGGGCATTGCTGGGGTTTGACAGGAATCATATCTGGGAAGTCTCATGTTTCCCATCTGCTCTCGATGCTCCCCAGGTTTCCTTAGCCCCCTGTGACCAGGACCTGTGCATTGCCACAAGTCCCCCGCTTGTCCCCCAAGAGCACGCACTGCAGGATGTGTTCTGGCATACGAGACTCGCTTCTGGGGTCAAGGAGGGACACAACTGGCAGGAACCCCTGCCCTACTCGAGCTGCTCACAGCTTCCTGGCATGGCTGCAGCAGAAGGCTTTGGTCCCTGAAGGCCTTTCCTTGCCCTTGCCCCGGGGAGGAGAGGCTGAGTGTAGGGCAATGGAGGGGCTTGTCCAAGGTCAACCCGTGTCAGAGCCAGGAGCCCTGCACCATTTCCTCCTTCTGACCGTGGGACTCCCATCTGGTTTGATTCAGCTGTCAACCCTGAAGCAGAGAGTGGCAGTAACAAAAGGCTTTTTCAGACATAATCCCACTAAACGGAGACAATCCTGTTATGTTTCCAGGCGACAGGAATTGAGACTTTAGTGCCAGAGTATGAGGACTCTGCCCTAAGGGCTTTGTTTCAGGACTTAACGTCAGGTGATCTCAGGGCCAGCCTGGTCTTTGTGCCCTAAAGCAGCACAGATTAAGCCCTAAACATGTATTTTTAAACTGAGAAAACCCCAAGAGGTGTGATAGACAATCTGGGATGGGGAAGAAACACCAGACCAGGATCCCAGTAAGAGGGATTAGTCTGGCCAAGACAATAGAAACCGTGAATCTCCGAGGGGCATGGCCTGACGTGCCAGCTGAGGGCTGGGCTGCCCTCCCCATGCCAGCTACACCAGCCTGCCAAAGTTCAAATGTCTGACAAGCATCACACTGCAGCTCCTGTATTCCCAGCCCATGTGTCCCTGATCCCCAGCAGAGGCCAGTTAATACCCAATTAACAGGACTCTTTCTAATGAACTGAGCCTTAACTGCCAGCCACTCCATCCTTTAATCTCTCCCAGCCCAGTGGAAGGGCTTGGCAGGTGTCACTTCAGGCTGGGGTGACAGGGCAGATCTGGCCTGCCAAAGCACAGCCACATGTCCCCTGTCCCCTCACCGGGGCCTCCTCCCAGAGACACCATTTACCCCAGGGCAGAGAGAATGTGCCTGTTTCCATGGGCCCTGCTGCTCTGAGGAGTTCATCTTTCCTTGTCCCTGGAGCTCGGACCTGTTACTTCCCTGGCCAGGGCAGGTATCCCAGTTTTTCTCAAATGACTGTCTTGGTCAGTCACACTCTGTCAAAACTGTTCTTCTTCCCCTTTTGTAGCCATGATCAGTGTGAAGGACCCAGTGCCACTCAGTGTGCCCAGGCAGCCCCAAAAAGAGTCAGCAGTCACCTGTGAAAGGTCCAAGGATGCAAGGAAAAACGGACCTCACTTAGGAGATACGGCCATCCCAGAGCCTTCCTCAAACAAACCAGGACTGGGTGTTTTTGGCTGTAAATTTTTAGAACAGAGGGAAGCCACACCCCCCAGTGTCACAGGTCCCCTCAGCACCCCAGAGGGCTGGATCTGACTGTAGGAAGCTTTAGGGGTGAGCAGCTCAGGAGTGACCTTGGCTTTGGGAGCATCAGAGTGAAGCTGTTCCAGCTGTACAGAGCGGCCACCTTGCTTTACAGGGACTGGAGTGAAAACCAGACTTTCCCCACCATGTTCATTCCAAAAGTAGAAATCTGTGATATGGAACAAGCTGGGAAATCCCCTGCACATCCTATGTCAGCTCCCTCAGCCTTATCTCCACTCACAGAGGCTGTGGGCATGCAATGCACAACAGCCTCGGGCAGGGCAAAGCGTGAAGATGTAGCACAGTGTGGGTGCTGTGGAATTTGGGGTTGGGGCCAAATGAGGGCATGGGGAAAGAAGGATCACATGAATTGTAATTCCTAGTGGCTAGAGACACCTCCTGCTTCTGCTGTGCCTCTCTGGCTTCAGGGAGCAGCAGCAGAAGCTGGTGGTGGGTTGTGCTGAAGACAGTCCTGTCCTGAGCACCTGATCTACCTGGGAGGTGCCCAAAGCCTCACAAAGGGCTGGTTTTCAGTGGGGAGCCTGGGACAGGCAGTACTTAGCACATGGAAATGATCACTCAAATCATCGTTAATGATGACACCAGCTTCTGCATGCTGGCCTAGCACAGAGATTGTTTCTTTGCATTATCCTGTTTCTTTCACCTGCAGATCTCGACATGCTTCACACGCACTGTTGCAGACACACACTGTCCTGGGAAGGGCTGGGATAGCATCAGCCCAGCTCACAAAGGGGGAAGTAGAGAGCAGAAATGCATTAAACGTTGGCTTCTGTCTCTGTCAGGTGCATGCAAGAAGCTGGGCCAAAAAGTATTTGCTTAAAGCCCCAGAGCAAATGGCTGGAGCAGATCACAGACTCTGTGCCCTAGCCTTTGGCTGCTTCAGCCACAAAATAGCTCCATCCCCATGACTGGGACAGGAGACAGTGGGAGAGGAATACGATCTCCTAGATCACAAAGCTTCTCCAGGTTTTTGGGAAACCTAGTGGCACAGCCCCAGATGCTGTGACACAAGCTGCTGGCACTCCTGGTGCTGTGACAGGCTCTAGTCTGGGCTCAATTGTGTACGTTGGCCTGATGCGACACAGAGCCAGGCAGCTCCTGCCGTGTGACACCGCTGTACCCCAGCCTGGCACAGAAAGGTTTGAGCTGTTCACTCGTTTTCTAGAGCTGAGGAAACAGACTGGATCCTAAGGGGTCACTGAGGATCCTATGGGATCTGTGCAAACATATTGCCAGAGCAGCTTGTGCAGCTTCCCCCACTTTGCAGCCAACAGTGTTGAACAGCAGAATTGAGTGTGAAACAGCTTCCCCGCAGACCCCATTAGCCTGAGCTGGAATTGCCAACATAAGGCCAGGCCCTGCAGCCCTGGAGAGATGCTTGAGCTGTACAGTGCATCCTGTCAGAGCTTCCCAAAGCAGGAGGGAGTGAGACTCAATGAGCAATGGCTGTGCCCTTTTTGCTTTTAGGCACAGGACCACTGCTTGCCCTTTGCTTCCAAGCAAAGCCCTGATCCCTGCCCCATGCCAGCAGGATTCCCTGAAGGAGCAGGCTGCAGTGAGGATGTCCTTCTGCCTCTGATGGGGTGGGGCTTCTCTCTGCCTTAATTTTCTCCCAGATGAATTTCTTCTGTGCCTCTAATTAAGCTTCCTCTTTGGCTTAGGACTGTGGACAGTCGGAGCATTTGTAAATTAGCCATGCACCAGACAGGCTTTGTCCAGCTCTCAGCCCTCTAATTACTCTGCTTAGCCCCCAGAGATGAGGGATCTGCAGCAGACAGACTGAGCACAGCAGATCAGGTGTGACAGACCCTGCTTGGACAGCAGCCCTGGGAGGCATGGTGCTGCTGCCCAGCACAAAGAGCTGCAGGGACACAGCCTGAGTCTGGGCTGAGCAGAGCTCCATGCTCGCATGTTGGGAAGAAGAAAACT
The DNA here is from genome assembly GCA_034509425.1 of Eopsaltria australis. Lineage (NCBI taxonomy): Eukaryota > Metazoa > Chordata > Aves > Passeriformes > Petroicidae > Eopsaltria > Eopsaltria australis. Next base: position 1,276,993 of record JAVTVJ010000376.1, read on the forward strand.
CTTTACTTGCATGTCTGGGCTGTGTCAGAATCCCCCTGGCCATGTGGGCCACGAGCTGGTGTTCCCCCATGGCACAAAGTCCTGTCAAAGCACAGAGCTGATGGCAGGTGCCCCTGGGCTGTGCCCAGCCAGCTCTGAGCCCAGTCCCTTCCTCCTTGCCAATGTGCCACTGTGGTGCTCTGATGCCAGGGAAAAGGAGATGATTCTCCCTGGCTGAGGAGGTGACCAGCAGCTGGAAGCATCGGAATAGGTGACTCCACTTTGCTGCCTCACTTCAGAGAGCTCACTGGGGCAGGACAGCGCCGTGAATGAGTGCACTAGGCTGCTTTGGGAGAGTTTGGACATACAACACAGCCTATGAGACTCACTTCAACATTTGAAGGAGACACACTGTAAGTCAATCTCCTCTGCAATTTCTTCACCAGCAGAGCTTGAGCAGCCCTTGCTTGAGTGTTTGGATTTGTTTACAGAAAGTATTTGGACAATGCGGCAGTTCTGGGTTTTCTGTTTTTTTAAAAGCAAACATGCAGCCAGAAGAGTTGGGCTCAAGATTTGGCACAGGCAGCCCTGCCCAGCGCCTGGCAGTCACTGCCACAGATACAGCAGAGGATGGGGGCATCTTTGGGGGCAGCAGTGTGTTTGCCCTGTTCCCCCCTGGGCAGGGCAGCTGCTGCAGGATCACTCTCTATGCAAAGATTAAAAGAAAAAAAATGCTCCTCTCTGAGTTTGCTGCTTTGTCTAAGTCTTGAATGATTTTCTGTCACTAGGTATCAAACTGCAGTTGAAAGGATTTCCCGTTGACATTTAGCAGTATTAAATTACAAAATAACCACAAGTCAACCACTCAGTATGATATAAACAGTGGGATTTGACAGAGCATTTTCTGGCCTTGGGGACCAATTTACTCATTTTTACAGTCCCAACTCCAGTCATCCACTGGTAATGCACAGCGCCTTTTGGACACCACCTATTTGGAATTAGAGACACATATGGCAGAGTGTAATTACCTATTTACTCTGCTGCTGAATCAGCAAACTGAGCCTAGTTAACATTACAGCTCATAAGCCCCTTTCATAAACATGGGTCAGTGCTGGAACTGAGCAAAATTAATTCAAAAGAAAGAAAGAATTCCTCTCGAATGGGAAGCCAAAAAAATCGGATGATTTAACAGGGAAAAAATGGACCCTCAATGCTTTCTGTGAGGAAGAAATCTGAGGAACCCCAGCCAGGCTTCTGGGAGGAGGGGCCTGGACCATCGCTTATTCCCACTGGTGTAAATCGGGAGTAGCTGTGGAAATGTCTTGCTGAAAATCTAAAATAAATGAGAGGGAAATCAGGCACATTGGCCAGAGCTCCGGCTCAGCTCCCTGAGGAAACAGGCAGCTGGTCTGAGCTCTGGGCTCTGCATCCTGCCACCCCATGGGGTCCAGCTCCAGCCAGGCTTTGTGCTGGCTTTTGGGGCTGGGCTGTGAGTCCCACTTGTTTGCGCTGAGAATTTTTTAGCCCCTTGTCAGCAGCTGTGACCCTGGGGCTGGACGTGCACAGGGCCTGGGTGAACAGCCCCGGCTCCCGGCTTGGCTTCTGCCCCCCCTCGCAGCCCTGCCCTGCTTCACAACCAGCGGCAGAAAGCGCTTCGCGACTCCGTGAGGCTCAAACATTTCCTGGTGAGTAAATACAGAGCAGCCAAGGTAGGGAACGCTGCCCGGGCAGGAGCGCTGCGGAGAGGCACAGCTGGGCTGGCACGGCACAGGGGCTTCCCCAGCCTGCAGCCTCGGAGAGTCCCAGCCTGTGGCACCCGGAGAGCCCCGGCAGCACCCGGAGAGCCCCAGCCTGCGGTGCTCCACCAGCTGCAGAGCCGACACTGGTGGCATGTGGAGGAAAGGGTTAACTTCCACCAGTATCAGCTGCTCCCAGCGAGAAGCAAGGAGCAGGGTCCTGCCCTCTGGGCAGACCAGCCCAGGGGAATCTATCCAATGGGTAACTGGATCTCCCAACCCTGTGTCTCAAGTGCGCTGGGGGCTGCTCTGTTCCTGTTAAGTGGTTCATGTGTGGGACTGTGGAGAATTTCAGCGCCTATCCACTCTTGGCTGCACGATCTAATTGATTCTGTCTTAATCCAGGCACTAGCATGTGGATGTGGGTGTTGTGTCCTTGTTCCTGGGGTTTGCACATTTACAGTCTCTGAATACAAAGCATCACAACAGCAGAGCTCTGTGGAACATGACTGGGAATGCTCTGGAGCGGAAAAATGTGTCTCTGTCAGCCTGGGGTGTGGGAGAGGTGCTCCAGGGTTCAGAAAAGTTTGCCAAGTTGCAGTATGACATGAGTCGGGCTGGTGGCTGGGGAGTGGGGAAAGGTGACCCTTGGGAGGGCAGGAAGGGCAACTGAACACCTCGGACGTGCAGTTGGTTCTTTGCAAGGGCTGTGTGAGCTGCTTGTTCCCCTGGTCACTGCAGTGGCGTGCAGGGCTTGGCAGCAGCGTGGCCAGTCAAGGGCAGGGGAAGGAGGCAGCTTCCACTCCTCTCCAGATGTGCCAAAGAGGCAAAATAATAGGAATCTAAGCTGCCAGCAGAAAAGTGAGAGATGCTGCTGGAAAGCACAATCTAAAGCTGTAGGAACATGTTCCTCCTCCCACTGACTTTCAGAGCTTTGCAGTGATTAAGATATCACTGCCAGGACTCCTCTGTAAAGCTGCTATTAGGTGTTTTCCCTGTGGGACAGGGTGAGGCACAGGACTTTACAGGGATCTGGAGTGAGATAGGAGATAAGGTGTTGGTCCCTGGCTCCATCCACAGCTGGTCCTGGCTTGGGCATCTCTCTCGTGGGGAGCTCTGTGAGTTCTGGTGTGGAAAGAACCCATGAGCTGTGCTGTTCACAGGGCGGGTGGTGGCACGTTGCTACCCCTGGCCTAATTTGAGTCTCACCTGGCTCCTGCTATTCCAAAATGGAAAGGAGCCATTTTAATTTCCTCCCTCTACATTAAATTTGCCATGGTGACCAGTCACTGCCACTAACAGAAGGAGGGAACTGAGTTCCTTGGCTGAGCTTTGAAACCTCAGGGGCCACAGCTAATGGGGAAGGGAGCAACACAGCAGGGTGGGCACAGCCACCCTGTGTCTTTGCCCTGACAAACCTCATGATCTGCACAGAAAAGTGCCAGTTCTAGTCAGCACCCTGGTTTGTACAGCTGTTATGTGGGGACAGCAGTGATCAGCTACACTGCAGTGCTACAAAGGCTGATGTTTAACTTGTACTTTTACGTGCTTCAGGGAAAGATATTACTGTGAAGTGATAGCTGGGATTTGAACTCATTGTCTTTGTGCATCCTGAAACCTGCACCTATGTCTGCAGTGTTGTTTCTTGGTTTGGTTTGGTTTGGTTTGGTTTGGTTTGGTTTGGGAGGGGAAGGAGAGTGAAGAGAGAAAATGGCAAGCACTTGGGAAGAGCAGCTTGGTCTGGGTGAGGTGCTGCCCAGTAGGAGCAGCAACACCTTAGATGTAGGTGGTGGAACTATTCCAGGGAACAGGACTGACATACCTGTCCCTCTCACTGAGCTGAGGCCTTGTTTGCAAGAAGGGATTGTGCTGGGGAAGCTTCTCTGTGGCTGCTGTCTGGACTTCTGCCTAATGTGTGTGCAAGGCCAGCCCCATGGTGCATCTCCAGTTGTGGAGGCCTTGCTTGGTATAAGCAGAAAATGACACAAGATTTCTTCCTTTCTACCCCATCTTCCCTGTACAGGGACTGTGTGGAGGAGGAGGAGGAGGAGGAGGCTCAGACCATAAAGCTGGGCGGCAGGACTTGCATGTCCTTATTCTTCCCTCTGGTAATATTCTCTCTGCTAGCATGGATTTTGTACTTGAAGCACTAGTTTCCCAATCTGTAAAACAGAGATGGAAACTAAACGCCTTGCAGGAATATTCTACACACTTCAGATGGAGTTTGTCTCATCTGAATTCACATCTACCTGCCTTGTCCCCCCCAGCCCTGTATTTTTCTTTCTCTGTGATTTCAGATAGTCTCATAAATCTTGTTCCAGGCCTAAATTAAATGACTGCTCAGAAGTCAAATCCCATCTGTGGCATGCCCTGTGACCTGGCAATCTTCCTTTCCATCGCATGAAGCTGGCAATGTCCCAGAGTCTCAGGGAAGTTCTACAGAAGGATTGTCAGGCTCCTGGGATTCAGTTTAGATCAGTATTTCCATCCCCAAAACCTGTTTTGAGGGGAAGGGAGAGAAGAAAGCAGTTTGATGCAGAGTTCTAAATTGGCCATGTAAAGTCCATACACTTAAACTTTGAAGCAGTCTGTTTTATACTGGAATTTGTTGGATCCTCTTAAAGGCTGTGGAAACTTAACTACAAGAAGTCCTGTTTCTCCCACACTTGCTTTCCCTGGGCTCTGTGTTCTCTGAGCATCCTGCCCCAGCGTGTGCCACAGCCACTGGCAGTGGCAGGGAAGGGGCTGCAGTTTGAAATCTTGAAACTGTGAGAAGTCTGATTTTTATCTTAAGTGAACGTTTTTGCTTAATTTAATACCAGCACTTTGAAGTGTCTGAGCACTGCACAAAATGTACCTAAAGAATGCGGAGGAACAGAAGTAACAACAGGAAGCTGTTACAAAAGCAGCAGGAGATGTGATTGCACCAGGGCAGGATTGGGCTCCGGCCCCGCCGCACCGCAGTAGGGGTGCCAGCAACATCCCTGCAGAGGGAGACAGAGTTGGGACCCACTCCAGGACTTTTCCATGGGAATTCAGCAAGACCTATTTTCTGATGAAGCTGAAGTTGGCAGCACATGTAACCAAGCCAAGGAGTTCACTCCAGAACATGATGATTTTTAATAAAGTCACAATTGCTGCTCTGTGCTAAATGAGTCATTTTAAAGTCAGTCCCTAATAAAACAATCGCTCCCAGATCCTGCTTCCTTCTATACATGTCTCACCAGCACAGCATACTTTTATGGCATAAACACCACCTTCGCTTATATTGCTGCTCAACAGTTACTGCCTGTTCTCAGTGATTTCTCAACAGTGAGATCCAGGCTGTGCACAATGCCAGGGAACAGCATGCTCGGAGGAAGGGCCGGCAGCATCCCGCGTCCAAACCCAGCGGCGTGAGCTGCCGTTCCGGTGACAAGCGCCCTGACGCGTGCGTGTGACACCGCCCTGCTGGGCACAACTGCCCTGCTGTTCCCTGGGGCCGGGGTCTGGACCGTGCCCTCCCGGCTGTGTGCGCGGCCGGCCCGCAGGGCTCAGCACGGACACTCAGCTCATCGCTTTCTAGTCCACTGATCTTTTACAAACTTTGGCAAACTGAATTCGGTGTTGGAGCCTCCTTCAACTGCCTGCCAAATTACATAAAATTATTTAAAATTGGCCAGTGAGCTAAAAAGATGGGGGTGGAGGAGGTGGGGGGAGATGACAGATGGACGGTGTGAATGCAGGAGTCTTGCGTCCTTAGGAAGCCAGGCTTAAAACATTCAGGAAACTAAAGAGGTCTCTGATCCATGAACCCTTTTGTTCTGAGGCACTAATCTACCCAACCAACCAAGCTGTTGAAGTGCAGGATGATTTAGTTTACTTTGTTTATTTGCTTTTTGAGGAAGTGTGGGCCAAAATGATGGTTGAGAATATGGCACATCTCACATTATTGACTGCGGATCACAACCTTGTAAAACAGCATTTTTGTAAAATACACTGTGAGCATTTGTAACCTGAACGCAAACTGCCAAACACACGTTCACACAACTCTGGTATTTGGTTTAATATGTATATATCTTCTTTTACAATTTGGGCCTAATGAAAAACATGTGGTTTGTGCTGAGTAAAAGGAATAATAGAACTTTGTGCCGGCTGTGTCGGTTCCTGCTGGGCATTACCGACCGCATGTGCTCTCTTGCTGGCTTGTGACTCCAGATACTGTGGAATGACTTGAACATGTTCCTCATCCCCACCCAAACCTGAACATTGCGGTTTTCAAAAACACTGTTGTCTTGGCAACCTTCCAGATCCTTTCTGGGCATTTAAATCTTGGCTGAAACTAGTGGAGCAAAAACATGTTCCAAGTGTTTTCCCAGGCCTCTAGCACAACACCTGACTGCAACGCCACTTTCTTCCCAATACTCGATTGCTTCAGTTGTCTTTGCTCTTCTTTCAGCAGCAGTGGCACCCCCGTGGTACCTCCCTGTTTCCTTCCGGTTTAAAAGAAAGCCCCATATCTGCCCAGCATTTGGGCCAGGGGCACCAAAATATTTCTGTTCTGTGGTTGTTCACGTCTGAGAACTGCAAACAGTGAGGACAGCGATGCTTCACGGGCTCTCCGGAGAGCTGAGTCAGCACTTTCAACTTCCTGAGTGGTACAGACTTAAGAGGGCATGAAACAGGGCTGCTGCTTTAGAAATGGCACAGAAACCCCACAAATGCAGAAAACTGCTCAAAGAAATGTAAATTTGAATGAGAGCCATTGAAACACACAGGAAAATCCTTCATTGTGAATGTAAATTTAAACAAAATCGTCTACCTCCTGCCTTCCCACACAAAGGAAACCTGCTGCCTCTTCCCTAGGAGAGTGTTTTACCAAGCTCATACGAAACTCTTTTTACAACATCCCTTTGTCTCTCTTGGAACCTGACCAAGAACTATAAGCCTTTAAAGAGAGCTTTTTGCTTGTTCAGGCCCAAGGGGAGTAGCTGAGTATAAATAATAGATTGGCCTCTTCTGTCTCTAGTGTTTCTGTTCTGCTGCTCCGCACAGACACAACCTGGGAAAGGTGTGGCGGTGCCTGCAGCAACACGAGAGCAGTTATCTGGTCTCCCTCGAAGGAGCACGATGATAAAGTGAGAAACAGCTGACAGGAGCAGAGCTGGTATGTGCAGCCCAGTGGATGTGATGTTCCAATTTTGGAAAACTACAACTGGGGAGACTTGCTCGCTCGCTGGACCTTGCTGCTGTTTTCCATACAGGGAGCCTTGGGAGAGCAATGTCTTATCTGTCCAGGCTGCTCAGCAGAAACAGCCCCTCATCCAGGCAGCTGATGGTCAACAATTAAGACCTTTGGAGCATAAACCTAGCTGGAGAAAAGTGTTAGGGATTTGCAATATACAGCCAGGCAACATGAGTGGGTTTTTCCAAGTTGATTACCACGTCATCCTAGAAAGTCACAGTTGTCCCTTGTTTTCAGTTTTGCTGGCGTTGCATTTTCCATGTCACCTTTGTCTGTGAGCAGTAGTGTTGTAACCCCAGGGGTCTGAGCTGTCCTGCTTCCCAGCCGCCTCACTCCCACCCAGCCCTGCCTTTCTTCTCCTTCTATCTTGTTACTTCTCAACTGTTAAAACCCACCTCCCCACCCTTCCTAACAGCTACACTTTAACAGTTGTCTCTTCCCCAGTGTCAGATTCTGCCTTGAACTGTCAAGTTTGACACTGGCAGTTTGTCAGAACCCCAGTTCCCACCCGCTCCTTCTCCACTGCCGTGGGTTGTAGGGAAGGGAGGTAGGTGCTGTATAGTCCCAAAAGGAAAGTCTGTTTTTATCTCTTGGCAAGCAGAATTAGGAACTTGAGGGAGGGTATGCAGGCTTCTGCTTTCTCCTACTCCTCAGTTCCCTTCTTGGTCTCTCTGGGCAGATTAAGGCTTTTGTACTGTTTTTTACCAAGGTCAGCGATCTATTCTTTCGTATTCACTGTTCTCCACTCAATTAGTTGAGGGCATTTAACATGGATTTTTCATATTTGCATCGCAAATTCTAAATGATCCATGAAAGGCAGCTGTTCAGAAACTTCAGAATTCATTATCCCCAGTGTGTCGGAGCAAAGAAACTTTGCCAGCCATTTGACTGGGGCTCTGTGTAGTCAGTATGATGGGAAACTGTCAGTCATTTGTAGTCTGCATCGAAGAATTAATGTGATGCTGTGGCATCTGGTTTCCATTTTACATTCCCTGCAGCCTCTTCTTTACCTGACTTGCCATTTACTAATAGTTGTGTTGACCGATCGGCAGCTGGAGACCTGTGCAGCAGCACCCCAAGGCCTTTGTCAGCAGGGTCATCACAGTCCTTCCACGTCTCATTGCTGTGCATCCGCCTGTGCACCAGGGAGAGCAGCCCATGCCACCCTCCCCACTCCCAGGCAACGGGCTGGGAGCGGGTGCAGGATGCCCAGGCACAGGGTACAGCTGGAGACCACTCCTTATGTTCTTCTGTGTGCCACACACGTGTGCAAACACGCCCCACAAACACATGCACAGAGCTCCTGGCTCTTAATTTCCACCCTGTGTCTCGGGTGCATTCCTTGCTGCAGGAACAGCATGGCAGTGAGCCAGAGCCTGCTCTTGCTTTCTCCACTCTTTCCTTCCTTTCTTCCTTCCTTCCTTGGGTTTGCTGGGTGTGACAGGCTGAACACAGTTGTTTATTGCTTTTGTTTCCCCATCTAATCAGATCTCTTTCCCTGACATTATGCAGCTCAGCACAGGCACTCCAGGTGGGACGAATCCAGTTCAGTGCCCTCCTCCCACCCTTGGCTGCTCCTATCACTAATGAACTGCAAACAGCCATGTTCCCCATGTTCAACCTTCACCCTGTCCGATGCATCCATAATCTAAATATAGGCCATAATTATTCCGCTGGCGTCGGTTGGCCCATTGACAGAACTGACAGTGGCAGAGGTCGGGAGACCCTTTGCACCTTTAATGTATTCTCTTAACCATTTCCCTGCCACTGATTGCTACAGTCTCCCTAACACCCAGTAAATGGTTTGTTCTTTGGTTGTTCCAAAGCTGTTCCTTAGTCCGCTCTGTTCCTGTACCACCGAATGCTGATTATTTTCTTCCCTCTAATTGGGACACTTGGTTTGTTTATCTGGTTGTGCAATCAAAATGTGAACCCAGGATGCTCTTTTCCAGCCAATGACCTGCATCTCCCCCAGATGCAAATCCCAGTGCCTGCGAAAATGAGTGCAGGAATCGATCTCTTGGCCAATGCGCTGTTTCCATGTTGGAAGCAGAGGCTCTGACTTTCCATATTATTATTTTTATGGCCCTGTGGAACAAACAGTTGAATATGGTGCTGTGAGAGTGAACAGTGGGGGGAGAAACTAATTTGTGCTGTAAGTAATTTGATCGCAAATCATTTAAAGAATGTAAATTGTAGGGGAGAGATGTCACTCCTGGCAGAAGGTCGCCTGTGTCACCTGTCAGACAGTCCCCAGTGGCGATCATGAAAATTTCTTTGTGGGATTATTAATAAATAAACATAATGCTCTGCATTTCTGCGACACTTTTCAGTGCAGGAACCAAAAGCACTTCAACTTTAAGAACTATGCTCTGCAATTATTTCAGCTTCCTTTCAAAGTACTATTTTAAAGGTTAAATTTGTAATTTGTTTGAATGTTTGAATGTTACCATCATAAGATGGTATTAAATTTAAATGACATTTTTTCCACCTCCACCCCAGCTAATTTTGAGGTAAAGTGCAATCTCCATTTGACATCTTGATGAATCAAGTGAAGTGACAATTCATTAGTTCTGAGACAAAGTATTTGCAGTACAGTAGCTCTTGGAAAGCATAACAGTGGTCAGGAATCCAATGTGCTCCTACAATGGACAAAGTTTTTGTCCCACAGAATTTATAGTTTAGTTCAAAACTGTGAGCAGCAGTAGGAGAGAAAGAAGGTTAGAGGTTGAAACAGTTGTGAGCTGTCCTATAGCACACGGGACACGAGGTTATGATCATGAAGTTGTCGTGCTGTCAGTCAGTGTGCAGTGATGTATTGCTGCTCTGCCAAAGGATGGGCCTGGCTCTTCACCTCGGTGTGGCAGCCCCAGAACTGTCCACGAGCTAGAGGAATATCTGGAACAGGCAAAAAAAGGATGAAAGAAGAGCTGTTGATGTTGCATGATCTCCGCGTGTTCTGCTACCAATAGTGCCTCGTTTTTCATTTGCATTCTTTTGTCTCTGTGGATCCATATGATTAGTCTGAAATGTAAAACCACCCACAGCTTTCTCTGGGCAGGAGTCTCCTTTTGTCCTGTGGTTTTTGCACAACACCAAGCACAGCTTGGGTCCTGACTCATGAGTAGGACCCAAAAGTCATTCAGTTACCAATCTGTCCTGCTGCCATTAAAGTTTATGGCAAAATTCATCCCACTTTCTCTAGCTGTGAAATAATACAGCATTAGTGCTACGAACCAATCTTCAGAGCGAAGGAATAGAATAAATCACAGAAGAAAAGCATTACCCAGAATAGATTCCTCAGAAACGATTCCCCAAGCAAGGGGCTGGGAATGGGAAGGTGCATGCCTGCAGTGTCTGGCAGGGTCACCCTCGTAACATCTGGCTGTGAAAGCTGGGGAGCTGTGCCAGCTCCTTTGCAATAACAAGCCGAGCTCACGAAGACAGAGCGTAGCTGTGCATTCCTGCGAAACTGGCCTGGAACACTTGGAAAGGGTCACCAGGAGGAATGTCAGGGAAAACAGGGGAAGGGCCTAGGACTGTTTAAGCCAGAGCTGCTCAGTCTGGCTTCAATTGCTTTTCCCCTTCTCTTTTCTCTATTTCTTTCTTCTCTCCTCTTCTCTGACTGCACAAGGGGAGGCATTTGAGCCTCACTAATGACCAGGGACATTTTATAGACTATATAAGCTGTATAAACAGGGATCAACTTAAGGCAGTTCATTAAGAAAACAGGGAGACAGAGCACTACAGCTTGTGTCTTGCTTACACAATAATGAAGCAGTTAGAAGGGTTTATCTTTGCTATCAGCTTAACATATGGTTTGAGTTCACACCTGAGCCCAGGCTCTGCAGTTACCCTGCAGCTCCATGGCTCCAGCCCAGTGAGCCACATTCACACCCTGCCCAGAGAAGTGAGAGGGAAGCACCTGAATGAAGGTGCTCCAAAGCCCAGCACCAAGGGCAGGGTGAGCTCTAACACCAGTGGTATGGCAGCTGCAGACTCACACAGCTGGAGCAGAGGGACAGCTCCGGGGACGGAGCTGCGGAAAGGAAAACGCATGAGTCAATATTCATCCATATATTCATGATCTGTAGGCTTGGGTGCTGGGATGCTCATTATCCAGGCATGACCTTAAAAACCGCACTTGATTGAGAACACGGCAGCCCATCTGCTTGGCAACACAGGCTGCTGGGAGCCTCACCCCAGCACGCTGCTCCTGCACTACTTCTCTTCTCTGCTGGAATACAGATTCGAGGGCACAGGCTTCATCTCCAAACCCTTTGCTGGGCCTTAGACAACGCATCTGCAACTCCTTCCCTCTCAAGAGCACGGCGAGTGCTACCTGTGTGTGCAGGACACACAGTTTACTCCGTGCCCCAGCTCCAGCTCTGTACACCAAAATTCTCCTCCTCCTCACCCCAAAATGAGCAGCAGCCACAAGACTGGGTGCTTGAAAAACTCCATCTTCCACTTGCCCTTCCACGAAAGCAACAGTAACAGCCACCCCACAGCCTCTGTGAGGCAAGGTGGAGCTCACGGCATGAGCTCTCTGCAGTTGAGGTGGTGTAGGAACCACCCAGCAGCCTGGCAGGACAGCCCTGCAGCCAGCCTGGATGTGACAAGGAGAGTGTGCTAAGGCCGAGGTGTTCCCCCCACTGGGATGGAACACCTCTCCCTGCTGTCCTCTCCTTGCAGGACAATGAGCAAATTCATGAATGAAAACTCACAATTCCCTGCTCTATGAGAAGAGGACAACAGCCTCTTCCATTTTTTCTGCACTGCCCCACCCTGGTTTCAACTGACCAAAGAAATGAATGAGAACTGTTTGCTGCCACTTCATCATTTCAAACACACAACCACCAGAAAAGAGAAAGCAGTGTTCAGTTTTCTGTCCATGTGAAAAATCCTTCTGCTCCTTCCTCCAGACACCTTCCCGAGCCTGTTTTTGAGCATCCCTTCTTCTTTAAAAGAAAACATGTCTTTCTTCTAAGCAATTAAACTCTATAAAAAAGGCCATTTTCCCCATCATACTTTCCCATCTCCCCTTTCCTGGATGGCAATCACATCCTCCAGATCTCACGCTGAGAAGGATATTCTGCCACTGGTCACATCTGGTTCCCTGATGAGATCCACAGGCAGCCGGGCTGGAGCGCGTTCGGGGTCACGTGGTGGCTCTTGGTTCCTTATCTTCCCCAAGACCAATGCTTTTTAATCTCCCTTGATTCTTTTCTCTCCTTTCGGAGCACGCTTATCAGTTTGAGATAAACTGCTGCACAAATGCTCATGAGATCAATCTACAGATCTTAAATATGGTACAAAAGAGGTGTTTCTGTGAGCAATCTGTTGGAGAGATTTTGTGCTGCCTTTTCGCCTCGTTCCACGCTGGTATGCATTCCTTCAGCATTAATGCTTCCTCTGGGACCCAACCTTATGGAAATCTGAGCTGGAGCGTGCAGGCTGCAGCCGCTCTGTGGAACTCAGCCTGCGTGGAGGGAGCTGCAGCCCTGCCTGTGGAAAGAGGAATCCACAGCCTGGCTTCTCCAGCTACTGCTGGAAAACTGACTTTCCTTAAACTCTACAATCTATGTTTGAAGAAGAAGAAGATTATTTTGGATTTGTTTGGTTGGTTGTGTTTTCTTTGTGTAGCTTTTACTCCTATGAAAAATAACTTCCAGCAGTCTGTTCAGTGTGTGCTATTAGGAATGGAAGATAAATGAGTCAATAGGCATATATTAAGTCAGTAAGGCCAGGAATTTATCGATAACAGACTGAGGATGAAGGATACAGTGACAGTTGCATTTAGCTCTCAAAATAAATCAATTGCATTTGACTGTATGTTGATTTAAAATCCTTAAAGATTTGGGTCAAGATCATTCCGGTTTTCCCAAAACGGACTTGTGAATCTCCATACCCACAAGTAATACAAGAATGTTCCTGGTTTAATGTTCTCAGCCCCTGATATTACAGTGCTCCCTTGCTGTGCTTGGCTCTGTTGGAACAATTAACATGCAGTGGCCTCACTCCCAGTGGGTCAGTGCTACAGCATTGGGCTGTAAATAGTGAGGAGGCCATGAGTGCTCCACGACTTTGTGGCTATTGGCCATAAATGCTTTAGAGGCATAAAAAACTGTTTCTTCGTATTTTAGGTTAAAAAAATAAGTTATTTAAAATACTTTTATTTAGGTAGTTCTCCATTCCTTACAGACTCACAGTAAGTACTAAGAATACCTTTGGACAGTTGGATCAGTTGGATTTTAAGTATTGTAGATTGAGACATACATCAACCCATCCTTGAACTGTATAAAATGATTAACTGATTAAATGAAATGGTTAGCTGGGATCAGTGAATGATGCAACCCTCATTTAGATGTGTAAAATGCATTTTTTAAACTTCAGGAGACTTGATCTGTGGCTGTTCTTACAGACCCTGAAACACAGAAGAAGTAAAGAAAACATCTGAAAGTTCTCACTCCAGGGGTTGTTTGAAAGAGAATTTCACACGGAACTGTAGCCCAGCTATGAAAGAAAGTCTATTTCTGTCAAGGCTTAATTGAGGAAATTTAATTTTCTTTCCTAACTGAATTGCTGTTGATAATTTAAATTAATTCTGTCTGGTCTGTCTAATTTAGCCATGAAAAACCTGGATCTTGGAGCTGTGCACAAGAATGCAGCAGATTTTTAAAAACAGCTTTTCTGAATAGAAAGATGGTAACTTATGGCAGCCTAACAATAGATACTTTTTGGTTGTTGTTTTGATGTAAAGCACTTAAGTTCTTCCACCTCAATCCACTGACATTCTCATTTTAAGAGAAAGAAATGCATTTTTGCAAATGGTACATCAACAGACTTTGGGAAAATCGAGTTTGGAGAAAAAAGATTGAATTAATTTTGTTTCTCTAAGCACTTTCCCATGTTTCAGATTTCGTACTGATAGATTGATGATATGATTTGCTTTAAAACCAGGTGGCCTCTTAGTTTCCATCTGTTGTGTCTATTGCTCTGTCTCTAGTGAGAAGCATTGCAGAGCTGTGCAGGCATCTGCACCCCGGAGAGAAACTCTGCTCCATCAGAAATGCTTCAGGAGACAGAATCAACTCTCACTGTCTCCTAAATGTATCAGAAACCCAAGCCCCTGGATCTTGCTTCACCCAAACTGAACACAGTGAATTTCTATTAGCTAGGTGTAAACAGCTTTATAACAAAACCAAAACTGAGCAATATTTCCAGAAGAAACAGTTAAAAATCTTCCCAAACCACTGTGGCAGTTTCTTGTTTCTCTGGATGCTGGAGGTAGCACTGCTTTAGCAAGAAGGTTTTCCTAAAAGTAGGAGTTTCTATGGATGAAAGCCATTTGAGCAAAGATCTGCCATCATGTTGCAGGTTCTGTAAAACACAGAATTATTTTGAAGTATGTAAGTGGAGTCTTCTGGAAAAAGTGACTTATTTGAACCGAAATGTCTTGGGCAGCAGGTTCCCCACAGCTCTGGTGTAGGTGTAGGTGATGCAATCAGTCGAGAGAGGGGGGACACAGCAGCGACACGCCACGAGGGCTGCGGGCATTTCCTTGGAAGCTGCGTGTTCGGGAACACGGGCAGAGAATGCAGAGCGGGGCCTTTCCCGCTGCTCCCAGGGAACGGGCACAGCAAATCCCCGGTGCTGCGGGGCAGGGCGGCTCTGTGTGCCACTGCCTGCTCCAGACAGCTGCAGCACACCTGCAGGGACTGGAGACAGCGAGGCCAGGGCTGGAGACACCGGGATGAAGCCACAGTCCTGTCCCGAAGGACAGGGCCACCCGTGAGCGCGGCTCCACTGAGGGTGCCCGGCCTTAGTCCGAGTGGACTGGGATGACCTTCCCTGTTCCGCTGGTACTGGCTCCGTGCTCAGTGCTAGGGCACTTCGACTCGTCTGCCTTACAGGAGTGATTAAAAAGAAAAAAAAAAAAAGCTTTTTAAAGTGGTATTTTAACCAGCAAAGGACTGCGTGGAAATGGTTACAGTGGCAAAGGTGCTTTCGCTGGCACAGCGTGTTTCATTTGTGAGCTGCCCTAGGGCTCGCTGGTGTTAGCACTGTGCTGTGCCAGCGCTGGGAGTTTCCAGTCGCACCAGCAAACATCTCCACACAAGTTTGACAGAACTGACGACAGTTGACAAAATAGGAGCAATTGCCCTGGTCCCCAGCCCCGCTGCCACACAGGGACGTTGGGTTTGTGTTTATTGCCAAGTTTGCTTTCAGGTTCGTGTCCACTTGTAAAAAATATCTGTTGAATTTCAAGTCCAAATTCAATTTATGTCGAGTACTCATACATGTCTTAATTTGCGGATTGAGGATTTTCTATCCCAAAAGCTGGGTAGATTTTGGAGCCAAACCCGTTCAGGCCGGTTCGTGCAGGAACTCGACTGTGCCGCACTCGAGGCCCGAGGCTGCGAAACGCCTGGGCCGGACCCGCGATGGGGTCCCGCTCCGAGCCGGGCGGCCCCGGGCGCCCTGCCGCAGCCCGGGCGGAGGGGATGGCGGACGGCGGGCCGGGGAGGCGGGGCGGGGGGAGCCGGGGCCGGGCTGCGTTCGGAGCGGGGGGCGCGCCGGGGCCGGGGCCGGGGCCGGGGCCGCTCCAGGTGCGGGGCCGCAGGTGGCGCCGAGCGCGCACGCGCCGCCCCCCGCGCGCGGCCCCCGCCCGGCCCGGCCTGCGTGGCAGCGGCGGCGCGCGCGCCCGAGCGGCGGCGCGTGCGCGGGAGCGCGGGGCGGGCGCGCGCGCGGCGAAGTTCCGTGCGGGACGCGGCGCCGCTCGCTCGCTCCTGCGGGGCTCCCGCGCCCCCGCGCCGGCACCGCCGCGCCTCCGCCGCGCCGCAGGTGAGCACACGGGGCCCCGCGCTCCGCCGGCCCGGGCCGGGCCGGGCCGGGCAGGGGGTGTGCCCGCCCGCTGCGGGCCCCGGCGCCGCGCGGCGCCTGCGGGCAGTCCCGGCCGGGCCGCGGGACGAGCGAGGGGCGGCGGGGGGATCGAGCGGCCGCGCGGGCGGGGCCGCCGGGGCCGTGCGGGAGCGGGGGGTCCGGGCCGCGGGGTCCGCACGTGCCCGGGCGGGAGCGGGAAGCGGCCGGGAATGTCCCCGGCATCGGGCGGGTCAGCCCCGCTGCCGCCGGACGGGCCGAGCGGCGGCCTTGCGACTTGAGCAGAGTTGCGACTGTGCTACAAACGCGAGCGTTTGCGCGCTTTGGTGTCGCTCGGAGGGTTTGGGGAGGTTTGGGTTTTTTTTTCCATTTTAGCAGCTGCGCTCCGAGCACGGGCGCCCCGGAGGAGCCGTTCCCGGCCCCGCGCCCCTCCGAGCGCCGCTGCCCCCCAGAGCCCGGGATGTGCTCGTTTGTCTCCTCTCTGGGGCTCCGGGAGCTCGCGGGGTTGGCGCAGAGAACCCCGGGGTGTGCGGGAGGCCCCGAGACCCTGGCCGGCTGCTTCACGCTGGGGTCTCCTGAGGCCGATTGCTGGCCATCCCCTGGTCCCGTAGCCGCTGCCGGGGTGCAGGAGCTCCGCGGCAGCCCCGGTGCCGGGGGATTACACACGGCTTTGGAGAGAGCACATGGTAGAGCTGAACTATCAAATACCGTCTTTTCTCCCCAACGTGTTCCTCCCTCCGAAGTGTGATTTATGCTTGTTTAGAATAACGGTAGATTTCTGAGCCCATCTGTTTGTCTGCCTGCTCGCACACATGGAATATCTCTGCCTATGGTGATTGCCTATGGCATTATTGCAGGAGAAGTAGTTTGATAGGAAATATTGTAGCAATTAGAAGTCCAGTGATGCAAGTTCCTGACACATTGTGACTGTCTTGCTGTCAGTTCTGTGTCTCCTTTAAAAGTTCATTTTTATGAATCACTGTAAGCAACCGTTTAACTTCTGCAGCATTTCTACAGCTTTTACATTTGAGACGTCTCTTGACATTGAGTCAAACTCTTTCCACTGTTATTTTTTTCCTGTAGACGTTCTTTGTGACAGTCATATTCTGTTAAGCAACAACAGAAAAAAAGAAGGAACTGCTTTTAGATAAGACTGTTGCTGCCTGTTTCCTCTGGCTCTGAGTCTTAAAGACCTAAAAAAATGGGAGCTGTGAGAAACTTTTATTATGATGGAAAAAGAGCATCTTCTGTAGAAAGTGAGATTCCTAGATGGAGTGTGAGTGACTGCTGTCACCCCAAAGGAATTGTCAGAGCAGAACCAAACTTTTGCTTTCTTAACACCTGTGACATATAAAATGTTTCAGCTTGTTTCATTTTCCCCTCCTTCCTCTGGAATTCTGTTTCTTGACAAATAGGTGTTTTGTGAGAGAGCATGGATGCATAATTGGAATGTGAGGTTTTTATATACCTTTTCAATTTCTTCACTGTTCGTTTTGTTGGGAGAAAACCAGATGAAGATGAATAACTTAAACCTCAAGCCCATATTGGGAAACAGGTTTTTTTGCAGTACTTGCCCTCTGTGATCCTGCCTGAAAAGTTCTATGTCAGTCTGTAACACTGAAATATATATTGAAAATATTGAGCCTACACTGGCTTTTTCTCGCTTCTTGCAGTTATTGAGTCTGTACTGGAAAAAATAGTGAGAGATTTCGAGGCTTCTCCTGCACCATGTTTTTGGGCTTTATTCACACCTACCTGTTGATCTGAAGGCAACTGCTTGAAAGAGTTTTTTTGCATATTGAATGAGCTGTTGTTCACTTGGAGTAAAATGAGTATTTTTGTTTGAATGGGGGTAGGAGCCAGAAATGCCCATGTGGATTTTTCTCCTGCTCTGCCTCTGCTCTCTTAGCTGTAAAATGGGGGTGGTTACCAACAAGTCCTCTTCCTGAACACCTGCAGCTTTCTAGATGTGTAAAGGATTAATTAGTGGATGTATTTTAGTATCTTTTCTTGCTTTATGTGTTGCAAAATATATTTGACCTCAAGGCTATGAAAAATGTATAACAACAACCAACCTGGCAGAACAGACCAACCCCTGTGGCCACAGCAGCCAACAGCTGGGGCAGGTGGGAGAAATCAAATGTATTCAGTCTGAATTTAAAGCAAGAAAATGGACTGTGGCTGGAGGAACAGAGGCAGGACTTAGAGGAAGATTTCAAAAATGAAATTATGAATGTGGAAATCTGGGGCTTTTAGGACTTTTGCTCTGTCCTAAATGAAAGCCTAGATGTGTCCTTAGGGAAAATGAATTTAATAGCCCAACCTGTGCTTTAGTTTTCGTCATTCTGACTTGCTTTTCTTCGAGGTTCTTGTGCCAAAAGAGGTTGTTCATGGTGATCTCCAGCAAATGAGAACAGTAAATACACAGAGCCCCATTTTAGAAGCTGGGCTCACCTTCACCACTGAACAAACCTGTTTCTAATTGCAACTTCCATGGTTTTACTACTGCTCAACACTTGTATAGACAGAGAGTGGTCATGATGCTTTGTATGGTTTGAGCACAGAATTATGGTTAGGGAAGTCATGAATGGCCATTCTGCCCGTGACACACACTCCTGCATTTGTCTTGGAAACTCACTGAACCAGTCTGTTTTACCTTTTATAGGCAGGTGGTGACTAATCCAATGTACACCTCCCCAGGTGCTTGGCTGGGTTGTTGTAGGAAGTTATGTGGTATGTGCCATTATATCCAGTATAAATACAAGATGCAAGGGAGAAATCTTGTAATATTGAAAGCAAAAACTAGGTAGTCATGCAGCTGAAATATAGTTTATGATGGCCTTGAGACCACTTGTCACTGAAGATGCAGAAAATGCAGTGAGAGAACAATGACCTGCTCTGCTCCTGGCTGTGGGATAGGCATGATGGCAGAGGAGGCTCTGTGCCTGTGCCACACTCCATGGACTGGACAGAGTGGCCTTTCCCAGTGCAAAATCACATGGAAGTTAAAGGTTGTCTAAAATGGGCGAAGTGAACACTGGCCTGTTAAAGGCAGAGGCCTTGCAAATAGTTTTTCTGTCACCAAACGCTGTTAAGCTGCGTTTATTGTGCTCACCCTTGCTTTGTAAAGCTTTCAGTACAAGCACATGCCAGGACTCAGCAAGGGCCCTGCTTTCCACGGGCAGGTCAGGGAGTGCTCTGGGAGGTAAGAGCAGTTTATCTGAAGCTAATGGGAACAGTGGGGACAATTCGTGTGTCAGCACCAGGCAGCCCCGAGTGGCTGAGCTCAGCTCACACAGCTGCTGCTACCGAGCTGGGGGTTCCCCTGTGTTCCCAGGCTGGCATTCCCCATCCTGTGGGCTGGCTCAGCTCACAGGGAATTGGTGTAAAACCAAGGAGCCAAAGGAGTTTGATTAACAGTGTTGCATGCTTGGCTCTTTGTGGCTGCTGGAAGGGCAGATGGTGCTTTCCTGAGCTGTGTCCTTGCCTTTTCCCATGGTGGGACTGGTGCACTGAGGGATCCAAGGCTGCTTTCAGGGACTGGGATGTGTGCCCTGGGAACTGGATGGGTCCTGGGTCTCTTCCACTTGTGGACTCTATGATTCACTGTAGAGCTGTGTCTCTAAAGTTACATGGAGGAAAATGTAGTATCTAGGAGGTGAAAGAAGAGTTCAAAGTGTTCAACCTGAGAAGACTGTTGGCCCAGCCAGAATTTTTCTTTTTGAAGAAAAAAACCCAGAAGCCAAAACATTTGCATGCAAAATCTAGATTTAGGTCTGACTTAAAAGTCATAGTGCTTTCTGGAATTGCTGCAGTCTGTCTAAATTACATTGAAAATTAAACAGTATAAAATACTTCAAAAAATTTTCTCACAGGTTTTGAGGGTGGTGAGGGGGCGTGTGTTTCTAAAGCCAGGTTGGGAGCTGCTGTCTTGACTGAAATGTAGGATGGGTGAACTGAGGTTCTGAGTGTGTGACCAAGTGGCAGTTCTAGAGCCTGTAAGTGAAGTTTGGTTTAAAAACGGAAAAGCACAAGGAGTTATTTTTAATAGTGGTTCAAATGCAGAAGTCTCTAAAGCTGTCAGATCTTTTTACAGGTAGATAAGTACTTTTCTATCTTGGCATATTTTTTATATGCACCTTGGATTGGATCAAGATTACTTCAAGTTCTAACCTGTGCTAAGTATTTAAACATCTGGACTCACTGTAAGTGCCATTGCTGTCCAGACATGAGAAGTCTCTTGGATTGTTCTTCAACATTTTGAAATATTTCAGAAAAAGCTGTATTTTCTGTTCTGTTAAAACAGTATATGTAGCTTCCAGTGTTTAGTCTTGTGACATGGCTTATAACATGGCACACTACAATAAATTGCAAATAATTTTAAAGTGTCAGTACAATTAAAGAAATTAAATTTCTAAATTGTTTACTTCAGCTTGGTGCTACTTTAAGTGTCTGCTATCAGAGATTCCAGGCAGTGAACAGCTGTCTGTCGCAGATGGGAGAGGAAAAAAACCCTTAGCTCCTTCTTTCTAAAAAGGTTTCCATATAAACCCCATAGTAATGTAATACAACCTTTTAGTCAAATTTGAGTTTCCTGTTACACGTTTAAGTGAACCGACAGCAGACTCGTATCTATTTGAAACCAAGGGGTGTAAGTCAATGCGACCCTGGGAATTTTGTACTCCAAAGCATTCTTGAAACCTCGCAGATGCTTGTTGAGCAGTCAGATGTATTATTTATTGCATCTTTAAAAAAAAAAAAAGCCTTGCAGGTAGTTCATGACTTCTGTAGTCTGCTGTGTTTTGGCAAGATAGGTGGTATTGTCTGTCCTGTGCTTGTACTGTATTTTACCCAAGAAAATCGGGCAGTTTAGGAATTATCAGCAAATCCACGTTTTTGTAGAGTCCATGTGTAACTAATTCTGAAAAAGAGTAGGTTTAAGGTTGAGTGTTTTCTGCTGAGATCTCGAGATGGCAGAAATGGAGGTTTTGCATGGAACTGCATGAAGTTTGGGATTATAAATTGGATGTGCTGGTTTATTGTTCTATGAGCTAGTTCACCATGGCAATTATAAACTTATTAAAATAGTTACATGTCAGATCACAAAGTGCAGAAGGTGGTAAGATCATTCTTTCTAAATGACAAAGTTGCTGCTGTTGGCGTCCAGCTGTCTCCTTTATGGTGATTTCCGTGCTATCTTTCTTTTTTCACCCCTCTGGACTATTTACAGGCGTTTTACAGTTCTAAGGCACTTCTTAAAGTTTTTGTGCTTATTTGTTTTGAGAAACTTTGGTCTCCAGTTCTGGACTCCAACCTTTGAATTGTGTTTCACATGATGAATCAAAGTAGGTGCCAGCCTATCCCCTGCCCTTGGACAGACCTCAGGCGCCAGATCCGGACAGATCAATGCATTTGCTTTTTAGGAAGGCAATTTATTTTGTTTTTTTATCGAAGTATTGACTGGTTTGGGTTGTAGTTTGAAGCAGTTCTCTCTGAAGCTGTTGAGCTTTCCCTGTCGGGTGGTGCAGTGGTCCCTGCTCGCCTCAGCTTCCCGGGGCTTTATGTGGCTGCACCTCTGGGTGGGTTCATCTCAATCTAAGGTATAACAGGCTTTTTTCTGAATTCAGTGGATGGATGGATGGATGGATGGATGGATGGATGGATGGATGGATCATTCATATAACATCAGTTGGAAGTAGTGTTGAAATGTTGATTTCCCAAGTGTGGAGATGCTGCTGTTCCAGAAGCAAACCCCTTTTGGAAGTGAGCCCTCTGAGCAGCAGGGACTGCTCCTGATGCAGTGTTACTGATGTCAGGAGGGCATGTGGGAGTCTGTGAACTTAAACCTCTCCCAAACCAGCCAGGCTGGAGTTTCCAAAGGTGATAAACCTGAGTGGCAGTGCTGGAGAAAAGGGCAGAGATTCCCCTCGAAGCAGGGCAATAATATTTTGCACTGCACAGCTCTTTCCAAAACCAGTGGCTGTCAGAGTGTCCCCACCAGCCAGGGCAGCACTGCCAGCAGACCTGAGGGACCTTCCTGGGGAGATTGCAGTGTCTTGTCTCAGTGCATCCTCCCACCCTTCAGCCCAAACACCCTTCGGTGTTTGATGTGGGTCTCCCCGGGACTGGTTGTGCTGTCCCTTAGGGGGAGGCTGTCGCCATCGTGCTCCTCCACGCTGTCTCCAAATGAATCACCATCTCCTCACCACGTGGGTGGTATTGCAGGGACCAAAAACCGAGCTGATAAGGGCTGTGACCCCGTCCCAGCCCAGCGTGCTGACAGAGCAAGTGTTACTCCACACCCTGGAGAGGATTTGCAAGTCTTTCATTTTGCAGAGCACAGTGACAGATCCTTTTGTCTTGGGTCTTTGGGAAGCTCACTTGCTATGAGGTGGGAAGTATCCACCAGCCTGTTAAAAACTCGTGGTGTGCATGGAGTGGAGTTTTAAGTCCATGCTGACAGGAAATCAGGGTGCCGGACAGTTGGGACTGGTGCCTCTGAGAGTCGGGGTGCTGGGGGTGGCACAGCCCGAACTGTTTCACCCCTGCTTGGTGGTGCCCCCTTCCCACACCGCTGCTGTCTCCTGCCTCAAATGCTCCAGGATAATGTAAGTTCCAATTTTTCTTCCTTTCTTGGAGCCAGCTGTCACCTTTGACTTGGGAGAGTAACTTTTTTCTTAACTTAGTGATTTTTAAACTGAAGTTGGAGAGGAAAATTGCTGCAGATGGTGCAATAATTGGGGAATGCTGACCTACAGGATAGATGACAGCTTCAAAGTACATTCAGTATGATCCTTTCAGGAATTTCAGTTGAAGTGTCTTGTCCTGCTCTTAACCTTGTGGACACTTGTGGCTGCCATCCTGAAAAGGCGTGGGTTTTCTCCTTGTTGGAACATTTTGTTTCCTGCATAGGAACTCTGAATGTCAAGCCTCTGTTGGAGGGTTTGTGGTGGGCTCTGGTCCTTGGGGCCAATCTCTGTCATTGCAGTGAGGAGACAGGGAGAAAAGCTGCATGTATTTTAAGGTTTCTTTCCCCCAAGAGTAGGGTCTCATGTTTAATATCTATGTACCCTGAACACAAAAATTCCTTCCTCTTTCATGGAGATTCTGCTTCATTCTTTGTGCTGCTGGCATTTCATTAGCTCTCCTTTCAGAGTTGTAAAAAAATGAAAGTCTCAAAAATTTTAAACTGGAACAAAATCCCCCAAGAAACATTTAAAAGGTTTTAAAAATACATGACTGTATTTCAAGGAAGCAACTAAGTCACAAGCGGGTGTCTGTGTGCCACCCTTTAATCAGCTGGGAAACCTAAGGAGTGACTCTCAGCTGTCACTATATTAAGAAGCAGTGCTGCCTTTGTGGAGTCTGTATATACTGAACTCCGGGCCATGGAGTAAATATTCGTGCTGTGTGTTCATAATCATTCTACTTAGAGTAAGCGCTTCTTGGGTGGGTATTACAAACCTGTTAATCTTTATGGTATTTATAGGGTAATTTTTAACTCTCTTGAGCTCTTTACTTCCTTGTGGGTCAATTACTCAATTTATAACATTATGTCAGATGTAAGAACTTTACCATCCAAGAGTAAACAGTGTTGGGGATGGTTCTCTACCTGTGTTTGCTCTTAGTTCTTTGTATATTAAGGTATGCAATAACTTACTCTGTGACTGACTTATTGGGATTTCTTTTAGTCCTCCTGGTTTGCACTTCGAAGTGACTGTAATGTCTTATTTTAGCTTTTCTAATGAAGAAAGAGGGACTGTTCTGCTTTTGCACTTGCTTTGCCACGTGACTTCCAACTTCCCTGGTCAGGCATAGCTGCACCTGGATTTTGCTGGACTTGAAAAATTTCTTTTGATGAGTGGTAGTGTGTTATTCACAGGTATTAATAAGGTGTCAGCACTGGGGAGGTTGGGAAAGAAATGCAGGGTGGGCAGGACTTTTGTTTCTGTGAGTAAGCTCATGGTTTTTAATAATCTGATACTACTGAGTTTATGCTTCAACTCTGAAGCTTATTAGAGCAATAGAAAATTGTAACAGAGGGCAGAATACAGTGTGAAATGTGATTTGTCTCTTATACAGAGCTTGCACATTTAGTTACAATTTTCTTGAAAGGTTAATTCCCAGCTTCTCTTCAGAACATTCTGTGCAGGCCTTTCTGTAGGGAAAAAAATTGGACCCAATTTAAATAGACAAGTCTTGTGAATCCTGAAAGAATTTGGGCATTTAGCCCAGGAAAGGGAGAGTTCTCTGCAAGAACTTCATTAACCCTGTCTGTCATCAAAATAAGTAATGAAAGTAGCTCTGCAGACGTTATAAAGAACAGATCTTCTTTGTTTTACCCAGTGGCGTTGATCTGCGAGGTATTGGTCAATCAATCTTGTTCTTTAAGGACAGTTGTGCCCATGTGGGAAGGGAGATGGAGATGTGCTACATACAGGGATACAGAAATGGGGATTTGAACTGAAGGGCTGCATTAATTTTTGGAAACCTTGTGCCATTAGTTCCAGGTACTCAGGAATGTGCAGGGAAGCTGACTTATTTAGTAGCAATATTGATAATACAGTCTTACTTGGCATATTTTGGGACAGAAAAGATACAAACAATATTTCTACCATAGCTATTTTTGTAAATAAAAAAATGTTAAATATTTTTATGTGGAGAAGAGTTTCTGCTTCCGTTTGGCTGTTGCTTGCAGGATCCAGATGCTGTGAAAGCTCTTCCTGCAATGCCAACATCTGGCTGCCTGCACATTTTGGGTAGAGTTTTATGAGGTGGCTTTGAAGTTGCTTTTGGATTTGAATCACATGAATCTTTGGATTGGCTGGGCTGCACAATTCTCAGCATCATTTCCTTTTCCTTCTGATTATGGGAAATGTAAATACTTCAAGCTGTTGTTCTGATGTTTTGAAGTTGGGGGAACATGTATCTCCGTTTTCCTCCATTCCTTTTCCCTGGATTTGAGACACAATTTGAGTCTTTAACAGCCAACAGCACGGCTCTAGAGAGAAGCTGCGTGAGCAGAGTTGGTTACAGCAGGTTTTGTGGATTTTGAGCCCATCTGACATGGGCTTGCTCTTGTACTTTGATCTACCTTTCTCAAACATTTCAGAAATTACAGCAGTATTTCAGAAGTATTTTTGTGAGGTTTGCTTAATACTTCTTGAGTGCTTAGAAGTGTTCTAATTAAAAGATATTTATAAGAGCTAAGTGGTGGTGTTTCCAATCACATATGTATGTAAAGATTTATAGAAAATTTCATTAAGATTCAAAGTTGTATATTTGTTAAACTTTCTGAGGATGGGTTGAGCTGAACAGATCTTGCATTCAGGGTTTGGGGCTGTAGCAGCAGAGCTGATTCAAATTTCATTTTTTTTACTTTGGATCGTAGTTCTGGTTTTGTCTTACTGGCTTAAGATGGTCTGTTCACTTGTGCTCCTGTGTGGGATGGGTGGTTACTAAAGGTGTCTGATAGGAACCAGCTGTGGAAGCAGTTTGGATTCTTTGTTGTGTCTGGTAGAAACTTATTTTAGGGCTTGGTTTAGATTGAGGGATTTCACCATAGCCTCAGAACAATCCGTGTGCCCAAGTGCTTGAGTTTTGGCTCTTGGTGTTGACAAGGGTTCTTCACATATTGCTGGAGAGTGGAGCTGTATTTCAGCTGTCATTGTCACCTGGCTGGGGGTGCAGTGGGATTGTTCCCTCGTGTGCCAGGAGCCAGCCTGGAACGGAGGTGGCAGTGCTGGTACAGACAGTGTGTGCTCCGTGGCTCCATGGGATGGGACTCATTTCAGTTAGCATTTAATGATGTGAAAATGTCTGGCAGTTTCTGTGAACATTTATGTTATGAATATATTTCCAGCCTATATTTAATCTTTCCTTCATCAGAAATGAATGAATTCCAAGAAGGATAACAGAAGTGTTCTTAAATAATTTGGCTTCGTGTTTGAAAGCTTTATTGCATTATAAATTAAAAGGTGAGCATGTTGTTGCATGCTTGGTAAGCAATACAGTAAAATTCCAGGTAGATTTGGTATGTGTTTATTTTTGACATATGTTCTGTTAGCACTGGTGGTGGCCTGAGAGATCTGTCTCTAATGGTTCAAAGGTGATAAAAATGAACACAGTGAATTTTTTGGAGGGCTCAAAATTGCAACTGTGAGAATATAAATTAAGGTTGGCTTGTTGTTACTTTATCTGCAACACACCTAATTGAAAATTGGTTGGGGAAGAATGCAACCTGCTGTTGCTATACCATGGTCACAGTATCACCTCCACCTCTCCTCAAAGGAAATATTGTCCCTTTAAGAGCTGCTGACTGCTCTCCATCCTCAGTTTTGAATGTGGATATGTATTTGTTGTTTACATCCTACACAAACATCACACATAAATATTTACATGTGGTGTTGCACTAGGAAATTCAGTGTGGTGAAAGAAGGGGTAGGAGTAGTCCAGTTAAGCTGATGAAAAACAACACTTACCTTAAAATATAAATCACCATGTGCTCTTGGCACTGATCCTGGAGCTGTTTAATAGGAGCCCTGTGAAACCATCCCTTGGAATGGATGGATCTGCAGAGCGTCTGAAATGTATCCAGAAGACTTAGACAATTATGTCTTTTGGTTTAGGACCAAGTTCTAGGGAGCTGGTACTACAACACAGGAAAAAAACAACCAACAAAAACCTAATCCTTAACTCAATTAAAACTTTTAAAATTTAAAACTAAAATTAGAAATAAACTACCTGCCTGCCTGGTGAGAGATGGGCACTTGAAATGTTCTCTCAAAGGTGTTTTATTAGCTCAGGTGGCATCCTCAGACACAGTGATCCAGCCAAGCACACTGTGCCAGACCTTACTATTTTCAAGACATTGTACTAGATTTTTCCCCAAACTAGAAGACAGAGTATTGAAGTTATGATCTTGCTTGCTTAGAATGGGAATATGGACCTGAGCTGGGTGTAGGCAGTGATTTGAAACAGAGTGGGATGTTTCATACAGTTAATTATTGGCAGGAAGCATTTGTTTTATTGACATCCACAGAGAGATGACTCTGCATAGCTTTAAATAGTTGACTTAATGTCATTTTGCTTCTAGGTATGGAACAGTGAATTATGGTGTCTGTCACAGCATTTGTTTAATGAGTATCAGTTGTTGACATGGTATGAAAAAGCTCCAGGGCTTTTCAGCCATTTCACTAAAACATTCTCAGTTAGTGGATTCGAGGTCTTTGAGGAGCCCATCCCTTACTGGCTGTTGAAAATCTGGTTTGCACAAAATCTTAACAGAAACCCATCTGCACCTGCTCTCAGGGTAAATCCAACCCTCTGAAATGTGAGGTGTGGCTAAACCACTGCTCTTCTCTTCAGCAGTCAGTTTGTAACCCTCATCCTTTCCTGGGGGTTATAAATTGCAGGTAACTCACACTGTAATGTTTGTGTGTGTGAATCTACAGACACAGTTTCATCATGATGCTAGGCCTGAAATTCAGAAGCTGTTTCTTGGTGATTTACTGGACAGGTTTTGTTGATTTCCCTCAGTGCAGCCAGAGCTGTTGGTGAGAGAGGCCCCAGTCCCTCTGGCGGGGCAGGGGTGGCCATGCCACGACCACCACACTCCACAGGCAGCTAATATTGCTGGGTAGCTTTTTACTGAATCACATTCTCTAACTGTGCTCTTGCAGTGTTCTCTCCTCAAGCATTTCTGTGCCATTCCTCATGTTTTTTTCCTTTAACATTCATATTCATATTTTTTTCAGTGTTGGCAGGTGTGTATTTCACATTAACATGAGGGGTTTTTTGGATGTTAGGCTGCTACTTGCTTATGGTAATTTCCAGTCATCATAAGGTGACTGTTGAGAGAGATGAGCAGAGAGGAAAAAAATTGTCAGGCATTTACAGTAAATACTCTCTGCTTTTGGAAACGCTGTCAGAAGTTTAATTGTTAGGTTCAAGTAAGTTTGTCATGTGCCAGACAGAATCAGTCTGCTGTAATGAACGGGTTACGCACTTCACCAGCAAAAAGGGAGAGTGAGAAACCAAGGGATGCTCAGGATTTCCTGTCACCTTGCACTGCAGAAGGAACAGGGTAGGCTTTTTAACCTAGCCTGTAATTAGGTTTTGCATGGAAGCATATATTACTGTGCTCGCTTTGCCAAAGCTCTTCAGTATGATGGATGAGATTTAAAGGTTGATCTGACTAAATTGCAATGAGAATACTAACGACAAAGATATTTCTGTTGTGAACTATTCCTACCAGACATCATAGCTGTGACAGAAATGGTGTAAGGTAATGGACAATAAAAGTCACTCGAAAATAATACTCTCCTAGGATTGGGCTGCCTTCCCCAGAGCACATACCCTGAACCACAGCGATAATGTAATCGTAAGCCTAGAACATCATTGAAATATATAGGTAATCTCATAGAGTACCCTGGAAGATTTATTTTATGAGAAAGGAAGAGGAAGAATATTATTGGGCAGTAGAGAGGAAGAAAGTGGTGCTGATGTGGTTGTGTTTATTCTGCAAAACAGTTTGCATTGCTGCAGCCTTTGGGGAGCCTGCAGTGAGCAGCACGGTGGCTCCCAGGGCAGCGCATCCCTGCGGATGTCGCAGTCGGTGGGAGCCTGCTGGGTGGGCACTGCTGCCTTTCAGTGCTGACAACTCCCTGTGTGTGGTAAAAGATGGACATTAGTGCAGTAGGTTAAGTCATGTACTTCACTGGTTTTAATCAGCGTGTGGGTTTCTGGAACCACGTAAGACTTGCCATTTTGTTTTGGTTTGGTTTACACAAGGTACCCAAACAGAGCTGCTTGGCTCCCCCCACAAGTCCCTGGGTAGCAAGAGGATAAGAGAGGGGGGAAGCAGATTTGTATGTGTTGCTTATCTATGCTTTAACACTCAGTTACATATATGTGTGTATTCATTTATATATGTGTGTGTGTGGTGGCAACAGCAGGGCTGAGCGCTGGGCACACGCAGCAGCTGCTGTGTCTTGCAGGAAGGTGAAAAGTGCTGGTACAGAAAACGGTTGTAACACTGAGCACAAGCTGCTGCTTTGCTGCCTGCTCGAGAGGTGCACGGTCCTGTCATGTTGATTATACATCTGGGAGCAAATAATTTGGCCTGCAGTTGAGTTGGAGGCATCCCGAGACACATGGTGATACCCGATCAGACTGGTCACAGCTGCTTCACCGAGGAGCACCCGGGGCACCAGGGCGGCTGGGACTGAATGCCAGGATGCTGATGAGGTTCTGCTCCTTAATGAGTGTCTCGTAACTAATGATCCTGGCCTTTGCTACCAAGTGCCCTGGGCTGTTCTGCCCCGAGAATCCCACCTGTCAGGTACCTGCAAGGTATCGATGGGGTTTTGTGTTTTGCTCTCTACTGATTACATGTCAGAGATGAGGTGTTCAGGACACTCAGGTACCCAGAGAGGAATTGCAGCTGGGGGTGTGGCAGGGGAGTTGACTGCACAAGAGGGTTTTTGTTTTCCCTGTATTTGGAAAAACTCCAGGTTACCTGTGGGTGCCACTGCATGGAGTAATAAGTGTACAGCAGAAAGGTGGCAGTAGTTTGGGAGAAGGAGCTGTTCATCCCACGTGGGTTGTGGTCATATTTCCCGTGATGGTAATGATGATCCTGTTCTTCTATTCACTTTCTGGAAAGATACGCCACGCTTCATGCAATTTAAAGATGTTTTGATTTACAGTCATTGTCAAGACTCACTGTGAAAATGTGCGACACTGCAGAACTTTGTAGGAAATTTGGAAGCAGGAGTAAAAGGAAAAGTGCAGAGCTAAGACAATGTCAAGTAAAAATGTGCCAGTGTTAAGAGTGTACCTCGTACCTTTATGAGGCAGTGCAGCGCCTGCGTGCTGCTGGCCGCCGTTTGAGGATCCTCTGTGAAGCCCCTTCCTGGGGATTCCCCTTCCCTCTCCTGCCCAGTGCCAAAGCCCGGAATAGCCGAGCTGACAGCCTGGGGCAGGACACGCTGTCCCGAGGTGTCAGCGGGCTCGGCGCTGTCATGTGAGCTCTGCTGGATCTCTTTTCAAAGCTGCTATTTTGTCCTTACTCCTTCCTCTGCTTCCAGCTGTAGCACTTCAAGCAAGCAGTGCCTGAATGCAGATCCTGCCCTGGCCCATCCCTGCTCGTGGCAGGTGGGCTCTCCTGGGTGAGAACTGCCTGCCCCTGGTGCTCCCTCACTGCAAGGGGTTGCTCCTTGAGTTCCCTTATGGCAGCCGGAGTGACGGTTCTGGGAATGTCCAGACTGGGGTATGAGCAGATCATTCAGGTTCCCTTCTTCAGAAGTGAATCCCTTCCCTGTTTTTGAGCATTAGTCCTTTCGAAGGCAGGGCACAGTAGATGCACAGTTTGATCAGTGTTAGACTGTGGACATTTCCCGTGGCACTGTCTGGATGTGTCTCCGTGCTGGGGCTGGGAATGTGGGATGTCTGGGTTCCTGTGGAGCTCAGGGCTGGGCAGCCAGGTGTTGGAACCAGGGTTTGTTCTGTGCGTGTGGACTTGGAAGAGAGAGGACATGTGGCTCTCCCTTCAAGTAAACAGCCTTTCTTCAAATCTTGAATAATAAAATCATTAAGATAGTTCTAGCAGTATAAGGTTGGAATTTCATGAGACATAGTTTTATCTAAGTATTTTCACGTGGTTACTAATAAACCTACAGATGCTTGAGACTGAAAAATCTTAAAATCAAACTTCTTCATACTAATAGTCATTCTCCTTCTCCCACTGGAGTTTCATGGCACTGACTTTGAAAAACTGTTTTTGTTGAGAGCAATCCATGTATTCACCTGTTTAATGTAGCAGGAATTGCAGCCCTTTGGTCCAGTGAGTGTTTGTTAGAGTGCAAGTTCACTTGCTTGAGACACAAGAAGAGTGTCTCTGCTTTCCCCCCGTGTTGTGGTAGCTGGTGTCAGGAAGGATCTGCCAGAGCTAAAGGTTTATTTCACAGACAACTGCTAAAAGAATTGAGCACCACTTGCTGCAGAAATTCTTCTGCATCATGTTTTCTCCCCTACTCCCACAAATATTTAAAATACCTTTGTATTTTAAATTAAGACTTAGTCATTGCCCAAGTGCCAGGCATGCACTATTAATACACTAATGAGGTCAGGCTGTGTTCTTTCACTGAGTGAATACTTGCCAAAACTCTTGAAATAAGTTTTTGCAAATGCTTGTGTTGGCCACTAAATCTTCCCTTGTCACCATTAGGCTTCAGTCAGTGCCAAGGACAGGAATGGTGCGACTCAGAATGACAGAGGGTGTGGGTAACCAAAACCTGTGTATGGCCCTTTGTGGGGAAGGGACACGGGTGCATTTATTGTGCCTGTTCTGTAAACGCTGTGACTGTATTTTGGGGCCTGACTTTGCTCGGGGCCAGAGCCTGGCCCCAGAGCTGGTGTGGAGCAGGGAGAGCTGTGATCCCCTCCTGGTTCCCTGAGCAGCTGATAGAATTACCAGGGTTTGTCCCTGAGTCAGGCTTGAACACAAATAGTTCAAGTACGGGTTTTGTTTCCTAGAAGGGCTGGAAAATCTGGGTATGTTCAGTCTCTCCTTTCTCTGCAGGCAGAGGAGGTGTCAGAGCTGTTCAGCCCAAAGCCCACAGCTGCCCCGTGTTGGCCACAGTGTTCCTGAAACGTGTGTGCAGCCCTGTGCCAGAGGAGAATTAGTTAATCTGGGATCACAGTGTTGTTCCAGCACTGGAATGTCTCAGCTGCCTGATGGGCAGCTCTTTACAACTCCTGTGTGTTCTGGTACCATTTTTGAAGGGGAGCAGACTCTCATTTCCGTTTGCTGTGTTGGGCTGGCCTGAGACTGCAGCAAAGGAATTCATTCATGGAATTTTCCCTTGTTTGTCTGTTGTTCCTACAACTCTTCATTCCCACTGAATCCAGTATGGTTTCTAGCTCCTGCTTCCTGTGTCTTGCCAATGAAAACTTGTAATTTAGAGTTGGGGAGGAAAGACTGTGGGTAAATATTTGTTGTCTTTGACCAGAAGAAGTGGCAACAGTCTGGAGGACTTTCTGTCATTTTTGTTTGACAAATGGAGATGTGCAGACCTTTCTGGATGTTCCCTAAGTGACTGGGGACCATCAGTCCTTGGGGAAGTGACAGTAGCTACTGTTACAGGTGACAAAAGCAGTGTCTTTAGTAGATAACAAACCACTGACCAAATAAACCCATTTTCTGCTCTTCTGGTATTGTGAGACAATACCAGCAATGTTTGTGATCCTGGTGGTTCTGCCGGGCTCTCCCTGCAGGAGGGGGGCTCTGACCTGTTGCTCGGCCCTTTCAGTGGCTCTGCTCTGTCAGCCCGGGGCTGGGTCTGAGCTCTGTGAGGCAGTCTGGGGGAAGGGAGGACTCGGCTCCTGTGGCTGCTGCAGCCCCTTGCAGGCAGAGCCCAGAGAGTGACCCTGTGGGCACAGCCAGAGTTCCCCTCTCCCTGCACTGGCCAGGCAGTGAGTCACCAACCTCTCCCTTCTTTTGCCTCAGCAGAACCGAGAGGCAGAGTTTGGTATGATACCATGGAAGGGCAGCACAACCATCCTCATCACCTAGGGGACCAGAACAACCCTCTGTGCAAGCTGCCGGGGCAGGAATTCCAGCATGATCCTCAGGTAAGTGCAGGTGTCTCTGATCCATCTCCCTCTGTCTTGTCTTGCCTTCATTCTCTAAAGGTCTCTTGACTTCTTAGCATTTAGCTGCCTTTCCCCCCCCTCCTTTTGTTCTTAGTGCAGTTATAGCATTTTTAGGGAATATCCAGTTTGGGATTCTGCCAGCCAGCCAGAGTTTCCTGAACCCACTTTTTTGATTATAATAAGAGAAATAGGAAATAGTTTGAATTTTGCTTAAAGCAAGTGTTTTTAAATCATCTTATGAAAACATACTGTGTTGGCTTTCTCTTGTCTTTGATTCTTTGAAGAAAAGGCCAAAGTAAAACAGATTATTGTGTAAGTGAATAAATGTATTTTATCTCCTTTTATATTTTCATAGTAAATGCTGAAATAGTAATTACCAAGTAAAAGAAAAAGCTCATTCTACATGGAACTGTAGGCTCCCTGTGAGTCTCTGGAACCCATCCTGCAATGTGTTCTGTCCATACTATAATAAAGTTTCACTGTAGCAGCTCCTCTCTCTTCCTGCCCTTCTGCAGAAGGGAGCTAAAACCAGCATTAACCCACAGTCTGTGTAATCATGGAACTTGGATTTTGTGAATTCTGGCTGCCTGCCTTTTCAGCCTGTTTGTCTGTTGATCAGAGCAATTCAGTTTTGCCTCTATGCTATTTTAAGGAGTAAACCAAAAGCATCATGGAAAGGTGTCAGAAAGAAGAGGATTGTGACTGTGGGCTGGGGTGATCCTTTGTTGTTCCCACCCTGCAGCCCAGAGGTGACCCAGGGTCCCTGAGCCAGAAGAGCTCCTTGGGAAAGCTCTGCCAGTGCAGAGGCTCTGCTCAGGAGGGAGTTTTCTGCACACAGTGAGTGCACTGCTGGGAAAGTACCATGGTGTGGAGCAAAAGCCCCTCTCCTAATGTAGCAATTTGTCATATTAAGTCATTTAATAATAATTGAATCCCCTTGATTAATCTCCTAGAATTAGCCAGTTGCATTTTGAGCAATTAGGGTTAATTACTGCCTCATTTGGCAGGATAGTGCCCCTGTAATTATTTCATGAACAAGATTAGGAAGTGTTCCTGTGCAGCAGATACATTCATGGCATCTTGGAGCACATGTTAGAATTTGTAATGACATAGTTAAGTGTAATTAGTAGCTAATAATCTGTGTTCTGCTGTGATGCTGATGCTGAGTGGGCTCATTTTGCTGTATGGTCATTGTTCAGTGAAACCTCCCCTCAACTCTGGTAATACCCAAGTTCTGTTAATGGAGGGCTCTATTAAACTGTTCTGAGAATGATCTAATTTGGAGTTAGAATTGCAGGAAGACTTCCTTTGGTTTTGCTGTCAAAATAACATAAAAAGACCTGAATAAAAAAAATACACAGTCTACCAAGGAGCTGGAAAAAATGCATATAAAAAGGGTAGTGTTTAGAGGCCTTACACTGGTGGCATGATAGGCTTGCTGATGACATGTTTCTGATTTTCTGTTTTACAGGAATATATTTATATATAATTTTTCAAGTTTGTAGTACTTTTTACCTGGAAGAATCTGAAATTACATCCTTTCTTTCTGCTGAAAATCTGACTAATACAGACATGCTGTTTGTGGAAGGGAGGGAGGTTTGGGAAGATAAAATTGACCAAGCTGGTCTTATGAGAAATGTCATTAATGGCAGAGATAAACACTTAAACAGAAAAAAACAGAACATGAATTCTTGGAGTCTTGGATGAGGGAGGGGGCCTTCCCTTCCTTCCACCCTTCCATTCCAAACTACTGTGCCAGCCCCCAAAAGACCAGAAACAACGTGCTCCTCTCCCAGAAGCTTTTCCTGTAATTATGCTCCTTCCTAAAGCTGCTTTTTTTGTCAGTTCTGACAGAGGTGTTGTTTCTGCTTTATAACTCATCAGTACAGAATATGAGTAAGCATGGCAGGCTTTTCTTTCCCTCTGTAACTACTGTAATTTAGTTAATAAGATGAAACCTTTGAATAACGCTGGGTATTTAGAAGTTATCTGTAATATAGGAATTTTTTTTAAATGTCCAGTAAAATCACAGTTCTGGCTTTTGGCTCTCTGACCTGCCCAGAGATACTCCAAGGAAGTTCATCAGCAAGAGGGAGAACATTTTCTAGTAATGTTCTAGAGTGAAGGTGTTAATTATTAAAGTCTTCAGATTACTTAGTGTTTATAGCAGTAAGCAATAAAAATTATTTAGGAGTAAATCAGTGATATAAAAATACAGAATTGTAATTTTTCACTTAGTTTTCATACTAAATAAACACAGTAACTCATTTTTAAACAACTCTTTTATATACTCACATCTTAGCAGCAGAGCTGTTAAGAGATTATTTCTATGGTAATTTTAATTTCTTTGTGAATGTTACCTTGTCCTACTGTTTCCAAGCTGGTATTTCTCTCTTCCCGTGTCATGTTTGTAGTGCAAATATTGAGATAGGCACAGAATGTCTGGACATCAGGATAGATCCCAGTCACACTGACAGGGATGCTGAAACTTTGAAACTTAAGCCAAGTTCTTCAGCAAACTTTAAATTCCAGGTAACAGGTCAGGTGAAGGATATTTTATGATGACTGTGTAGCCTAATTTTGAAGCTCAAATTGAAAAACCTGATGTATTCTTCAATAATTACTTGGCTACCTGTTTGAAGGATAATCCATATTTTAAAAGTTTCCTCATCTCTTGCGAGCTCAGAAGTTCTTTCTTTAATCAATCTGTTCTAATGTGTTCTCATAAATTCACCCTGGAATTTCAGGCTCGAAGTATGCAAAATTCTTTTCAGGTAGGCATTATTGAATGGAGGCAGGTGTATAATTTTGGACATACTGAAAGGGTTTGAAATACTGATGTTGATAGTAAATCATTGCTTATAATGTGTGCATGTTCTACTGCAGGGGCTGGAGCTCCCTCAGTACTACTGCAGATGTCTTTTAAAGGTGAAATTAGTTACAGTAAATGTCACTCAGATGAAGTATGCACTTTAGAAGCAAGGAAACCATTCCTTTAAAATTAATGATGCATTGCAAATATCAGAAAAAACCTTATATCCAGCGTAAAGATAATTAAAATTCAGGTCAGAAGTGTATGACTTAGTCGGGCTAAATTTTTTAATGAGATTTCAGAAAATTAATTGGGCGAGTATGTTTTTACTCTTCTAAAGAATATTTCATTTCATGGCTCTACAGGAAAGATGCTTTTATTGGCATCTGAAGATTGTACTGTCTGACTTTTTAACTGTTGGTTAACCAGTATTAGCAGTTTTTAGGTTGATTACAAATACTCTAAATGCCTGTAGCCCTTTGTGCAGGGCTGACTGGTGCCTGTTTTCCACATGCCAATCAGCAGTAAAACAACTGACTTTATTATTAATTAACATTAGCACTCTGGAGTTCTATACTGTGCAATTAGCAGTGAACACTCCCCTTTCTCGGCCCGTTCAGGCTTGGATTTCCCATGCCTCTGGGGGAGCAGGGGCCTGGCTCTGCAGTGGGGCTGTATTTGTGATATTTTTGTTTTCATTCTCAGGGTGCTCCTTGGCCCAAAACAGGGGGTTAGAGGCTGCAGGCAGAGCTGCTCCCACAGTTCTCTTGGGGCTGTTCAGGTTTGCCCTGGGTCTTAAGTAATTACAAAGGGGTAAATTTATTGGCCAAACATTATTTTTTCTGGAGATTAAAGGTCTTTCTACAGAAAAGTTTTTTCTTGTTCTTCCCTACCCCAAAACACAAATTCTGGACAACTACTCATTAAGAAAAATAAAATACAAAAAATGTGTTCAGGGCATGTAGGTGTCCTACCTGCCAGTCCTTAGAGCAGGGTGTGGAGGGAGCTGTTGAATCTCCAGTTGCTCGGTTGGGTGTTTGTGCTCCTGCCTCCTTGGTTCCTCTGGTGGCAGTGCCACAGACACTCCCTAGAATGGGGAGTACAAACTGCATCCAAGGAGCAAGTCTGTAGCAAGGAACTTTCCTACTCCTGCCTTCCCCCATGTTTGGGTTCCTTTATGATCTGGAATGTGGACACTCCCAGGAATCCTTGTTCCTTGCCTGAATCTGCTCAGGTGTGTACAAGAGAACTGAAACTTTTATTTCATCGTGGGTTTTTTAGTGTTATGAAACCTTACCAATTCTGTTCTGCAGAAAATCTTGTAGCACCTCAAAATTCGAGGCTAAAAGCCCTGGCAAATTCTCCCTGAAGTTCTGTGACAAGGGCTGCCATTGCCTGCTTTTGCCAGCTTTGGAATTTGTGCTCTGGCACCAATGGTTCCATCTCACAGAGCACATGTATGCCAGAGATGTCCAGAAGAGCTTGTTCTTGGAATAATCCCTGCATTTCTTCTTAAAAATGAATGGCTTTTTTATTTGCATGAGGAATTCTTTGACTGTAATCTTTGGCGCTTTTATTTTTTCATGGAGTAGGAGAAGAATGAGACTTCCTTGTGTGGATGAAGAGAACAGCCTTTGTCCCAAAACAAGTTCTTCCCAGACTGTGCCCTTCCTACAGCTGCCCTGGGAACAGAAGTGTGCAAAGAGCCCAATTTTCATAGTGTTGAGAGGCTGGGGTTCTTTTTGCTTGGTTGTTTTTTTTCTCCCCTTTTCTTTTTATTTAGGGTTTGGTTTTTGTTTTTTTTTTTAATTCAAGCTCCATTTGGATCTTGACACCTGATCTGTAGAGGCAGGGGCTTGATTTTACTGCACTTACGGAAACCTGAGCCTGAATCTGTCCTAAAAATGAGGAAATGTGTTTTTAATGGACAAGTTTGAAGATGATGGTGGTATCTTACTGCACACAACTTATATCTGTACGTGAAAACGTGGAGGTTTGCAGAAACAAAGATCACAGGTTGTTTGAATGGATAGACATTGATTCTTTGCCAGCTTTCTGAAAAGTTGTGGTGGCTAATTGTGGAAGGGTTTGAAAACAATGGAGTGCCCCATGTCAAAAGTGATGAAATAAGTGAAATGTGTGTAAGGCCAGACTAGAGGGGTGTTAGTCTGAGCAGGCAGGTGTTTCCTAGGTGTCCTGGGTGTCCTTTTAACAGTACTCAGCAGAGTTGCATGCTTATGTTCAAGCACAGCAAAGCATAAGAGAAGGCTAAGTTTAAACATGAGGGAAAGTGGCCTGTGATCAGTAAGGAGCTTTCTGGTAAAGTTTGGGCTCACCTGAGGATGATTCCTGGTTTGTTCTGTAGTCAAACATCTCCTGCCCTCTCTGAAAGCTCCGTTACTGTAATTAGGTCTGATAGGTTGTGATAGCCCATGCAAATCTAGGTCATTGCATATGTAAATGTGCAGCTGCAGTCCTGGCGGTGCCAGAACACATCAGCAGAGGTGTCCAGGCATGGGCAGCATCACCCCCACCACCAGCAGCCTCCGGGGCTCTCCGTGGCAAACGGGCTGGGACACATTCCCCTCACACCTGCCTAACGTTTGTTTATGTTTTCAGGTTCAGGAGTTGGTAGATATTTCTGGGTGCATGCTTGAAATATTAGTTTACACTTAAGCACTCTTAGTGTAAACACACACTTTAATGATTCAGGAAGGGTAAGTGGAAACTATCCTTGCTTCCAGTGTGGCTTTCTTTCTGAAAAATAAAGTTTTGTAGCAGTTGCCTCATCAAATATTGTCAGAAGTGCTGCTTCTATTGTGAATGGTAACTCCAAGTTAGAAAAGCTTTTGCTCAGACTTTCTTCCTGCTCAGGAGGCACATGGACACAGTGAAGGAAATGCTGTAATTCTTTTCTATTTTTAAATTAGGAAAAAGTGCTTTGTAGGTTTGTGTGCTGACGCCTTTGTTTTGTGTGGGGAAAGTGGTTTGTCTGTGCAGGTCAAGGAAGTCGCTTAGCAGCTCGTGTGTAAAGCAGTTGGGCAGCGGAGATGTTCCTGGTGGGAACCAGGCAGATGGGACGAATCCATGTGCAGGCAGACTCTGCTGGCTTTGTCGGGCAAACAGGGCAGGGAGCTGATGTTTGTTACACTGCCTGGAATGAGCTGAGTATTCCCATCCACCGGGACGGGTGTTGAGGACTGGTTCTGTTCATCAGACCCCTGCAAAGAGATGTTGCCACCAGTTTAAACTGAGGTGGCTGCAGGGGCTGATTAATTGGAGTATTTGTTTGTCTGCTTTCATCCTGTGTTGCCGTACTCTGGTGATAATTTAGTAACTTAGAGGAGAATGTGTGTAAACACCAATGCAAAGCAGTTGTAGCCTTCTGCCCTTTATCTGATGACATGCAGGATTCCTGTTCCCTCATCACTGAAAGGATGCTCCCAGTTTACTGGATGGTGTACACTGCCAAACTTGGAGAAATGAATCCTTAGGCTTTAATTTTGGTTTGGTTTTTGTTCTCTGTGAATGCAGCATAATTGCAAGCACAGCACAAGCACTGAGAGCTGACCCAAACTGTGATTGCAGTTAATAGCTGGTGACTTGTTCCAGAGTCAGGGGAGACTGAAGTGTTCTTGAAGGGAACCATGCCCTGAACTGCTTGAAGGAAACACTTGGAGAAATGACCTTCCTCTTTCTGTGGGACTTGCCTTCAGAAATAGCTGCAGGTCCTAACGCTGGACTGAAAGCCTTCCCTGCATTTTAAATCTCAATTCCAGCCCTCTCGCGCTGCATTAGGAAATGTCAGTGGTAGCAATAGCCATTCCTTAACACATGTACCCCCCCTTCCCGGGACTGTGCCGGGCGTGGCTGCTCCGGGCTCGGCTGGAGGCGATGGCTCATCCTGGGATGCCCTTCCCCACCCCCAGCCCGGGCTCGGAGCTTCTCTTTACGCGCTTTTTGATGCAAACTCCGAAATGGCTCAAGATGCTGAAACTCGAAAATGTTCTACTTGGCACGTGTGGTAACTTGGAGTAATTAATTTTCATAATTTCTTTTTTAAACATTGTTTGGCAGCCGTGCTAATTACAGAGGAGGCTGGAAGGGCTCTGGGGAGCAGTCGCGGTCCGTGGGGTCCGTGCTCCTCGTTCGGCTGTGCCTCCCTGCCTGCCTGGGTGTTTACCTGGGACTGCTCGGCTGCAGCAGCGGCATCTCCCAGGTGACACAGGCAGGCAGAGCTGATGAGAGGCTGAGGAACGAGGGAGAGCAGTTTGGGACTAATTAGTTACTTACATGGAAGGCAAGACTTGAATTCCCTTTTTAAAGAAGTCATTTGGCTTCCTTCAGCCTGTGTTACTGCTGCATCTGCGAGGAGCGAATGCGTTTGTGGTGGGACTGTGCTCCATTTGCTGAGCCCAGGCTGAGCCCTTGGCCACGAGCAGAGGGAGCAGCGGGGGCTGAGTGGCTCTTGCGGGTCCCTGACTGCCTTTCCTTTGACAGAGACATTTAACGTCGTACCCGTATCGCTGCACCTTGGCAGATTTTCAGATTGAGAAAAAGATCGGGCGAGGCCAGTTCAGTGAAGTTTACAAAGCAACTTGTCTCCTGGACAGGAAACCTGTGGCACTGAAGAAGGTGCAGGTGAGAATTTCAGTGCAGCCTCCTGCTTCAGGGTAGCGTGGGAGTGTTTCAAGGTGACCTGGGGGCAATAACTCTGCCCCTGGTATTCATCCCTGCACTGGGTTCCTGTGTCCAAATCAGGATTACATAGCAGTACCGCCATTTCATATTTATTTTAAATTTCACCTTTTACTTTATGAAAAGGGTTCACCAAATTGTTATTAAATGTGTGAAACAGCGAGGCCCTGTGCCTGTGCTGGTGCCACAAGGAGCTGCCATCCCAGCTGGACCATGGGAACATGGAAGGGGAAAATGCCAGAGCTTGCTTTGCTGGTTGAGTTGGGGAAGAATTTGTGAAAACTTGGATGCCAGAAGTGTAGATTTTTTAAACTTGGCTGAAGATATTGGGCAGTATTCAGAGCAGCATTTTGTTTGAAGAATTTTGCCTTTAATCCTTCAAGAGATCCTCCAAACTCTCATTTCCAGTGACTTACTGATCCTTGTGGAATGAATATTAATGCTCAAAGTTATTGTTAATTATTACAGAAAAATCAGTGGAAGATGTATCTGTTTAAAAGAGAGAAGTAAACACTTTGTCTTTTATTTACTATATGAAATTAATAATAACTAAACCAATGAAAATCACAGCAGCAAATTCACAAACCTGTGTCTTTATTTTTCGTGCTGCTTAGAATATTGCCTGTGGGTTCTAAAATTAGTTTTACCCCAATGTTATCCCTGTAGTGGTTTCAAAATAAAGAAAACATTGATCTTTCTTTGATCTGGGGATTGTGTGAATACTCGTTACAGTAGAGGGTGTACAAATTGGGGAAGGAAACACCAACTGCTTGTTAAAGTATAAAGTACTTTTTTTTGTTGTTTCATTTTTATCTTCTATGTTTTTGTGTTTGAAGATTTTTGAAATGATGGATGCCAAGGCAAGACAAGATTGCATTAAAGAAATTGACCTTTTGAAGGTAAGAATTTTTATAGTGATTTTTTTCCTTTTTTTTTCTTCTTTTTTCCCCCCTTTTTTGGGGGTTTGGTTTTTGTTTGTTTTGTAAAAAAAATTGTGTTAAGGTTGGCAGTAAAGGAGAAAGCAGTTTTGCCTGTTCATGTCATGTATTTGTGTGTATAAATATCACACATGAAAAATGATAATTTAGATAAAGGTTCTGAAACCAGAGTGTGTTTAAGTGATTAAAACAAGCAGTGATTTTAATGCCTTAGTAGTTTATTTTAAATTGTTGATTAGAAACATAGATGTGTTGCACTTTAAATATCTATTTTTAGTAAATGCAACAGACTGCAAAAGGGTAAAAATTTAGTTTAACTAGTCAAATTTCATTTTAAAAGTATTAAATAATTACTTTTGTGCCTGTGATTTTAGGGATTTCTGTTCACATTCATGCAGTTGTAGCCTGAGTCTGGAGGCCATAGGGAAGGATAAACATGAGGCAGTTACTCAATAGTCATGGAGGAAAATAATGCCAAGGTTTGCATTCAGAAAGAGGATCTGTGGAAATTTTGGGTCCTAGGAAAAACAATCCAGTATCAGTTGAGAAAACAGAATGAGCTATACTGAAATGAAAGGAAGGAATTAGTGAAGAAGCCAGCATAAATAATCAGATAATAAACTGTCATGTGCAATTTGTGTGTTATTTTCCTCCATCAAAGTTTTAGTTTAGTTTTGTTGTTCTTTTAAGGGGCAGAGAGACCTTGAGTACTGTAACCAACACTTGGGGTTTTGTCTCTCTGTAATGGGGGAGAAAAAATCAGTTGTTGCTTAACAAAGCATCCTTCAGGACATTGCTTTTAAATGTTTTTGCAAGTTTCCAATAGAAGAGGTTGTTCCTTGGGTGGAATTGCTCTTTGCTGAGGACATCTCCAGGATGCTGTGCCTGTGGGAAGTGCTGTTCCTCACAGGATTTGTCTGGAGCAGCTTGGCCCAGCTGTGGGTGCACCCACTGTGAACGTTTTGCACGTGGCTCACAGGAGAGGGAGGTGTTGTGTCTGGGAGTCCTCATGACCACGTTTAACTGTTCCTCTTGCATTCCCTCCCTCTGCAGCAACTGAACCACCCCAACATAATTAAGTATTTGGATTCTTTTATTGAAGACAATGAGCTCAACATTGTCCTGGAGCTGGCTGATGCTGGGGATCTCTCTCAGATGATTAAGGTAAGGATGTGTCTGTCCTGGAGGTGCTGCAGACTTGCAGGATTAGGCAGACACGAGGCAGTGGCGTGAGCACAGCCGAGTGAGAAGCACTTTTTTCCTCCTCTTGCAGTTTTGCACACCCATAGGTTG
The DNA here is from genome assembly GCA_034509425.1 of Eopsaltria australis. Classification (NCBI taxonomy): domain Eukaryota; kingdom Metazoa; phylum Chordata; class Aves; order Passeriformes; family Petroicidae; genus Eopsaltria; species Eopsaltria australis. The sequence continues at coordinate 1,319,212 of JAVTVJ010000376.1, forward strand.
CTTCCAGACCTGAACCAAAGTGTCTGGTGGCATTTTAAATACTCCAGGCCATGCCCTGAGCTTGTGGTCACTGCTGCAGAGGGCAGTGAGTGTCTGTGATCTGGTGGGACACGTGTGGTATTTGCAAGGTTGATTTACTCGGTCTGTGATTGATGGGGACATCTAATTACTGTTGGGTTCACTATTCACATCGCCTGTCTGCCACTCTGAAGACATTCAAGGAAGTCTATTGACTTTCTTTGCAATGGGGATTTGGGTTTGAGAAAATGTTTCAAGTACTTGTTCTTCTTTTATGTTGCTCTTAGGAATACTTGTATTGCTGCAAACCAGCTTTAGTTAAGCTGTTACCACCTGCTTTTATATTTTCTTTGACATGTTAATCTTTAGACATACATCCCTTGTGAGAACAGATGTGTTATATCATGTTTGTTAGCACTCTCAACCTTCTCTTCATGTTTTACCTGGTTTTTGCCATCATTATTCCGTAATTATCGTAAATGAATGTTTGGAAAGTTCTCCTCCTCCTTGTTGTCACAGTTAAAATATCTTATTAACAGATTTGTTTTCTTTGCCAGCAGAGCTATGAGGCACTAGGCCAAAGGCTGTCAAACAAGTTACCCATTCAGTCCACAGTCCATGGCTAAATTTACAGGATCCAGGAAAAGCTGCTTGGTCTCCCAGGAGAGCCCCTGGGAGCAGGCAGTTGGCAGAGTCACTCTGGGGACAGCCCCAGCTCTCCAGGTGCAGCCTCACAGGAGGAGGGGAGGGGGATCTGCCCCAGCCCTGGGGAGCTGGGGGGGCACAGCTGCTCCTTCTGCCCGGGCAGCAGCTCTGCCTTTGCCCTCCCTCTTTCTCTGGGACTTCTGCTGGGTTTTGCTCTTTTCCCACCATTTCCTGGGAAACTTGCAGCTCGTCTCGGGCTTTTTGTGGTGTGGTCAAAGATGGAAGAAACCCAAGGATGGTGAGAGCAGGAGTTAGGGCAGTGTGAGACCTTCCTGGGCTGTGCAAGGGTTCTGCTTGAGTTTGCAATTCCAGCTTACAAAAGTTTGACCTACAGAATTGTAAGATTTCATTATATGAAATATTTGTATTTTTTGGTCATCTGTAGTTTTTAGTTTAAAATTACTGACAAATATGTTCATTTTTAAAAATTACTTTCTGTGTCATTATAATAAGAGTTACATTTTCCAAAACATAACTGGTAGAGTCTTGGATTGGTGCCTTGCCCAGCACTGGACTGTGCTGGCTTCCAGTGTCCCTAGGTCTGTGTTCCCTCTGTATTTCAGGCACAAAGAAGATGCATTTGGTTTTTTTAAGGTCATATAAATGAAGTTTTTTGATTGGTGCAAATCTGGGAATTCAATTTTTTTTTCTTAACAGAGGTAAAAAAAAAAAAAAATACTGAGGCCTAAACCCAAGAGGGAACAAAAGCTTCCTCCTAAAAGCAGCTCCACTGCAGCAGGGAAGTTTCCCCACCAGCCCCTCTGTGTCAGCCTCTCCCCTCCCTGAGAGCTGAAGCTCCTGTGTGGGTTTTTGGTGGAACAGCAGTGACAGCCCTGGGAAGGTGTGAGGGTGATAAACCCAGGGCCTGTCTCTGTCACGCCCCAGTGCCTGCATTATTTATGAGGGATGTAGAGCTGCAGGAAAACCCACCGGAGAGTTGGGACTTCCTTGTAAATGTCAGGCGAACCTTATTGGACATGACATTTAGAAAATTATCACTTGTGGTCTTGCATATCCACTCTTAAATATTTTAATGAGAATTAAATAATTTTATTGTGTATATAACACTTTCTCCCTCACCCTCTGTAATTCCTCTGTGCTCTCTCTCGAGTTTTGGGTTGAGACTGTTGCAATCTGTCAGATTTGCTGCCTGGGGAATTGCACAGTCATGCCCCTTCACAGCTGATCTGCAAAAGAAAATTTGCCATTGCTTGAGTCGAACACGATCTGGTAACAGCATTTCACATAAAATAGAGAATGTGACAATGGACATCAGATGTCAGTGCTGAGAGGGGAAAGCATGAGATGCAGGAAGGGGCAGCAAGGGTTTCCTTTCCTTTTTTCCTGCTGCAGATGGGATTCTCACAGGTGCGATGCAGCTGTGGGGAGGCAGGAGGGGGTGAGGTGCTCCCTGTGACACCCTGTGTGACCAGGCATGAGGAGCAATGGGAAACCTCTGGAGTGTTTTGTTAATGCTCTGGCTGTAGAGCAGGCTCAGTGAGGAGCCAGGGACCAGCAGTTTTGGGATGCCTGGGTGCAGGGCCAGACACGGCTGGTGTGCCCTCCTGAAAAGGAAGGAGAGCAGCTGAAGGTCTGTAATGTTTGGCCTTCACTGAAGTGTGCAGCTGGCTCTTTATTCCTGTAGTGGGTTGAAGAAGACTTCAGTATTGCAGGCAGCCAGGGCCACGCTGCACTCTGTGGTGCTGCTTTGTGCTTCCCATTATTCTGAGAGCTTTGAGGCATCCAGAGGTCCCTGGAACGGGGACCTGGCTGCGCTCGGCGCTGCCTAAACACACCCAGCTGATCAGGAGTGTGTCTGTCTCACTAGAGAGTGTGGTTCATTTAGTATTCCTATTATGCATGAAATAGAATATATTATTCTACCTGATCACAGAAGAAACATGGATGCTTTATTGATGCTCTGGCCGTCTTTTTAAAAAGGGAAGCAGATTTCCTTATCCTTGTTAGTAGACAATGCAATAATGAATGTTTACAAGGCGGTTTTTAATGGTCTTTTGTTTCTTAAGGCAAAATATTTGAGACATTTGTTGTTTTGAGGCATTAAATATGTTTTGCAAGGTAATTAAGGAGATTAATGCTAATCATAATTGTGTCCATTCAAAAATGTCAAACCTATTTAAGCATATTTTTCATAATAGTTGTTAATTAGTGAACTGCATCGAAGTTTCCTCACAGAGAGGAGGAGTTAAAAGCTAATCAGAAGAAAAGTCATGCAGCTGCAGATCTGGAAGACATGAGCAACCTGCAGCAGACTAACACAATTCCAGGAACGAGTCAAATATGTTGCTTTTTCACTGATCTTTTATTTATTTCTTCCCACAGTATTTTAAAAAGCAGAAACGGTTAATCCCGGAAAGGACGGTGTGGAAATATTTTGTGCAGTTATGCAGTGCAGTGGAACACATGCACTCCCGCAGGGTGATGCACAGAGGTAACATTAATTCAGTCTCTTTTCACTGAATAATAATATAATGTTCCAATTAGTAAGCGCCTACATTCAAAAACAATTATGCTGATGTTCAGCCAATGCATGTTTAGAGAGGCTGGAGCCTGCGAGATGGATTTCTCCTTCTGTCTCTGCCTCATTGTTAAAGCATTCAGGCCGGAGTGAGTGTGGTATTAGGAAGATGAGCTGCTTTGTATTCCAGACACTGATATTAAGTAGAAGTGTCAAACTTGCCATTAGAAAAGTGTCAGAAATAAAATGCTGAGACTCCTGGATACAGTGAACTCTAAGAAATAGTCTTCATTATATTAGCTGTGACCTTAGAGAGTTGAGAAGAGTTTTCCTGTCTTGCAGGCTTTTCTGAAATATTAATACAAATATGTCCCACACTCTCATAACCCGTTCTCTATTTTCATTAATTATTTTTTAATCTCTTGTCTCAGAACATCTTATAACTTTGAGCTCTATCCAAAAATTAGGCTACTGCTTTCTGTGTCATTGAAGTGCTTTGGGAAGGACTGGACTCAGGAAATGCAAATTTCCCAAAAGGCACCAACACCCATCTCGGCTGCTCGTTATTTCCTTGCTCCTTTGAAGGAGGGAATTCTTCACTCTATTTTTCAGCAATGTGATATCATTTTTGCTCCATTATGCATCCCCTGATGCAGTGTAGCATTTGTACCCAAGTTAGGTCTGTAATTGGTGGCTGAAATGTGGAGCCTCTTGTATTGAATCTGTTCTAACACGAGGAAAGAGCCTCTAACTCAGTCCTGACATGGACTGCTTGAGAAACTGGGGTTCTAGTGATTTCTACCCTCCATGAACCCTCTGGGCTGTGTAGAGCCCAGAATTAATGTATATGTGGAACAGTAATTACCCTTTGCATGAGGGGATGCTGGTGGGCAGTGCAGTTTCCTGTGGAAGGTGATCATTCCCAAAGAGAACTGGGCTCATTTCTTTGATTTCCAGCAGTTAAAGAGGTTGCCTCTGTTCTGTTGAGCTGTTTTTCTACATTTTCCCTCATTGGTATTTCTTGTGTGCTGGGAAGTACACTCTGATTTTTGTGTCTGTGCAGAGCTGGAAGCCTTGGAAGACTGAGCCTATCAAAGCTCTAAAGAAACACGGTTCTGCTCGAGCCTCTTTGTACCGCGAGCGCTCCAGGCGATGCTTCTATTGCAGCATTAGAACCAAATAACCTTTTGTGGCTTTGACCTTTTACCTTTTTCTTCTTGCAGACATAAAACCAGCCAACGTGTTTATAACAGCCACAGGGGTGGTGAAGCTGGGAGATCTTGGATTAGGCCGGTTTTTTAGTTCTAAAACCACCGCAGCACATTCCTTAGGTAAGCTGGTACTCGTTAAGCAGGGCCTGGCGTGCACTGTCAGCTCTGATGTTCAAACACAGGGTGTCCATCCTGCCATGGTGACACGAGTGGGAGTCAGGGGATGGGGACTGCATTTCCACCCATGTGTGTTTTAAGTGCTCTTCATAGGCATTAATAGGTACCTTCTGTTTTAAAATTAAAATCTGTTATTTTTTTCTGGAAGGCCTGGCCTGGTGTGTGTTTTACAGCAAACATAACAAATGCAGCTTCTCCACTCTAAGCAGCTCTTCAGCTGCACTGTGCTTGCTGGAATTCAGTGTTACCCCCAACACCTTTTACAGCAGCTGCTGGGCAGGGCTCTGCCCTGGCTGGGGCTGGGAGTGCCCGAGGTGGGTGAGCCCTCATGGTTCATTTGTTCCAAAAGGGACTTCACTTGAAATCTGGCTTATGCTTTAAACATCCAGCTTTTCTTCATATCTTCCACGTATCTCAAGGTTGGCTTCTGCGTTTTTGCTGTTAACATCAATTCCAGTGCTATAGAAAACTGCATAGTTATGCAGTTCATTCTTTAAGTCTTACAATATAAAGTATTTCATAATTATGTCTGTAACCTCTTGAGAGGTGGCTGATCTTCCCTTTTTATTAATGGGTGTGAATTTTTTGAGTCCCAAAGGTGTTTCTGTATTACAGCAGTGAAGGAACTTTGGCTTTTGGTGCAATATTTAAGCTCTTTTAAACTAATCTCTCTCAGTTGACTTTGGAACACATGATATTTGTCTCACTATTTGTGTTTGTGCAATTTCCTCCACTGAGTGTGTCTTGCTGAATCCTTTCTTAGATGTGAACAAATTTCTTTGCTAATACTGGCCAGCAGCACTGGGCTTCTCAGTGCACAAGGAAGGAAAATACCTGCCTTGTTTTGTGTGTGCCTAAAAAATAGGAGACATTTCTGTAGTTTACTTTCATAAAACAAGAGATTTCAGATTTCCCTTTGTATCAAAAGCTGTCCTAGGATATATCCCCACCGTACTTAATAGATGAAAATAAATCCTTTTCACAGGAAGTTACAATCACATCATCTGAACAGGCCAAAATATGATCATGTCTAATTATATGATCTTATCCACTTTGACTGCTGCACTTATTATATTAATAAGAATAAATTGGGGCTTGGAAACTGGCTGCACATGTAAGCCAAGCTTGTGACCTTTACCAGGGCTGCTCTCTCTTAATTGAGAAAGCTGGAGTAGGAAGGGCTCAGCCCCTGATGCGCAAACCCTGCTCCTCCTCTCATCACTGGCATCCTGCAAACAGGTGAGAGGTGCAGGACACTGAGGGAGCAGCAGCGAGTGAGACTGGAATGCTGTGGGAGGAATGGACACGTCACCATTTCCAGCGCTTCTCGGATCCAAGTGAAAAAGAATATTTTAACAATCAGAAAATACGCAGACGTGACGCTTCTTCCTATTTTTTTGATCATTTGCCAGAGACAGAGGTTTTGCAGCAGCAGGAAATGGACTGATCTTGGGTTTGGTTTAATTAAGACGTTTGTTGGAGGAGCTGTGAGGGACGCACACCCCGCACCAGAGCGGGGCACCCGCGCGGGCCAGGCTGAGCCCGGGCACTTCCCGGTGCCGCGTTGCCCCAGCAACCGCCCTGAGCCATCGTTTCTCTGGCTGCTGACCCATGAATTGAATGTGCAGCTTATGCAAATATATTCATCTCATTTCTCCCTTTGGTTGTATTTGCTAGCAGCAGACTGGCATGAAAGGGCATCAGGCAGTCCCGACCCAGCTGACAGGTGTAGCAGGGGCTCGGCAGCGCCCGCCGCCGCGCCGGGAACGGAGCCGTAATTAGAGCAAGGAACAGAATGAACGTCAGATGAATTACCAGGCAGCAGATCATATTTGTCAGGAAGGATTGCATACATAAAAATTAAGTGACAGTACATGCCGAGGTAATGAAAGAAAAATGAAAGATTTGCCTGTACACAGCTCGTGAGATTCCGCCGCGCTCCGAGCGCTGGCGGGAGCCGGGAGCGGCGCTGGGGCAGGGAGAGCCCTGGCCCCTGGAAAACCTCCACAGGCACACCCAGAGGGGCAGCACGGACACCTCCAGCCTCCCACGGTGCTGAGAGAGGCAGCAGGGACCAGCTGGGGCTGCAGGAGGTCACAGGGCACCACCTCAACTGCCACTGCCCCTGTTCCCTGGAGAGAAGACAGGAGATCCTTTTCCACAGGGAAGATCTCTTCCTCTATGAGCCTTACCAGCAAATTCATGGTTTTTGCTACTTGTTACAACATAGTGGCTCACCTTCCTTCCCTAGTTTTAGACTTTGGCAAATTTAACATTAAGCTGGCAAATCTTGTTTTAACAGGAGCTGTAATAAATACAGAGAATTTCCATTAATATTACAATGGATAACTTTTTTGAGAATTGATATAATGTCCATATTTAGCCAAATAAACTTGGCATTATCCAGAGCTTCTGACAGGCTTTACATTTTGAAGAAAGAAGAGGAATAAGAAAAACAACCAACCAAACCCCAAAAGAAACAAATTTTACACAGAATAGTCTTGTTTTGGAGCACATGATTTATTATTTATTCTTGGACAAGAATACACTTGGAGCAGTTTTTCCTTTTGGGAGATTCACGTAAGTCAAATCTTCCCAGTGCCAATAGCCCTGGATTGGAGTACATGGGATGTTACACGTTTCTTCTGGTTCCTGCTTGGATGTGAGGGTGAGCAGGGAGGAGCTGAAGTGCTCTTCAATAAATGGACCATTTGTCTGCCTCTTTTTCTTCCTGTTGCTTGCCAAGCCAGTTTGCCATCTGAAACAAAATCCCAGGGCTTGGAGGGGCTGGTAATCAGGATTTGGTAAGAAAAAATGGACACAGGAAATCCACTGAAAACGTCATGAGCCAATATCGTGTGTGTTTGGAGTTCTTGGTTTGCCCCTAGTACAGTATTTGTGGAAGAAAAGAGAGATGCAGAATTGCTGCAGGTAGAATGTGCTGTTTACATGTGAAAAACCCAACCAGCCAACCAAACAACCCAACCCAACCACAGAACTACAAGGAGTTCAGTAGGGTTGTGTGATTCAATAATAGTAATGAGAAAAAAGATCAAGAGCTTAGGGCAACAGGTCTTGTAACAACAGCCGCAATATTATGCACGAAATATTTGTTTTTCTCTAAGAGTAAGTAGATTTCATCTGCTTTTTTGTTTTTTCCCCCTGTGAAAATTTGTGGGGGCACCTCGCACTGAGATTTGAAGGAATTTAAAATCTATTTGAGTGTGTTTGACCACAGTTTACTTTAGCTGGTTCCCAAATTCTCCTGGGAAAAGACCTGAGCTGCCTTGTTGGAAATACAGCCCAAGGAATGCAGAAGTTTGGAAAGGGATACTTGAGAACTCGACTCCTTTTAAATAGTCCTGTGTTTCTCTTGGTAACCTACAAGTCTGGATGAAGAAGATGAGTCAGGTGAGAGATCCAGACTGTGATTTTCCAGCAGAATTGCTTCCCTGCTGTGTTTGCACCACCAGGTAGCACTAAATCACACTGAGATTTTTCTCAGCTGTATGTGTGTTCATGGAACGTGCACTAGTGTTGCTCATGTTAAAGCTAAGCTGATAGATCTGGAAAAACTTTATTACTATTTGAAAAACTGGGCAGATTTTTGTTGTTAATGTAGGCATTTAAAAAGCCTCAATGTACACAGGCTGCAAAAATACCTGGAAATATTCTGCACTGATTACAGTCTAATGCAGTTAGTGAAAAGGTGTGGGAGAGCCTCTGCTGTGCAAGGCTTGTCTGGGTTACATCAAACTCAGTGAACAAGACCCAGAGAGCCTCCTGAAAGTAAGAATCAGATTTCTCTTGGTTGTGCCCATGAGCAGCTAGGGAGGAGTTTCACAGGAAACACTGCTCATGGCTGAGCCATGTTTGCACCTGTGAGAGGAAGGGAATTTGAATTTCATTTTTGGAATAACTTTGCCACCTTTGCCTTTATGTTTTCCTGGTGAAATAAGAGACTCTGCTCCTAGTCTTAGCTGGGAATAATTAGCATTTCCCTACCTTGGATGTTGCAGCTATCCCAGGGCTGCTGTAGCTGCCCACGGGCAGTGCTGGGAGAGCAGGAATGCTCTGGCATCACTGAAGTGGCTGCTGTTCAAGTGAAGGATTCCAACTTCCAGGAACAGAGCAGGAAGCTCCTTCCTTAACCATAATCTTCCCTATGGTTTTGCGACCTTTATGACTTCAAATGCATTACTCTACCACCTGGTGAGCAGCGTTGGATCTGAGCAATATTTTGTATTTTCAGCAGGGCAAATGCTGAAGAAAGTTTCTGATTAATAGTCTCCGATTAGACTGTTCTTGTCAAATTGACTAATGGGATGCAATGGCGAGCCCCAACTGATTGCACTGGAAGCCTTGTGCAGTTTTCTAGAAGATGCTCATTACAGGAGATTCCCACGTAATGTTGGACAGGCCATAAAGAGAATTGGCCTTGTCAGTCTTTTATCATGACAGTTATTTAAAAATTAATGCATGAGTTTTGAAACGCAGAGACCTGCTTGTTTGTACGTTTGCTGACAAGACTACAGTAATGCTAGGTAAATGTGCAAGGTGGACTCCGCAAAATGAGCTCAGGCGTGGAGTGCTCCCGGAGCCCTTAATGGGATGGAGCAGCCCCGTGCCCCCGATGCGGGGCCGGTGACGCACTGAGCCGTGCCACAACCCCTGTCACAGCCCTGTCACAGCCCTGTCACAGCCCTGTCACCGCTGGCACGGCAGCCAGGGAGGCGTGATCTGAACCGACAGTGGGGCTGCCCAGCAGAGCTGCAGCCACGGCAGCAGGGCCTGGCTCTGGAGCCCACACGCTGTTAGTTGCTCTGAGGTGCCACGCAGTGACCTGGAATAACTGAGTGCCAGAACAGCCACGGCTCCAGAGCCCTGGCACCGGCACCGCTGGGCTCGGGGGCTGGAGGGGCAGACGTGGGGCTGGTGCTGAGCTCCTCCTGCCAGCCGTGAGCTCCACGGCTCCCGGAGCTCCTGGCACGGCTGCCAGAGCAGCAGCGAGGAGGAGCTGCAGGTAGGGAAGTGTCTTGCACTGCTGCTCAGTGGGGACTTCCAGAAGTGTCTTCCACAACTTCCCAGAATGAATCACCGTTTCTTCTGCAGCTGCATATTTTTAAGTGAATCAGGGCTATTCCAGCCAAGTCAGTTCTTGTACAGAAACCTGGCAGATGTGTGGGAATTACTTGGAGAGCTGTGCTGTCCATCATGTGGATGTTGCATGCAAATGGGACAGAGCCATGGAAAGCCTCCGAATGAGTCCTGTGTGCTCCTGGTGTCCCGGGAAGTTACTCTATTGTCCAGTACAAACCCTTCACTACTAGCAGGGCTCTGGGCTCCTCCCTGCACAGGGGCCTTTCACGGAATTTAACCCAGGCTGGTCTGGGACTGTGCCAGTCTAACCTGCTCCTCCTGAGCATGGAAACACAGTAATCTCCCTGTGTTATTTTCCTGTATTGTAGTTTGTATAGAATTTGCAAAAATGTAACTTCTCATTAGGGTTCTCTTCACATTTAAAGGGAAGTAATTTCTAAAGTGAGGACCTAAAGCATTGAGCTGAGTTCATCACACAGGGCAGCTGATTGCTGAATATCTCGAGGGTCCCAATAAATTACCTTCTCTGTGCTGGGTCACCTGTGCAGGTGCCAGGGCCTGGTTTTGCCTCTCAAGGCTGTTGCTTTATTGCCCCAGGACTCATTTGTTTCCCACAGTGTGCAGATGCCTCTGTAAGAATGCTGGGCAAGGTGGTGGCTGTTCTTCCACCTCCAGCACCATCCTTCAGCTTATTAGTCCTGCAGCTGTCTTCAGGCAGCATTTCAAATGGAGAAACTGTAAACTGAATGTTACAGGCAAATTAAACATTTGCCATCTTGTGAGGGAAGGTCTTTAATTAGGAGAGGGATACACTGGAATGCCACAAGGAAAAAAAAATTGACAGGGGACGGACAAGCAGGGGAAGCAGGAGAAAAGAGCATATACAGTCCTTGGATGTTTTAATAAATGATGTATCTGAGGATTATTTGATGTAGTTGAGACTGCCACGATGTCTTGTATTTTCAGTACCACAACTGAAACTTACTTAGGATGTAAAAAAGAACCTTTTTGAGGTAAGGAATTTATTAATAATTTCCTGTAACTTCTGTCCAAAATACTGAGTAGATTTCTTTTGATAAAATACAGACCTGTGGAATTATGTAGAAATCCCTCAGCTTCTGACATAACTGCAAGTTGGAGCAGGGTTTTAAAGTTTGGAATTATTATCTTGGGTTTTTTTCAGACAGGTTGTGCATTCCTGGCTGGTTCTGGGCTTAGTGTGTCCCCTGCAGTGCCTGGTGACCTGTCAGAGGTCCCCGTGGGACCTGGGTCACTCTGTGCCACTCTGTGCCCTGTCAGGTGAACACTCAGTGATGTGCTGGCACCTGAGTCCTGCTCTGGTGTCACAGTCATGACACCCAGTGCAGTCTGGTGAACCAAGGGGATCATCCCCTCCAGTAGCTCTGTCCATCCAAGACACTCTGAAAGTTCTTGGGAGCCTGGAAGGGAAACAAAACATTTCTCAAATGTCAGAAACGCAGAAGATGTTTTCAACAATGCTCACCATTCTCTGCTCTGTATGTGATGATGTACTTGGTTCTAATCAACTCTTTGTGCTACACCTGACCCTTTAACGAAGTCTCTCTCTGTATGACACGGGCTGCACAGTCACTTGTAAGACAATAACCCCTGGTTTGTTTGTTTTTGCAGTGGGAACTCCCTACTATATGTCCCCAGAGCGAATACATGAGAACGGCTATAACTTTAAGTCTGATATCTGGTCTTTGGGCTGTTTATTGTATGAGGCAAGTATCTTCTCACTTTTTTCCCCTGGGTTTTCCATAACCACACAGGTTGGGACAGGAATTGAGTAGGTCAGGCTGCCTGTAGTCAACTTGTTGAGAATCCTTAGAAAAAGCTGACTCGTTTTGTGTTCACCATGCACCTTCTGAGCAGAAATGAAGGGGTTGTGCCACCCAGCACTTGCACAAAGTTAATTTAGGTCACAGCAGATGTGGAGGATGAAGCCACGGAAAGCCAGCTCACTGCATCCCTCCTTCCTGCTGGGAGCAGAGCTCTGTTAGGGCAGCATAGTCAGAGTTTCTCCTGCTTTTGTTTTGAAAATAGCAAATTCATTTGAATGCAGGTTCCTGGTTTCTGAGATGGAATTCTGACCAATTGTAGTATTTTAATTTGGGGAACTTCCAGTAAAGAAAAACAGAGGTTTTATGTAATGTGAAATCAGTGTCTCTAACTACTAGATTATGGCTGGAAATTTTTTTGTCTTTCAGCTTGAGCAGACACGTTTGGATGAACTGCCCAGTGTGCAACTGGTTCTTAAAAGCTATTACATGTATTTTGAAAATAAGGGCTATGATTTTGTAACTGTGCTTTTGGTTTTGTGATTTCATTTTTAGCCGGGATCAAAGGGTATCAAACAGTCTCGTAGTCCTTTTGTAATCTAATCTAAATCTTTTTTAGATGGATGCTTCTTCCAATTCAAGTGACAGAGCATGCCAGCATTTAGAAAGCTTTTATCCCCAACCAGAGACTTAAAAATCCCTGGGATATTTAGTCAAGAATATTGCTCACATCCTCTTTGGTTAACAAGTTACGGGAACTGATGACATTTTGCTTCTCAACAAAACTTCTGGTAATCACGTGGAATTAGAGAATAACCAGAAATGTAATTCATTTTGTGAGCTCATCAGATGTGAAAACTACTACAGCTGAGCATGTACTTCAGCTGGTTGATTAAACAAACATTGTAGGACATGACGGGATGAAAGTGAATTTTCCTGTAACATCTGTGAGGCTCTGATGGAGGCCTGTGGCCCTGCCCTGGGGCGTTGGCCTGGCCAGGTTCTGGCGGGAGCAGCTGGAGTGGCCCTGGTTGGACTCCACTCCCCGGGTGCTGCTGCAGTGCTGGGTTGCTCTGAGTCACTCCAGGCTGAGCTCCCGGAGATGGGATTCCAGATTTATGCAGAGAGAAATATTTAGCGTTGTGCTAAGATATGTTTTTGTTGCAGGCAATATGGTCCCCTTATGGCACAGGAGTCTTGGTACTCCTTGTATTTCAAGAAGCTGAATTAATTGCACACTAAACATAATTCTCTGGTAGGAGTAGCCGTACTACAGTAACATCTGAAAGATTTGGCATGTGAAGCGTTTTTAAATTTCCTTCCTACGTAGGTAAGCCTTAACTTAGGGAACTGGAGCTGTGAGATACTGCAGATTCCAGGGAGGACTGGACAGGTACCAATTTTATGTTCAGTAGTTAAACAACTACTCGACTTCTTAAACTTTCTAGAATTTGGAAAATTAAGCATCAGATCTGTGTGTCTTTGAAGGAACTGTTTTTTTCTGCTCTAGTGTCTTGTAAGGAGAATGTTTTTCCATTTGGCTTAGAAGTAAGGAAGGGATGCTTGTTTGGGTATGAGTCACTTCTGATATTTCTCCAGATAGATTGTGTAGATAAGCTGCGGAGAGATTTAATGTACAAATTGCCTTCAGAGACACGTGTGTCCACTGGAATCCACTTAGGGAACGTTGAGGGCTTTGGGACATGATGCCACATAGCACCACTTAACTTTGACATTGATAATCATACAGTGGTTTTTATTAAATCTTATCAATATAGTAGTAACTGTCTTCATCCCTCACTTCCTGTAGATATCTGTCAGCAAGATAACTTGGAGGGGATAAAAATAAGTTGTTAATTCCCAGAATGTAGCTACAAGCAATGACTTCAGCAGTTCTGGCAAGACGATCAATTTAAGCACTAACAGGGATTCCCATCTCTGGATGTTTGAACCAGTCATGCTGCATGGTGGGCGTTTTCCATGGAGATCTGGCTGGCCTGGGGTAATTGCTCTAATCAAAATGTCAGGAGCAAACCCCAACGTAGCATCACAAACTGTAGTTAGTGAGATACTTGGAGTGCCTGTGGTCATGGCCCCACAGCCCTGGCTGCTGCAGTCACAACTGGGTGCTCTCTCTTTCCACTTTAATTCCCTGCATTTACCATCCCAAACCCCACAGTGTTTCCTTTTCATTCCTCCCCTTTTGCACATGAGCTCTTAGCTAAACCTGGAATGAAAAGTTAATGGGAATTAACCCTCTCAACCTCCCTGGCATTATTGATGTGTGTATTGAGATCTTGGAGACCCTGTTTAACCCTTGCTTGCTTTCTGTGTTTTCCCTCATGCCCCCATTAGTGCTCTCCCTGGAACAGTCCGTGCTCGGCTCTCCAGTTTGTTTTAACTGATTGAGAGCAGATTGCTATCAATCCTAACTGGGGAGTAGAGTCTCTTATTGGACTCTGTAATTTTTCTCCCACTGATTTGCCTGCTACTGTCATGACAGTAATGAAGTAACAGTGACACTTCACCTTTTGCCTTCAAAAGCCTTCCAAACGCTCTTGCCCAGGAGTCAGCTTCACTGATAGTATTGGTGAGGAGCGAGGAAGAAACATAGTAACTTCAAGTTCTTTAAAAGACAGGCCTATGTTTTAAACCAGGGGTGGTTTAAGTTGGTGTGTCCTGCATTGCTCAGCACCTGGGTGTGTGTTAATGGTGGTTTGGGTGAGCCCCCCTGGCTGCAGCCCCTGCCTGCAGTGCCTCTGGCAATCCAGCCCAAACAAAACTGCTTCTCTGTCACCAAATCACTAATAATCCATCAATCTTGGCTGCTCGCTGTGGGGTTGGAGGGTTTGGTATTGGCTCTTTTCAGTTCTGCTGGGAGCTCACTGTGTGTCAGAAAGAGCCAGAGTTCTCCAGACACTTTCACTGCACAGGTAACAAGCAACAGACCATTAATCATCAAATAACCCCCTTAATGTGTCGGGAGAAGCATCAACTTCAGCTGGCCTTGGGATGAAACTGAAAGAGGAAAAAGAGCAGATTGATGAAGAACATTTTCAGTAGTTTTGTTCTCAAATCTGCCTGCGATACGCTTTTCTACATAGCAGATTTCCGATAGGAGATACATTTGATTTGAGGTGTTTTGGGGTTTTTAAAAAGATGAAGTACATTGCTCATGCTTGCAGGATTCTTCATATTCTAAGCAGCTAAATGTCCAAAGATAGAGAGAGATGATTGTATCTGAGAGGGTTTCAGAGTTGTCTTAGAGCCAGTTGATGGGCTGGTGGTCTGTGCATCCTACTTCTTGGGGTTTTTTTTCTTGGGAAGCCTGGCAGAGGCTGGCACCAGCCCTACAGGGGCTGCAGAGCTGTTGGACTCTTGGAGCAGCCTGGGCTGGGACAGGCTGGGAGCAGCAGCATCCCTTGCTCTGCTCACTGGCAGGGAACAAAATTGGCTCTTGCAAACTGGCAGCACCGAAGGCTCTCAAATCCTTTGTTTCTGAAACATTTTCTGTTTTTTTCTCTCCAGATGGCAGCTCTGCAAAGTCCCTTCTATGGAGATAAAATGAACCTGTTTTCTCTTTGCCAAAAAATAGAGCAATGTGACTACCCTCCTCTTCCAGCTGAACATTATTCTGAAAAGGTAAATTGGGAGTGTGGTTGCAGGGGAATGGGGAAGTGAAGTTTCTCCAGACACAGGGAAAGGGAACCCAGGAGGAGAACCCCCCACATCCAGGGAAGAACAGGAGACAGTTAGGGGGTCCTGGATACCTGGCTGACCAAATAACTTTTGTGGTGTCTGAATACTGACAAGCTAAATCAAGACAAAAAAGATTTCTTAATTTGGGGAATACTGTGAAACTGAAAGTCTGTGACGCTGGCAGAAACCAGCAGTGAGCTGTGGGAAAGCCTTCTCCTTGTTTCCTTTCCCATAAAACATTTCATAAAAGAGCACTGCTATGTTTGTTTATGAAGTCTTCAGTGTGTGACAAAGTGGGGAGGGATTCATTGTAAGAAAAAGAAAAGAAAAGCCATTTAGTTTAATCCATAGCCACCTCGACAGCAGCTGCACAGGGACTTTCTAAGTCCAGGTTTGTGTCTGAACATGAGGGATGGGGGGCAGCATCTGAGCCAGTGCATAAACCCCACTGTCCCAGTTCCTGCTCGCCCAGCTGCAGACACGTGTGTTGGGCTTCCTCAGGGCCTCTGGAGATGAGCTTGACTTTTTTCTGCCTCACCTAGACAAAGCAGTTGGTTTTCCTTAACCTCCTCATTCCTTACAGTTGCCTTCTATTTGAAAGGAAATGGCTAATGGAATTCTAAATGTTCGCTATATCCCGTGGGGTTTTTCTTTTGTTTCACTCCACCTCAGCATCCTGAGGAGGAGGCAGGATGCCGGGAAATACTGAGTGCAGCTGGTCTGGCCTCCACCCTGAGAGGGACCCTGCACCACACTTCACTTTTTGCTTCGTTTTTCCTTGCCAAGTAACTCATGCAAAACGATGCTTTGAGAACCAGTCTGTAGAAGTGGATTTTAGAATTTTTTCGCCCCAAGCTCTGTAGGAGCGCCCGGCTCTGCACGTTCCTTTGCCGTGCTGCTGCAGCTTGCATTTTAGGATATGCCTGTTGGCAGCAGGAATTAGTGTAAGTTGACAGATGTGTTTCCTGTCCTTACAATTACTGTCTGTTTGCTTCCCTCTGGCAGTGCTAAAGAGTGCAGTGATACAATCGGGGTGAGGAGGATGGTTTAGAGCTCAAAGGCGCCGGGTCCCAGAGAACTCCAGATGGTTCATGCACTATTAACGGGATGCTGGCGGAGGCTGTGCCTGTGGCTGCAGCTCCTCGGCTGCTGCTGGTGCTCACTACAACAGCACAAACAGGGAATTAGAACAGAGCTCCACCACCAACAGCATCCAGTGTGGTACTTCTTGGAACAAGAAAGAGGAACAAGGCAGGGTTTGGGGCAGAGCCCCTGCTTTAGTTTCCTTTCAGGGATGTTCCTCTCCTCTGGGGCCTTTTGTGCCTCACCAGACCAGATCCCACTGGGAGCAACTGCATGGTGCTGGAAGCGGGAGGAGGAGCTGGGATCCAGCCAGGATTGGTTTTCTATATTGGGAACAAATTTGCTGGTAACTGAAGATGCTGGTGGGCAGTGCTGATCCAGGCTCGGCCCCCTGGTTCCTGTAGGTGCTAATGAATGCCTGAGGACAGAAGTGCCCAGGCTGTGTTTCAGTGCTGCATGCTCAGGGGAGCACAGCTACTGTCTGGGCAAATGGTGCTGGTAGCACAGGCCCTGGGCAGAGCTCTAGAAGCATCTTCAGTTGTTTGTGGGAGTTTTGTGGTCAAGGCTGAGCTATGTGTTCAGTCTTTGGGCTCTCAGGGTTATGAAGCAATGTCCCTGCCCTGAGCTGCTCAAAGTTACCAGAGAATGGGGCAGGGCCAGGCCAGGTGTGGGCTGGGAGCAAGGCCCAGTCCTTGCTCCATCCAGAGCTGGAAACCTTGGGTACATTTGTTAATGCAGCTGAAGCTGTGTGCTTGATAGCTCTGTGGCCATGCTTTTAATTACCGTTAAAATAATTGGCACTGTGGCTACTGGGAGGATGTGAGAAGATCAGAGGCTCAAGGCTGTTTCTCCTGGTGCCTCAGGGGTACGAGCAGCTTTCAGTGTCTGTATAATTAAAAGCTACAATCTTTCATGTGCACAATAAAGAGGGCTGGGAGGTGGGGAGACTCCAGCCCTTCTGCATTTTATTTATTAAACATAATCAATGACCAGTTTCTCTTCCTCAGAAAGGTTTTTTAGAAAGCATCAGGGTCTCATAGCTGTGTCCAGTAGCTTAAGATACTTAAGTGTTGGTCAGACTCGTTATGTTGAAAGGCTTGAGCGGGTTTAGTGCTGGGGCTGCTGTAGGAAGGGCAGCACAGCTTGGGCTCCCCCTTTCCTCAGTTCCCTTTCACTGGCAGGTCCCTCCTCACCTCCCACCTTGGAACTGATCTTGATTTCCTTCCTTCCTTCCTTCCTTCCTTCCTTCCTTCCTTCCTTCCTTCCTTCCTTCCTTCCTTCCTTCCTTCCTTCCTTCCTTCCTTTCCTTCCTTTCCTTCCTTTCCTTCCTTTCCTTCCTTTCCTTCCTTTCCTTCCTTTCCTTCCTTTCCTTCCTTTCCTTCCTTTCCTTCCTTCCCATGCCCTCCCCAGCCCAGGGTGCACAGGCTGGGTCTCCCTTCAGGGTGTAAAATATTCTGGGGTTGGGGAAGATTTAAATCTTTAGTGAAGATTTGGTGGAAAAGGTTCTTCCTGGCTCTTTTGGAGGTGGGATGCACAGACATGAGACAGACACGTGCCTGCAATCTGCCCAGCAACATCTGCATAAAAAAGGTTCCCCTCTCCTGGCACGGCCTCCAGAGCTGGGGCAGACATTCCTGCAGCCTGTTCCAGGAAGACAGCAGTGGATTCACTCACGTTTGCCTGTTTTGCTGTCTTGCAGCTGCGGGAGCTGGTCAGCATGTGCATATACCCCGACCCAGATCAGAGGCCTGACATTGGTTACGTGCACCAAATAGCCAAACAAATGCACGTGTGGACCTCGAGCACATGAGCGCCGCGGCCGCGCCGAGCCAGCACAGCTCAGTCTTACTTGAATTCTTTTTCTCAGCTGAAAGCGACTGGTGCCAGGTCACACAGGTGGGAGGTTGAGCACTCGCAGCAGAGGCTCCATCATTTGCAGGTTATTTGACAAGGACTCTTACAGGTGGTCGTGCTTTAACGTGAAGATTCTGTGAGGTATTGCAAGTGATTCTTTTTATTTTTTATTTTTAAGGCCAATAACGTTACGGATGTAGAACATTTAAGGGTCCTTTCTTTAAACTGTCGTGTGTAATCTAGGATAGCCGCTATTACCGAGGGCTCGGCCTTTGCCAGACCTTCTCTCTTAACTGTAATGTGAAATACTGAAATAATTCCTTCAGTGAAATCACTTTATACTAATGTAAGGATTACCATAGATTTTGTGTAATTTGTATAACTGCTACTTTGCCTCTTCTGCAAATGGTTAATAGCAAATTCAGTTTTTACTTGATATATTTTAAAGCAGCCATTTATGTTTTTATTAATTTCCTCCTCTTCAGACTTAGGAAGTGGAAACGGTTGGGGGGGGTGGGAAACACTTTTGTTTCATGAGCTCTTTTTTTTTTTATTGAAAACTTAAGAGTATTTTGCTGATGCATTTCTCTGTCAGAGATCAGTTAAACATGAGCCTGGGGAAAAGAAGACAAACATGCCAAGCAAACACCTACCAGCCTTGTTCCTGCAGAGAATTGTTCCTTTCCCTCATTTTTCCCTTTTGCAATGGTTCTTCTTCGCCTCCAGGTTCTTGTTTAAAACCAGTGTTTATCAAATTCAACTCAGTTTTGGTGCAGAGACTTTTACACGTTCAATAGTACGTCAGGTACTATCAGTGGAACTTCAGCAGTGTTTTAAACACTTGGAAAATTTTTTAAAAATAAATGAAATGCTTTGTGTATGGAATTCTGCATAGGATCAGCCCCTTCTCTCAAACTGTGAAAGCTCATTACAGAATGTGAATGTTTATAAAATCTCAACCTGATCTGAAGGAGTCATCGTCTTTAACTGCATGAAAATTGTCAACCAGCTAAATTCATTCATTGAATCAATGATTTGTTTCATTACTGTCAATGGGAATACTCACTGCTTTACAACAGCCGTGGATTCACGTTCCAGTGTCTCCATTCCATGTGCCTGTCGGGAGGAGCAGGGCTGCACCCGGTGCTCCAGAGGAAATCCCTCAGCCTGTGCTGCTCCAGTGCCGCTTCCACGTGGGACAGGGGCTCGTGCCAATGTAGAGATTTGTGTGTGACAGTTCAAATGCAGCCTGTGCCTGGTTGTTTTTTTTTTTCTCCTTTAAAAAAGCTTACAATCTTTAATTTTTTTGAACTAAGATTAGGGTTAGAGGGTTACATACATATATATGCTTTTAGTGGACTTTTGTAACCTACTTTACTTTAAGGAAAACTGCAGTGCCATCCTCAACTACTTCCTGTCAAATTTGGGAATATTTATATAGGGTACCAAGAAAAGCCATTAATTGCTGTGAATATGGTTGGTATCATTAATGCAAGGTGCCATTTTACTGAGGCTTCTCAGCAGAAAGTTGAGGCTGGTGCTCTCAGGAGAGATGTGGGAAATTCAAATCAGCAGAACGTAGTGGAGGCACCGAATTGCTCCCACCATTCCCATGCCAACCAGCTTGGTTATTTATACCAGCTTCTTTAGTGCTTCCCAGGTTTCAGCCTGAACTGCTCTCGTTCCACTGCAGCTTTCCTTGGAGCCATGGCTTCCAGGGAAGCTCAGCTCAATTTGAGTATCTGGAGAAGTCTGGTCACTTTCTTGCTACATAAAATTTCTTAGTGCTTATAAAGAAATGTATTTCAAAAGGTAATTTTTTTTTGCAATTGTGCATTTTTAGATAATAAAAAAATTATTTCCAAAATAAACACCTTTGTTTAAAAAACAAAAAAGTCCAGTATTAAAGGTCCAAGTGGAGGTGAATAACATGACAATCAGACTTGAAAAGATGCTGGATCTTCCCTGTATCCTGTCTGTATCTACAGCAAACAGGGAAGCAGGAACATCAACATCCCCTGATGACCAGTGATACCCTGCAGTGAGGCAGCAGGAGAGCAGTGTGTGCTGGGGGCAAGGGCAGTAATTCAGAACCACCAATGCTCACTGTTTTCTTACATTCTATTAAATTAAAACTTCTCAAATTAGACTTCTGCAAAGCTGTTTTGCTCCTGGAGTGAGGTAACAAAGCAGCGCCTTTTCTGCCCCCAGTGCCGGGTGATGGCTGGAGGGAAGCACAGCTCTCACCTGCTCAGATCCCTCAGGGTCAGTCCCAGAGCCCTTCAGGGCTGCATGAGCCTCACCTGCTCTAAAGGAGGAAGGGAGAAGCAGCAGCAACAGCACCAGGTCCAGACACACAGAGGAGAATTGGGCAGAGCCCTCTTTATTCTGCACCAGCTGCTGTCTGAGCACCCACAGGGCTCAGGATGTGTCCATGGTTTGCACGGTCTCATCCAACACCTCGAGCTCCAGGTGTGCCACATTCTCTGTGAGAACAGCCGTTGTTCCTTTTTCACACTTGTACCTACCAAACCTAGTAAAGAAATGGGGGAAAATTAGTCTGGAAGATGGTAAGATGCATTTAAAATTTTAGAACTGATCAGCTTTAGAGGTTTCCTATGGAACTCCAAAGTACAGGAACTGTGCTTGCTGCAAAATCTAAACTGATTGCAATAACTGACAGAGTTTCAGATAAACCAGAAACTTCAGGAAACTGTTTACAAAAACACTGCCATGTAACTTGAAAGGTTTTTATCTAAATCAGTGGGCTCTCAAAGTGGTAGGGGACATTTGTGCTGAAAACCAAAGAACAAGTGATTTACTTATATTTTGCAACTCTAGAATAATTCTACCAGTGTACAGCCACTCATTTCCACTGTTGAGTTGAAATTCATACGGACTGGAGATCAGTGACAGAATTTGGTACAACTGGAAACAGGCAGAACAGGCACCCCACAGGAGCTTCAGGATCACCCACCTGTCCCCCTTCCTGTTGGCCACATCGTATGGGCGGAGGAAATCCAGCTTGCTCTTGCTGATGACACAGATGTCGATGTTGCTGCCGGAGCCCAGGTCGTTGTAGATGCCGGCTGCGATGGCGTCTCGCACGAGCTGCTTGGCCTCCTCCTCCTGGGAAAGGTAAAAACCTGTCACTGCCCCACTGCTGCCATTTCCCAGGACTGCGTCCCTGTGCCTGTGGAGGCTGAGCTTGGAACAATAAATGTTATACCAAACCCTTCAATCACCAGGTACCGCAGTCAAAACGCTGCAATTGGTTATGTTTTTACCACTTAAGTGAAACAAAAGAACTTCTGCTACAGTCATGGATATAACTGAGACACAGTTACAGTTAGAAGGAACTGGAATGCAACAGTGCCCATGTCACACAACAGCATTCACGAGTATCTTTTACACAGAAACATTTCGAATTCATCAAAATATCCATTAGAATATTACACCAGATCTGTGAGATCACGTTCGCCCCTCCCCAGTAACACCCGACTGGTGCTGCTGTGGAGGCATCAGGAATACAAACACTGATGGGACTGGCAGCCTCCCCGGGTCATTCCAGCAGCACTGGCTCCCTCTGCAGCTCCCAGGCAGGGCTGGGGCTATTCCAAACGAGCTGCTGGGAAAAATACCCACGCTCAGCTCAGCACCATCAGGAACCATCTGACAAGGCCTCAGCTCCTGCTGTAACCTAGGCTGGGGAACTCTAAGAAACACTGCAAAACAACTTCCTTGATGTATCATTTAAAATCGTGTAAAAGCCAGGGGCAGACCTGTGTCAGTGCCCACATGTGCCTGTCCCTGGGGCAAAGGACACCTTTTCACTGACAGAGCCCCTCAGTCCAGCACACTCAGCTCCACTGAGCCTGCGCCCCTGTCACCTGGCCACAGTCAGAACACAAGGAAAGCAGATTGTGCCCATATGAATATATATATATAGACATATGCATACATCATATACACACGAATCTTTTCAGGAGGCTAGAAGGTACAAACCAGAGAATGTAAGACCCCTTACTTTCTCTCAGAGGTGTGTTACTTACTTGAAAACACTGACTAGAGCTGCCTGTTCCAGTACAGAAATAGTAAGACTGGAACATCCATGGGCTCAGAGGTGTGGACTCATTTTGTCCCCAGGTTGTGTGCAGCACTGGCTGCTCAGCTCACGCAGCAGATCTGCTGGAATGCTGAGGCTCCCAGGCTCACTCCTCACTGCTTTGCTGCCATTTCACACCTTAGAATAATCTTCTGCCACCAGACACCAGGAACAAGAGACGGGGGTCAGCGGTGAATTTGATAAATGCAGCTTTTTGCAGTGTGCCTCATTTTCACAGGCTGGCTGTGCCAGGACCCTGCCATGTGACAGCAGCAGTGCCAGGAGTGGCCGCTCCCGACTGCAGCTGCTCCAGCTCCGAGTGCAGCTCCAGAGGAGCCCAAAATTAGCTCAGCTCCCGCCTGTCTGCACCCAGGGCCTGCCCTGCACTCCGTGGTCCCCTCTGGAACAGTGGCAATGACAGTATTCCTGTGCCAACAGTCACAGGAGCAGGGCACAGCTTCCAGTGAAATACAGAAACGGCAGCAATTCTTACTACACTCACAGTTTTACCACTATTACTCTTTATAAAAAAAAATAAATGGAATTATGCTTCCTACCAAGCTGACTAGAACAATACAGCCATACTGCAAAAATAATTCCTGTACCTTTCCTTCAGTGTTTTGGGCAATAAAACCCAGATAAGCAAGTAATTCCTCACTTAACTGACAGAAGACTGTCAATGATTTGTTGCAGACTAAGGTTATTTTAGTATTACAGTGAAAGTAAATAAACCAAAGAAGTATCTGTAGATCTGTTTTAAGAACTAAGTGGTAGCAAAAGCAGAGTAATTTTAAGCTATATGAGTGTTAGGTGTAAGAAAAGCAGTTTAGGAAAAGTTCCACTCTTCCTTTTCATTTCATCCTTTTAAGTCAACATTGTAAACCACACAGGCTCCTCTAATTTAAATCTGATTTGCTTTTAAAAATGTACTCTTATCACCCTACTGTTATCAAAATAGTTCAAAAAACACCCAATAAAGTGCAGTCAGAAGAGCCAAGCTGTAACTACACTGAGGCAGCCCAGAGAGCCCAGGCTGTAACCTCAGCTACTTCACTGACACAGTGCAGCTCAGTCTGTGAACATGGAATAACTGTCATTAGAAAACCCTGCCTCAGTGCTGCTTCCTGCTCCTCTTTTTACAATTTAGAAAGCTGAACAGAATAGCCACAAGAAAAACCCAAAGTATTCCTTACAGAGATCCCACACGGAGTTCAGCAAGGACTGCTATTTACAGTCACAAAATAGAGGGTTTGCAGGAAAGTGCTGACACAGTCTCAAGCACAGGGCCTTCAATGAGTCGCTGTAATAATTAATCTTAAAAAACCCTAAAAGTTCAGAGTATATAAAAGGAGCACTTCCTGCTTTATGGTTGCAAAGACCAAGCTAACTGGGAATATCCTCCTCTGGGGCCCCCACTGCTCCTTAAATGAGATTACAGCCGAGTGATGAACTGTACAGCAAGGCAGCGGTGACAAGCAGCACTTTATGGAGTGATCTGTCTGTCCCCATCACACACCCACAATGTGTCCCTGGACTCCAATGTGCAGCTCCATTTACCTCCGTGTGACAAATGGGCAGCGCTTGGCAGAGGCGCAGCGAGGTCCGGCGGCTGTAATGGTCAGCACAGCTGTGCTGGGGGACAGAGCCCAGTTCATTACAGTGACCGGCAGCACGCCTTCCAAAGGGTGCCTGAGGAATAGGGCAGTAAAGGCTAAAATAAATAACTCAGCATGGAAGGCTAATCTGAAACAGTGTTTGATAAATTATTTATAACACAGACAATTGTCTGCATTTAATATTGGCGCTACTGGTAGCGTCTTTAAAAGATGATTTATGTGTTGTAATGCCATTAAGCTTTATATGGGCCCACTGCTGGCTATAAAGTCTGCTGAGATTTAGAGAATGAGTTTTAAACTGTCACTGCAACATCATAGTAGATAGAGCCTGTATTAAATCTTTACTTTAAACCTGTTATCTGGAGAGTTGCAGTTTGCAGACACTCAGAGCTGATGGATTACCTCTCACAGCTGCTCTGCCACGAGTCCCAAACAGCACCGAGCAGCAACTTTTACACATTATTCTTGTATATGACTTGGATCAACTTTCTCTTCTTACTTAAGCAATTTCCAAATTTCAAGTGCTACTGAAGGAAAAAAATACTTTCCTACAGGAGATGAGGCTACTTCTACATTGCATTAATACTGTCTTCACTAATAACCTGCAAACAAGTTTATCATTATGCTCCAGCAGCAAAGGGAGCAGCTGGAATGGCTTTGTGAACATTATTTCATCACATTTTGTAACTTCACAAGCAAGTTAAACAGGAGATGTCTTTTCCAGATTTTAAAACTTTAGAAATTACTAATTTATTTTTCTAACTCTTACCAAAATAAAATTAATCCTTTCTGCAGGTCACCAGGATGCTGTTAGAGAGCAATACACAGTGCAAAGTAATTCTTAGAAAGATCTGAAATGCAATGCACAATGTGCAATATGAACAAAAGCCAGCATTTTTGTAAAAATAAACGAATGCAAATACTTATCATTTCACAACAATGACATTTGTTCAAATCCTGTAATATAAAAAGCTGATCCTACTTGAAGTGAGAATCCCCAAGACTTGTGTGGGAAGAGAAGGGAAGAAAACAAAATCAGAAGCTTCAGGAAGGACAATGACAAAAAAAAAAAAAATAAATCCATAAAGTAGTGTTGGGAATTTGGGACTAGAAAGCAATACCTCTTGAAGGACATAAGGACCTACAGGAGCAGCATTAGACTCTGGAAGAGAATCAGCAGCATCCGGGGAGTGAGGGGCTGGGGTGGAGATCAGTCTGTAACTGAAGAGATGCTGAAGTCTGCTCTAAGCCCAAAGAGAACAAACCTGAGATGCAAAGGACTTCGTGTTTCTTGTAAGGGAAGGCTGGAAGGCTCCAGTAGCAAGAATGGATTTGGTTTGGCTGGGAAAGGGGAAAGGGGCTGGCATGTGCCATGTAAACCAGTCAGGTTTAACGCATCTCCCCCCAAAAAAGTGCATTTCCAGCGCTGCCTCAGAATAAGGAATGACACAACTTGTGTCTTATATTTTTTTTTTAATTAGACCTATGCATTTTATGTCAGGCTCATTGTGACTGAAGTGTCAGTAAATGTTTATTTTTCTAACCATTTTCTGCTAAGAACTTTCCAAATAAACTGCTCAGTAGTCCCTAATTATTATTCTCCGAGATAAGAGTTTTTTCCCATTCTGAGGAAGCTGCCTGTGAGCCCAGGCTCATCCCCACCCCCTCTCTGATATCATACACCACCAGTATAATAAACCACGTTAATATTTCATACCAGGGTGAAATATGCTGGAGTATCAATTCAACATCTGCTGTCTTTAGGGTACTGGCGTCCCGCAGAGACACTTTCAATTTGTAATTGAGTTCTATACTGAATTAATCAGCAGTTTATCTTTTTTAGTAAAATAATGTCTTCCCCACTAACCTGGATTTACATTAACAATTTATGCCAAATTACCTGCCAAGACAAGAAACTTATATGATTCGGAACTACTCTTCAATAACATTAGCTGCTGTATGTCATTCCCTACACGGGGATTAGTACAATCCATATTTCCTATGGCACAGAATTAAATTACAAGCTCTTCTCACTACTATGGGATTTCCTTTAATAGTATTCCCATTCTCTGAACTAAGAATGATTACAAGAACTCGTTCAATCCATCACTTCTTACATGTGGGTAAAGTTCATGGGTTTTTAGGGCACCGATTCTCAAAATCGGAACTGGCTCAACAGCACCAGAGCTGTAAATCCTGCCAGGCTGCAGCTCCTCCTCTGGCCCTGCTGTGCTGCTCTACAGTAACACAGCAACCCTTTGCCACCCAGATATGCAAACCCTGCAAACGACTACGGTTAAAGTTACTTTATATTACTGCATATAAAAAAATTAATATCAAGCAATAACACGTCTGGCTTCAAATAAAGCAAACTCTGCTCATCTGACTATTGCTTTACCTCTGACAAAAGGATGGAAGGGAATGAAGGTCAACATTTTATTTGGAAAAGAAGCCATGGGCCCTCTGGTAATATATTCTTGCTAATACACCAAAATGCTCCATAAAGCCCAGGCTGGCTCCCACCTCCTCCCCCTCCCTGTTCCCTCACTCCCATTGCCCTCGGCCCCGCCGGCCCTCGCCACGGGAGCAGCACTTGGGCTTTGTGCCATGTGAAATATTTTCCAGTACATTTTGCCTGTGTTCTGCAGTTATGGGAGATATACAAACTGGAACAATTTAAACTGGAACACCTGCTCCTGAGAAATGCATCAAAAATAATTACCTGTCCTACCCCTACCCTGTGCAGTGAAATGATCTCTTAACACAGAGCCCTGCTTCTGGCCAGCTTGTCTACATTATTATGGACAAAGTTTAAGTGTTACTTTCATAAAGGTGAAGAAATTGTTGCTCTTTGTCATGCAGCAAGGCCCAATTTACACGAAGGTATTATTTATTTCCCTTGATACAGAATGCAAACAGCAAACTGGAAGGCAGCACTGCTAGGTATCTCTGGAAACTTGGACTGGTGCTGCTGGCAGTGTCCCACCGACTTCAGCACACAAACTGGGCTTTCATCCATCCAGAAAGCACCCCACAAAACACCTCACCTGCAATCCCAGCCATGCCAGAGCATACCCAGCTGGCATATTCCAAATCAGCCCAGATTTCCTGTTTAACACTAGTTCCACAAAGGAAATAAATCCAGGGCACAGTTCTGTGAAAGATGATGAAAACAGTACAAACTGTCCAACATGTCAGGCAGAAACCAGGTTGCCACAGGATAATTGTGATCTAACCTAGAATAAGAAACAGGTATGATAAGCCTTTATTTCCTGGCTGACTGTATGCACTAACACCTGATATTTACCCATGAAAATCCATGTCTCCAGGAGACATGAACACAGCTATGTCAGGAAAGCTGAAAACTGCAGTGCCACAAGCTCTGGCAGCAAGGACTGAAGACATGCCACTAACAGCCTCAGCTCCTGTCACTGGCTAATGAAATACACAGATACACAGGGCACAGAAACACAAAGTCCTGATTTTTGCTCACCAAGTCAGATTCCCCCCCCCTTACTTAATTCCGTGTTTGACACCAAGAGGGGTTCAAGTATCTCAGGCAGGCTCTCCAGCCTAACTCCCATAGTCTGGCTTGATCTCCATTGTCTGCTGGCAGAGTGGAGCCCACAAACCTCCCAGCAAGTGGTCACCGTCCCGCGGAGTCATTAAAGCTGCGGTGTCAGCTGGCGGGATCAGCCGCGGCTGCCACACCTGAGCCCGGGCGCTGATCACCATCACTAATGAACACGGGGCTCATCTGCAGCCTGTCACTGCTCCTGAGCCCCCGTCACACACGCACCGCGACAACTACTGCTCAAGATTAGAGACTTTTGACAGATTCCAAAAATAGCTCAGTATTGTTGTCAGTAGTTAATAAACAAAAATAATGCCACCATATTGAGGGATAGTAGGAAATGTGAGTGCAGGAACATTTGAAGGATCTATGTGTCAGCTGCTTAAAAATGGAAGAAAGTGACATGTTTTCATAATATTTTGTAGTGTGCCTGATGCGTTTTTTTACTGAAACAAGAGGTGCACAGTGAAAGCTGCATTCAGGCTACTTTGCATTTTGATACCACAAAGATCCCAGAGCACAAGGAGCATCCCAAGAAGTGCTCTCTGTGCCTCAGCTGCTTCACTCAGGGATAAGGGGCTACTCAGCAGTACCTCAAAAACCACTTCTCCCAAACCTGCCCACCAAACTGCTCATCGGATTGCTCCCAGCACGCAGGTCCCACCCAAACAGGTGAGCCAAAGCCCCCACTGCAGAGCAGTCACCACAGCACAGCAGGGGCCGGCAAGCCGCAGGTTTTGGGACAGCACAGCTGCTGCAGGACAGAGAGGGCCTGTGCTCCATGTGGAACACACTCGGAACAGTGCCCTCTTCTTATTCATCTGTGCTTACCCTCCAGGGTATTTTTGTTTTCATTCAGTACCACTTGATTTCCTGCCACACTTAAGAAATGGTACAATAAATGACTATAAATATTATCTCACACATTTGTGATCTATCCTATAAATAATTATCAAGTATCTGCCAGACTATCTCCTATCTCCTTCTTCCACCTATTCTGCTCCTGAACTCACTACTCTAAGATTTACTTTCTTTTCCTTGCAAGACTTCTGTTTTCTGTAGCTTCTGATTCTCTTCCTTTTGGAGCCTCTTTTATTAAGCCTGGCTGTTTTGATGAAATACAGAAAAGAAATGAAGTTACAAGCAACCTTTCCTTGCTTAAACAAGAAGTCTACAACATAGCCCCACCATGCATCACATAATTCTACAGACAAAATGCTTCTACTTTTCAAACACCAGAAATCAAATACCAGAAAGAAATACATTCCCCTCCCCATCTCCTGAGGAATTCAACCACCACAGGATATATAAACCCAAAATTCCGGCATTTAATACTGTAGACATTTTTTTCCCAGATCACTATGCTTTCCATATCCACTGACTCAGAGAATTTCTTTGCTATTGTTTAACAACAGAAGGCACAAATGCATTTACAAAATGATTGCAAGGTTTAAAAACCAGTGGCAACTCTACTGGAAGAAAAATTGTCTGCAATGAAAGATCTGAGCTCGAAACACTCCATTAGATGTGCTGTTCTTCCACTTATGTTTTTTAAAGTGGATCTATAGCTGCCCACATGACAGATTAATATTGTTCCACAGTAGTTAGGTGCTTGGCATTACATTTTTGAAGCATCTAGAGGCCTTCAGGGCTGAAAGTGTTCCCATCCTCAGCGATCTATAATGGTTCCTCTAGAGGCCAGCACTCCTTCCCAACAAACCCTGCCTCCATAAATCAGGCTGTACAAGTGGCACTCGGGGACGTCACCATCCATCTCCACAGCTCCTCTGAAGGATGTTGGGTAAAGATCATCTCCCAGCACTGCAGCCAGGGAAAGGACCATCACAGTTGGCACTGATAAACCATGTGCTACTTAAATCTGAAGACACACTAAGTCTATGGAAAAAAACACATCCTGCTGGTGTTAGCATGCCTCAGGCACTGGGAGAAGCTTCAGCAACTCATCTTCAAAAGGCAGAGAGCCAGGGCTCTAGAAACCTGCAAAAATTGGCTAAGCCTGCAGTCTTTTTTTATTTTATTATTTTTTTTTTTTTTTTTAGTTGAGCATCTTCAAAGTCTACGATTCTAACTGTAGGGCACAGCAGCTGCCACTGCAGATTTGATCCTCTCAGCTTTTGGCAGCTCTCAACTTGAAATTCTAGCAAAAGAATTTTTCAAGTTGCTATTATTGCCTGTCATGGATTTATAAATATTGTGCACTATCTGCTGTGGCATGGCTCTCCTGGGACACCAGAGCATGCCAAAAGCATAACAGAATGAAAAACAGTTCCTATTCTTCAAATAAATGCTAATTTTTTTTAACTGTGCTCACACTATGCGTTTGGTGATCAGCTTCAATAGTACAGAATATATATCAGAGGCAAAAAAGCTGATTGTCTTTTCCAGTAGTATTCAGCTGCTACTTTCATTAAGCTTGTTTAATTACATTCCAGATGCTAATTTGCAAGTTGATACCAGAGGGTGCAGGACAGTTTGCCTTTGAATCATTTTTCTGTGATGTGATGGTCTTGAAGCACACCACTACCCTCCAGTAGCCCTAGCAAGCTATTCTGACAATTAGTGCAAAAGAAAGGAGCATTGATCTTGACAGAAAAATAATAATTTTCTACGTATTTTATTAAATTAATCTCCAGCAATTTTATCTTCATTGCCATTTCATAGCAAGTTTTATGTAAAATATACATAGTGTCCTACAGATTTAATTTGGATTCATTTCAATAGAAATATTTGTTATTTTATTAATTTACTGAAAAAAACTCCACATCTGACTTAGAAAGTAAGTATTATAAACTCACAGCCATAACAGAATATGAGGAAGTGTTTAACAGTACACTTGAGCTTTATCACCTGAAATTTAGCTGATTTGGTTAATACAATTCCTGAACTGTTATTAGTTAACAGATTATCCACGAAAAGCAAAGGAAGGGTTAAGGTGCATGCAAGTCTCAAAGATCTAAATATCTATTTCAACAAATCGGTAGGCTGCATTTCTACATGCTTGTTATAAGTGACTATCTGCTGCCACTTATGGTTGTGTGTGAAGACAGTTTAATGAGGATGACCTTTCCAAATAGGAAAATTTAGAGATTTACCAGTTTTTGGTGCCTTTTTCGGCTGCTCTTACACAAGAAATTACTTAAAATACAAGCTTGAAAGCTAGCAGAGAATAAATGAAAATTTTAGTTCCACAGCACAGCTCTTTGCCATTTGTATCTTGGAAAGAGGACTATTGTGCTGTAGCTGTTGATTCCAAGGATTTGCAGTCAGTGTTTTCAGTGGAATGGCACACATGCCAAGTGCACAGTCACACAGGAGGCTGGAAAAGGAAACTCTCATTCTTACAGCAGCACGAGGGGAGAGGGAAAAACAGAGTCTTCCTCTCTCTCTCTCTCGTGGCTCTATCAGCCATCTGGCGTGAGGATCCTTCCCAGAGACACTTGGGAGCCTATTAAACATATTCCAATATTTCTGATAACAACTGTAAATACACTAGAGGCCAAAAGTCCAGTGTTGTCAGATGCTGCCCAAATCACAGGAATCCTGATCCCACTGTGGGTCCGTAACTTTGCACACCTACAACTCCTGCTTAGGTACTGACAGGAGAGGGGCCAGGGAAAATTGGAAAACTGCTTATTACTAATGCTGAAGCAATTAACTAACGGCAAACTTCTCAAAACAAGGTGGGGGGTTGACTGTTTCTTTTTAAATCTGCCGGAATTGCACCTTGTGATTTGTCAGGAGATGTACCAGGGTACTACACATCATCTCACATTTTAAACTTCATTTACCAGCTTTATAGAGAGGAACTCTGTGGATTTATGGGACCATCACCCAAAACCACAGTGCACTTGAGGGGGAGGAAATGACCCACAGCAGCTGCATTACAAAAATGAGAAGCATCTGAAGACCTCTGCTCATGTAAACTAACCTTTTCCTTTTTACATCATTCAGTGACACTGAAGAGCTCCAAGCTTTGTTTTATCTGCCTTTTAGGCTGAAATGATTGCAACTGTTAGTGTTACAAGTCATTTTTAATGGGTTCATTTTCAATCTTGCGTTCAATTCTCATTTTTGCTTTACTGTGGAATTATTAATCAATTGGAATGAGAAGGAGCATTCACAGAAAGTCTGAAGAGATTAATGTGGTTTAAGAGGACTCGACATTCCTGAGGCATTTTATGAAATACAGTTACAGAAAACCTTGTAATTGTTTTGGAGTTAATTTCATCAGGATTCTCAGGGTTTAGATGAGCAGCATGGGGTGACCAAATGCAAGAAATACTATAGAAAATACAAAAATAATGCACTGCATTCCTTTGTAACTGAGTATCTTACTCTGATCTTATCATGACACTCCAGCTTTTAGCTTTTCTGAATGATTCTTTATAATAACAATCAAGAATTTTCCATTTTTATCAGTATCATCAGCAAAACACAACCTTATGAGTCTTCTGATAATCAGCTTTCAAGCAGATATTAAAAGTGCAAACACTAGTTCTGAACATACCCAATCAATCAGAATTGTTTTATGTGCTACTTGAACACTTTTTGTTGCATTCTCTTTTCAAGACTGAGAGAGAAGGGCAGACTGACAGAAAAACAACAATATTGACTGTGCAAGGGCTGGTAAATTCCTAAGTCAACTATAACCAGTAAGCTGTATGTTTTTAAAGCCTTCACCTACATTCAAATCACACATTTTCCCATATATAAATACAGCTTCTTGGAAATTTATTTCTTTTATTCATCAATTTTTACAGCTTTGCAGTAAGCTGACATTAGTACATTTTAAGTGCAGCAAAACTAGAGCAGATCTTACTTTTTTAGAGTTCCAAACCTCCTAAATTCTTATGATCATGGAGATTGCTGAGGGAAGAAACAAGAAGGTTCAAAAACCCCAGGACTTACCTCCATGTCGGGTTTGTATTTATCTTCAAACACTGCCATGGCTGCGAGCGATCCAGAACCTGTGGTGACAACACCAGGACACCCCTTTAGACAGTGGATTTAGGTATGGCAATTTTTTTAGAGAAAAATACAGCAAATCTCATCAGCACAAACCAGACTGAAGCCCACCTTAGCTTCCTCTGCACTGTACAGTGTCTGCACTAAGTTAGAAACCAATTTAATCCTGGGGGTGCGGTTTGTGTGCACAGGCTGGGCACAGGCCCATCCTGACAGCCTTCCCTTTTCACCATTTGGAACGTAAGATACAAAAACTAGGTTATAAACAGAGATTAAGGGAATGCCACAGTTTGCAGTCCCTATTCCTCCAACCCTCCGGCCCCACTTCAGTGCCTGCCCCTGTGAGAGGGGTGCTGGAATGAGGAGGTGGCTCCAACCCTGGGGATGAGCAGCCCAGCAGTGGGAACAGGGCAGGGGGCTGCTGCCACCAGCAGATTTCCCCTGTGGTTAAACAGTTAATTGTGCTCCTATTTTGTGCCGTTATTTTTACATTAATGAACAATAACAGCTGAACAAAGTGGCAGAGAAAAAACCGTGAGTTTAACGTTCCTCTCCAGAAGGGACGAGGTACAAGAGCAGGAGCCATCCCTGCCCAGAGCACCGTGACTGCAGGGTTATAAATGTGCTTTTCATGAATTCAAACAAAAAGCAGGATGGTACTATTTGAAACTGCAAACTTGCTTTGTTCAGAAAGAGTGAGCCTTCAGGAAGATTTTCTTGTCTGTCGATGGCCCTACCCATATTTCAGAGAGCACTACTTTTGGGGAGTGAATAAAGTTACCTGCAATTTTTTACTCCAATTAGAAGATTTTTTGGCATTTATTACTTTTTAACTTGTTTTGCATAGTGCTATCTGTTTAGCTGGGTCACAGAGAAAGCCATATTTCCTATTTAAAATGATTTGTGTATATCGCTTGACCACCTCAATGGTTTAGTGAAAGCAAAAGGCAGCGATTAAACAGTTTCAAATGAGGTGTCCTGCTGATTTTATCAAGTCTGCTGAATGTATAATGAAAAAGGAGAAGCTGACAGTGACACTGTTGAGAAAATACAGACTACCTTAGCTGAACCATTTAAGGAGGTCCAATTATAGATCAAATTTAAAGGGTTGAAACAGCAGATTTACAGACACAAATCAATGAACATGGTAATCCCAATGAATATGACAGATATTCCTGTTACAGAATATTGCTGTGGTTGAGGATCATTACCTTTACAGTACCAAATACATCACATCTAAAAGCAGTAGGACACTCTAAGTGTGTACTTGTATTACAGGCAATGACTATTCATTTACACCTTGGAGCAATACACAACTCCATTTTTTAAATGCTGAAACTGAGAATAAAGAAGATTTTTAAGCAACTAACAGGAAAACTGAACTGCTGATGCAAACAGCTGAAATCACAGAACAAACCACAAATAAAAGGAATTTTACTGACCCTTCAAACAAGGTCAAAATTAAGCATGTGCCAAAACAAATAAAGGAACCTGAACAATAAAATAATAATTCTTCTGGAATTACGTAGGAATATTTCTAATGAGGGGGGGAAAATATCTAGGCTATGGTCTCAAACCAAGTTCACATTCTTGCTATACCCAAATGAAGGCCTACCGTGAGTTGAGTGGGAAGCCTCAAAGCTGGAAAACAACCCTGTTCTTGGGGAAAGGTTGACAAAATCAGAGTACAAAGACTAGAAAATGTGCAAGAAAGAAGGTATAAAATGTAATATCTGACCAAAATTACTCCATTAGCTATTTAGCTGGGAAAAAGTGATCTTAATTTCTTAAAACTTCTACTGACAAATAAAAATTGATAACACAATGGCATACATGGCTCAGGCTGAATTCCTCCAGCTCTTCTTTTTAAAAAGAAGTTCTCAAAAGAACCTATGGGCAGGAAATCAGTAACTTAAAGAAGAAAAAAAGAAAAAGGAAAAAGGCGGGGGGGACTCTTATGCTACAATACATGAAATCCTTTATACATAAAGAATTATACTTAATTATTTATCTCACTATGTTGCCAAGACACAAACAAATGCCAAATCTACTATCAACCTTAAATAAATAAATCCAGACAGTCCTATAATGTAAATTTTCAAAGAGTTGTTGAAAGTCTTAATTAAACCTACACATAGACATTTACATCCGAAAACTGAGATCCTAAGGAGGTTCTAACAGAACAGGAAGCTGGAAAAGCCGAACAGACTCACTTCATTTTTTCTCTAGTGTTTATAAATCCTAAACAAGCTCGCATTTAAAATTTGCCTTAGCAAAAGCCTCCCAGCACAGCTAAGCATTCTCTGAAAGAACAGATTTTCCTGATCTTAAATAGCACAATGAAAATTCTTCACTGTTCCCAGTGGCAGATGTAAGCCCCGTGTTTTCAGAAACACCAGTCAATGCACACATCGAGTGTCTCCATCAAAACAAAGCATGTTTGACAACAGCAACAGGAACTGTTGTGGAAAACCTTCCTGGCACGCAGACATCCCCCTGGAGCACAGAGCTGAGCACAGCCCACCTGCCCTGCTGGGACTGCCCTGGACACACAGCCACGCACAGATGTCCCCGTGCTGAGAACTTCACTATCCCATTGCATCGACCTCCCTCTCCTTGTCAAACTCCACACGCCATCCAAACAACCCCACAATGTTCCAGCTACTCCAACTGCCTTGTGAAAGCTGCGTTGTGACAGGAGAGCAGGCAATAAAACTGGGGACTTAAGCAAACACTGCAAGTACAGTTTTCTTATTGCAGTTCCTATAAAAACACAGAAAACTTGGATATTAAGGGTCTATGGAGAACTTGTTTGTGTGCAGGGAAACAGCTGCTCTCTTGTCCGTGCACTCGGTGCCCACCAATAATTCATTTTTAACAAGCATGCTTTGCCTTTATGCAGAAACAAGCTCCACAATTCCCAAACATAATGTCTGGAGAAGGATAAAATCCAAACACGGCAGAACACCATCCATTAACTTGGGATGGATTCCCCACCTCATACACATGGTAACTGATTTAAGTCCCTGCCAGTTCAGATTCAGCAGCAGTTCAACCTCAAATCCATTAAAACCTCCAGGAAAGCTGTGTGATAACCTGTCTTTAAAGAGTGGCTTTACCCGAGTTCAAAGTAACACCAAACCGGCTACTTAGGTAAGATTTCAAACTAAACTCTGCAGAAACAGGACATTTTCTTTGTTGAATTTATTTTTTCCACATTTAAAGTTACTTCTGTGTGTGAGCAGTAAGAATAATTAAAACAAAGGATAATTGGTAAAGTCATCATTTATTTGTATTATATAGCATTCAGGAAAAAAGTCTTTCAGATCTTTAAAATCCACTAACTGCTAGGAATGCTTATATTTAACATCAAGTTAAAAATGCCAACTCAATTAAAAAGAATTTATTTTGCATCTATTTTCAGTAAACTACATTTTAGAACGAAATATGCAGAAAATATTAATCTAATATCTGCACACATAAAAACACTGACTGCAAACAAATTCTACAGAACTACAAAAGCTGAGATGTAAAGCTCTACTCAGAGGCAAACACTTTTCAGTCTCCTGACCAGCATGAACCAAGTAAGTTATGAGATGATAAGAAAATTTATTGTTCTCTTCTTTAAGCAACAGTGGTCATTTCCTGAATTTTCCCGACTAAGTTGTTAAATTTTCTGCATGCAACTGTAATAAATTCGCTTTAAAAATACCATCTGGTCTCCACTTGAGCAGTTGTACCAATTCAGCATTGATTTAAAGTGAAAGATACTTATTGATACATAGCAAAAAAGTGCAGCTCACAATAATTTTCACTGTGAATTACAACTGTGGGAGCTTTTCTAAAGCAGATGCACTGGCACTTTTCAGCAAACCTTCACTGAAGACAAGTTCTTCTTGCCAAGTACAGTCCCTCTCCTCACCCAAGGACCTGTTTGCTGCCTCACCAGAGGATGTGCCGAGCTTTGAGAGCAACATTTAGCACCTCCTAATCCATCACTGCCAGGGCTCCCTGACAGGGCATTTATTCACACACGCTCATTGTTATTCAATTTGCTGCTCATCCCAGGTAAGAATTCCGTGATCTCGGCAGCCCCTTGGATCGGGATCATTTTTCAGCACGGCTCCTGGCTGGGGGCTGGCTCCCAGCAGTGGGAGTTCTTGCTCTGCAGCACGACACTGCCACTGCATGAAGAGCTGATTTATGAATATGAAGCACCACTGGCACCAGGGGAGCAGCTCCAGCCACGAGAGACTCCTGAACACTCTGCCTGCTTCCAAAAGCTCAACTACACACTTCAAGTGCTTTAATTTTATGCATGCATTTCATTATAGGCCTTGGCCAGAAGCTTTCCTAGACAAGCCAAGCAATCAGACAATCTTGCACCGTTTGCTGAAATCCAATTTTGTCCTTTGTCAGCATAAACAGTTTAATTTGATGTTCTCACTCCTGAGTAAGCACTGTGTACCTTTTAAATCTCCCTTGCAAGGCAGGACACCACTCTGTCCATCCAGACAGAGCAGCACAGCAAAATAAAACTCAACTTCTCAACAACCTTTCCTATTTAACACTGAATTTCCAGAAGTTAATTGGCCAAAAATACCCACCCTGATTTAATAAACCACACCTTTAGAACATTTGGGACCAAAAAAGCCAACAAACAATAAATTAGTCTAAGTAAGACTGAAATACAATTCCAGCTGCTATCTCAGATCTGACTTTCATAGTTTTTCTGCTGTCTCAATTCTATATTTCATCTATATGCATAAGCTAGTTTTTTACTAAAACATATCCTGGTCACTGGAGGAAGTGTCAGTACACAAGGGGTGGGAAGGTGAAGGACCCTGATCTGAGAAGGGTTTTGTGGCCAAAAGGAATGTGTGGGCACCAGCCACACACCCGGGACTGCCCACAGCAAACCGAACTTTAAACTACAAGAACTTAATCCTCTGATATTCTACTTCCCACTCGTTTGAACTTAGTCTGCTACTATGCTATTTTTGTGGAGGGAAAGAGGAGCGACCAGGATTTCCCGACAGGCCACGTTTCACAGCTTTTAAAACCGAGGCAGGAAAGCCAGCATGTGCGGAGTGCAGAGCGTGTGGTGCGGCCCAGGGGAGCGGCCCCCGCAGCCCCGTTCGGGCCGGTTCCCCGGTCCGGCCCCGCAGGCCCCACGGGCCCCACAGGACCCACAGGACCCAAACCTCCCCACAGGACCCACAGCTCCCCACGGGCCCGGCCCCGCGATGACGTCACGCGTCCAGCTCGCCGTGCCCGGGCCGCTGGCGCCACCCAGCGGCCGCAGCAGCGCCCGGCCCAGCCCAGCCCGGCCCAGCCCAGCCCGGCCCAGCCCAGCCCGGCCCAGCCCAGCCCGGCCCAGCCCAGCCCGGCCCAGCCCAGCCCGGCCCAGCCCAGCCCGGCCCAGCCCAGCCCGGCCCGGCCCAGCCCAGCCCAGCCCAGCTCAGCCCGGCCCAGCCCGGCCCCGCTGACCGCGAGCGTTCATCACGGCCTCGTTACACCGCTACCGAAAGTATTAATGAGAAGCTGTAAATGTGTATTTTCCCACCACGGAAGCAGCATAAAAGCTGCACCAGGCTGACTGACTGACTAATCTGATAGGCTTCGTTTTCAGATCAGTTTTCTGATATAATTATTTGGACTTTCCCTTACACTTCCATGGTTCTACCAAACATAAGCTTCCGTTTAGTATTATCCAAGTCTTCCAAATGAAGCACAAATTCCCCAAGTGAGATTTGTATGAACCACGACTTAGGACTATCCGCAAATCAGGTTTCTGAGGAACTTTTCTTTCTTTCAGCAAGATTTTGGGAACCCCACAATTCTTGTGGCTTTAAGGTGTGGAATACACACAGCAACGTTTCCAAGACCAGTTTCCTGAGTTTCATCCCATCCCACATTTGTGAAGAAACAGAGCAGTACAACCGCCTTATAAAAACAGGTACAACTTCATCTCTGCAGTCTGAGGCCCACACAGCTCCCAGCAGACAATGGGGTTTAACTAAAACCAGTTTCAGCAGCAGCTTGAGGCGCTCCCCGCGCGAGCAGCACTCACCCATGGTGACGTAGGGCAGCTTGTCGGTGGATCCGTGGGGGTAGATGCTGTACAGGTGGGGGCCCGTGACGTCCACTCCCCCCAGCACCAGGGAAGCGCCGATGTAGCCTTGGTACCTGGAGCAATGTTTGTGTGTGAGCCTGGGGCTGTTTAACACAGTACAGGCATTTGGGAAGTGCACTGCAACCACCTGGACACAGCTCTGTATTAAACAGGCTGCTTGTACCAGCTGGCAGCAATAAAATATGGTTTATTTTGGTGTCCAGGTGACTTCTTCAGGCAATGATTCTATCACAAATCAGACAAAACTCCTAGTTTTACAAGCTTGCACATTACACTGGCCCAGCCTCCTCACCACAAAGATACACAGCAGTTTTCATGGGTGTGATCAACAGTGTATTAAACTAACACCCTTCTATTTTTGCTGTGTGATCGCTGCACAATTCTCTAAAACACAACAGATTTGATTTCTCTTCCATTTCAGTTCAAAAGCCCATGAAGCAAAGAGCAATTATGAAAGCTTTTCTGAAGTCTTGTTATGAAGGTTAAGCAGGTTGAGACAGGACACACTTCAAGAGATATCTGGTGTTTTTACCAGCACTGTTAGTAAAGAATAAACCCACTCAGTTACCTGAACAGCATCTGCTTGAGCATGCGGTTGGCCGTGACGACGCGTGGGAGCCGTCCCGTGGACAGGGAGTGGAGCTCCAGGTTGGAGGAGATCAGCTGAGTTGTCATCTCGGTGTCTGCAGCTGTCCCGGCACCACAGCAGCTGAGGAACGTGATGAGCGGATGAGGACAAGGAGACAGAAACCTCCATGCCTCATGCAACGAGTAGGAATTTTCTCATTGTAAAATCGAGGGAATTAGGTTCTCACACAGAGGGCATGAAACAAGAGAGCCTGCTTAAGTGTAAATGGAATACTACGAACCCCCAAGCCTTGCTAATAAATCATCATTTTGAAACAGAGCTTAATATTTGCTGTTAGTAAAGAACACGGCTAAAAACCCCAGTACCAACATCACTACACAACAGGGCACACAATAAACAATTTACTACACAACAAAAAACTGCAATACTTACTAGATATTAGGGGAAATGAAGTGTATTTTCGAACAGTTCTTGTCAGCAACAACCATGCCCTCAGTTGCTCTGGTATCCGCTCCGAGGACGATGCCATCCTGCAGGAAGGGAGGATTATTCCCAAAGCCGCGATCCCCACAGGGACCCTCCCAGAGGAACCCTCCCGGGAGCAGCTCGGGGGCTCGGGATGGGGCCGGGGGTGACTCAGCAGCGCGGAGCCTCCGCCGCGGGCCCGGCCCGGCCTCGCCCCCCGCCCGCCTCACCTTGAAGATGACGCCGGCGATGGTGGTGCCGGTCTTGCGCGGCGCGGGCACCCGCAGCCCCTTCTGGACGAGCTCGGCCTCCAGGTGCGAGTTCCTGCAACACAGGGGCCGAGTGAGGCCGGGCGGAGGGCTCCCGCCGCCGCTGCGCCCCGCCCCGGCCCCGCGCTCCGCGCTCCCGGGCCCCGCTCCCGTCCCCGCTGCCCGCTCCTGTCCCCGCTGCCAGCCCCGCTCCCGGCCCGTCCCGGCTGCCGCCGCCTCACCGAGCGCAGTTGTCGAAGCTGAAGCCGCCGGCGGGCGCGCTCAGCACGGACACGGCCGCCATCTTCCGCCGGGGACGGGCGGCGCCGCGAGCGCTTCCGGGGCAGCGAAATGGCGGCGGGGCCTCGCTGAGGGCGGGGCGGGGCTGAGGGCGGGGCCTCGCTGGGGGCGGGGCCTCGCTGAGGGCGGGGCGGGGCTGGGGGCGCGGGCCTTCGGTCCTGGGGAGCTGCGGGAGGGCACAGAAACCGACCCCAAATTTACCCCAAACCGACCCAAAATCTACCCCAAACCGACCCGAAACCGACCCAAACCCTGCCCAAAATAGACCCAAACCTGACCCGAAACCTGCCCAGAATAGATCCAAACCGACACAAACCCTGCCCAAAATAGATCCAAACGGACACAAACCCTGCCCAAAATAGACCCAAACCTGACCCGAAACCTGCCCAGAATAGATCCAAACCCCACCCAAACCCGACTCGAACCCGACTCAGACCCAAAGAAGACCCAAAAATGACGTGCTGGCAATGGAATGGTTCTGTCAAATAAATAAATAAATAAATAAATAAATAAATAAAGCCCATTTTCAAAGTTATGGGAGTTCTGCTGTGTGTCAGGGTCGCTGAAATTAATTTAGTGTTTTCTGAGTAAACTACATGCCGCCTCCAGTTTAAGTTTTCCCTCCAGTGTCCCGACCCATTAAAGGAATGCTCAGATGTGTCCACACAGAACAGAACTAC
This sequence comes from Eopsaltria australis, assembly GCA_034509425.1. NCBI lineage: Eukaryota > Metazoa > Chordata > Aves > Passeriformes > Petroicidae > Eopsaltria > Eopsaltria australis. The sequence continues at coordinate 1,360,039 of JAVTVJ010000376.1, forward strand.
TGGCCACATACACAGAAAAGATATGCTTTAAAACAAGGCAGAGAGTGAGATTTTTCCAAAGTCTAAGACCTATATAACTGCTTTTTAGATATGTAATTGCCTGAAATTAAAAATCTTATTGATTAAAAAAAACAAAGTGTCATTTTTTTCCTGACATTAATATTAATTACTTGCCACCCTTTCTCTTGTAGGAAAATGAACCCAGGGTTCTCTGTGTCCAACCAGATCTGCATGTCTGCACTGTCCCTCCTAATTATTGAAAAATTAATGTTCTCCATCATGGTGTTCTTCAGGTGTCTGCACTGTCCCTCCTAATTATTGAAAAATCACTGTTCTCCATCACGGTGTTCTTCAGGTGTCTGCACTGTCCCTCCTAATTATTGAAAAATCACTGTTCTCCATCACGGTGTTCTTCAAATGAACAACAAAAATGGGGTGGCTGGGCAAAGCTACCAGGCAATGTCTGCTTTTTCCTCCTATGCTCAAAAATACTTGCCAATGAGAGAGAACCAAAACAGCCACGGGGAAGAAATCCAAACCCCAGTCTTTATTGATTGTGCCAATCTTACAGAAAAAAAGCCACCAGACCGGGCAAGACCATCCCTAAAGCAAACACACAGAGAACCTGCGCTCTGCACGCTCTGCTCCCCTTCTTTCAGCCCTTGGGTAACTGAAATCCCATGTTCTTGCACACCAGTACAGCTGGGAAGCTGTCTGGGAGACAGAATATCCTGCTGCCAGATGCTCTTTTTTCATTCTAACACAGTTGTTTTTCTCTTCACTTGATAAAGTTAAAATAAACAGTCTCTGGGGTGAATTACAGGCATCAAAATTGGATTGGCATATAAACTGTGGAGCAGTTGGTGGTGGGGAGTCTGGGGAAAAGGAAACAGCAGGTTTTAGCTAGAGGGGACAACAGCTTTATTTCCCTTTTGGTCCTTGACAACTAAGCAGATGTCCTACAATTATTGTTTTACCTTCTAGAAATACAGTGCTTTTTCGCATCCTCCCAGGTACATTCCTGGCCCTTCTGCAGATGTGCAGGTACCTCTCCTGCCCTGGTTCAAAGCCATCTCGGTGCACCACGAGCTCCATCTATTGCTGGCTGATGGCTGGCTGACAGTCAGACAAATCCCTGTTTCTCCCTCAGCTTTCTAGGATACCTTTTTCCAGTCCCATTAATGTAGAGACAACTGGTCTAAAGAATAATGTCTTCTCCGGTCATCTGACATGGGCTTTTTCACACCTGTGATATTGTAGACTTTGCTTCTGGGTTGATGCCCACTGTAGACAGTCTGTGGATGTCCTTGAGAGCCCTTTGGTGCAGGTGTCCCTAAACCCTGACAGCAGTGATGGGAAACAGGAGGTGTCCCTGGGCATCCCCTCTGTCACTGGGCAGGGCTGGAGGATGGTGCTCTTCTGAAGAGCTTGGGAAGTCCAAAAGTATGCGGAAGAATAAACACTGAGGGAGAGAGTGTGAGGATCAATAAATTCTTTAGGTTCTGGTCCCATCTATAAAGAAGTGCATGGTCTCCTGACAGACAGCAAATGGTCTGTTCAGCAGTGGCTGTTTAGCATGAGGCAGGTCAGCTCTGCCCTGAGATACACCTGGGAACACCCAGGGCTGCACACCTCAGAGCTCACCTGAACTGCTCACAATGAACTGCACTCAGGCCTGAAAAACGCAAACTTTTCTCTTTATTTTTTTTTAAAGCAGTCCTGAAATCTGTTTCTAGCCTTAACAAAGCTGCAATCCAGGTTTATCATCCTACAAGACATCTGACAGGGAAGTTAAATAGCACTCCTGACACATTTTTGAAAACCTCCTTGGGATAGGAGGAATGTTTAGTGTTATCTCAGCAGGTGGAGCTGAGGTCTGGCTTTACTCTGTGTGTGTAATGTATAAACTCCCAGGTATTTTGGTGTCTGCACTGACACCAAAGTTTCCCAGTTTTGTGTTCAGTGCTTTCTCAAAGTGTGAATGAAAAATGACATCTTAAATTCTTGGACCTTTTGAAGAGACATTGGGTAACTTGGAATGTTTAACAAAATCTTCAGTATGGTTTTACTCCACGAAGCTTGCACTTGCTCTTGCAGTATGAGAGGCAAACATGCTGTTTCAGGGTAACTAGAGGAAATCATCAGGCAATTTTTTGCTCTCTGGAATAAGGGAGTTAGAAAAAGTCAAGTCTTACCAGGCGTGGCTGGGCCCTGCGCCGCCCACCCAGCCCTGCACAGGACAGGTTTCATTAGAGCTGGTCAGAGGCAATGCAAACTGGCCAGGAGCTGAAAGCACTGATGGTGCTCCTGACCCCTCATCACGGCTGTGTCTGGTGCATATTCCAACATATTCCTGGTTGGTGTGGATTCCTAAGTCCTGAACTAGCCAGCAGCTCCTGTAATGTCCCAAGGTGAACTTGTGTTAGGAGTGGAAGCAGGCAGAGAGATAATCGCTGAACTGGAGAATAAATGCACCATGTGTCTCTCCTGTTCCAAACCACTCTAATTTCAAACATCTCGCCTCAACAACGATCTGTTAACGAGCTGCAAGCCAACAATCTGTCAGAAGAATTTAAATACAATTCTGACAAGATCAGAACTAGATAGACTCAAACTTTACCCAACCTGTGGCTAAACCAAAGCTAATCGAGTTTGTGTTTGCCCAGGTCAGGACGGAAGGTGAACTTGCTGGGATCTTCTTCATTGTAACTGAAATTTCCAAAAGCAGACTTATTTGAACTATTGAAATTCATTAGAGGAAATAGAGTGTTGACTTGAGTCCAAGAGAGTGCCTTCATTACTTTGAAAACTGAAAGAAGAGGTTGAAGCTGGAGCAGGCAAGTGGTGCAGGCAAGGAGATGATGTAGTGAGATGTGAAGCAAGTTCCTAAGAGTTTCTGCAAGAGCCATTTTCTGAATGGGAATGGCTTCTGGCAGAGGTGTGGATGTGAGAACAGACTGTCTCCCTCCATGGGACAGGATGTCAGTAAAAGGGATGTAAGCTGGGAATACACACTGGAGCTGACTGAACTCCAAAACTGTGGAGACACCCAGGGCTCAGCTGGACACAATGTGCTTCCTCTTTCCCGACGTCTGTGTTCCTGTAAGCTGATGTGGAACTGCTTATGCCAGTTGTTTGTAGACCCTCCTGTCTTGTGACTGATGTGATTAAACCCAGTAAAGAGATGGTTTCTCTACTGCCAGGTTCCTGCAGAGAAGACTTGGGCCATCTGCTCAATGGTCTGTTGCGTTTCTGGCCGCTGGTGCTGTCACAGTGGCTGGAGCTCTGCTGTTGTGCAACAGCCACGTATGGAAAGCTTTATCCTTTAATGTGAAAAATGGGAAAGACAGATGCAATCTGGGTCTAATATTGTTCTTGTATGTTTTCCTCTCATCTCTCAGGAGCTCTCGTGCTGCTGCCTTTCCTCACTCTGAGCACCAGAGCTCCTCTTTTTACTTGCTAAAGCAGGCACGGTCACTGTTCCACATAGCCAGATCCCTGCTCAGGGTGTTCCTCAGGATCTCTGGAGGATGTGAACCATCTCCACGTGATGATTGTGACCTGAGCCTGTGCAAATCCACACCCCACAGAAATGACAGCAGAGTTTTTCCTAGCTGTGATTCCAGGTTCAAGTAGATGCACAGTGGTGCATGCTGGTTAAACCAGCAAACCCCCTTTATTAGAAAACTTTATTAGAAAACTACGGAAAAAAAGATATCAGAAAGATTTAAAGTTTCAAAGATGATCAGAACCAAATGCCCTGTCTTGTTTGTAGGAGGATGGGAGATTTAGGAGTAGCTTGAGAAAAAAAAAAACACCAAAAAGATGAATAATACAGGCAGCTCCTGTTTTTTCTATTAAGTTTCTAGGTTGCACAGATTTGTTATAAATGATGGCACTAAATAACCAGCCATGCCCAAGCTCCCTGAAAGGCTCTGTAATATCAGCAACTGATGTCCCACTGCGCAGGGACACAATTGGGTCTGTTCCTCCAGACAATACACCTGTCACTGGGAAACAGAAAGCTGGCAATTAGCGGGGAGGCTCTGTGCTGGGCTTTCATCCCAGACAATGAGAAGGGCCTGGAAGAGTGAGATTAAGGCTGGCATGTCCACATGAGATTGCTGAAACAAACCTCTGAGACTTAGGGGCATTTAAGAAGAAAAAACAAGAAAATAAAACCCTGGTTAAATCTAACTCTACAAACAAGTTAGAAAGCAAAATAGCATTAGGACAGGATCCTTTGCATTAGAAATGTAAGTCTGGGGGTTGCAGAGGAAACTTTCTTCTCAGCTGAGATGTCTTGTAGTTGTCAGTGTATCATCACAGGAAACTAAACCAAGTGGGGCTCTGCACTCAAGAGCTGCAGAGTTCTGGGAGTTCTGCATTGCTCAGCCAGGACCAGGACTAAGCACCAGCATCCACAGACAGGATTTTTTACATAACTAATGCAAGTTCCAAGCCTGGGGACTCCATACCTTGCATTCTGGATGTTTATAGGTCCCCAAATTTCTGGCCCTACAAAGGCCCTGAAAGCAATGTAGCAGCAATGCCCTGTCACAAGTAGTGTCAGTGACTGCTGGTGACCAGTCCAGCTCCAGGGAGGGAGCAGCTGCTAGAAAGGAACTCATTTGGTCAGCAAGTCACAAACATTTTTTTCTTCTGGTGCAGGTGTTCTTCCAACACACAGGAATAAGCAAAGCTGGAGGAAAGTTGGAGAAATTTTTTCCTTGCTATCAGCTCCATCTCCCCAGGGGTGTAACTTAGGATTGCCATAAAGCAGTGGGTGGGGGTCTCCAGTGATTAGGCCCATGCTGTGATTTGAGCAGAGCTTGAAGCAGGGGCACAGCTCCCAGTGCAGAGCCCTGCACATCCCTGTTCACCAGCGGCTGAGGCGTGATTGCTGCTCTGAGGGCAGCTCCCCTGCTGCTGACAGGGGCACGGGGGAGTGAGGGCTGCAGGGAGAGCTGTATGTTTTCTGTGTGAGGAGGTGGTTGATACAGGCAGGCTCTTGAGGCTTCCATGGGTCACTCTGTCCTCTTGGGGAGGTATTGCTCTGCCTGTGACTGTGTGTCCTGTCCCCTCAGCTTCCTGGGGGACATATCCATCACCTCCCAGGCTCTTGATGTGAAGCATGTAGTGCCAGGAAGTTTGGTCAACTCTGATGTGACAGACTCAAAAGGGGAGGGGGAGAGGAAACTAAGAGAACTAGACAAATAATGGCATTGCCAAACATGCAGGTGTCTGGCCATAAAATCAAATCAGTGTAGGACTTCAGTGTGCAGGAACTTGTTTGGATACCTGAAGGAACAGCTTGAGCAGGTGCTCTCCCTGTCCCTGTCCTGCTGAGCTGTGAATGGGAAATGGCATCTGCCATCCCTGGTCCAAACTGTGCCCTTGCTGACTCCTGCGTGGCCAGCCAAGGGTTGCTGTGCAGGTACAGACCAGTTTTCCAGGTAAGGTGAGTGTGGAGGTCACGTGGTGACACTGTGCCTTTCCAGAGGGGCTGGGAGAGTTGTCTAGATTTTTCCAGGCACTGCTGCTTCTGACAGCTTGATCCACGTGAGAGTGGCACCGTGTCTTCAGAGCTTGCTTGGGGTGACGGAGATGGGATGTCCTGCGCCGGCAGCTCCCTGGGAGCAGGAGGAGCAGCGGGAAGCTGTGCCGTGACCGGAGCGCTGCAGTGCAGGGTTAATTGCTTCCTGAATGCTGATGAATCTCCTTTTGGGAGAGCTGGCCTGGAGATCCTGCAGCAGCACAAGCCAGCAGCAGCTTGTGAAACATTCAGATGTGTGAAAGTGTAAAATAATTGCTATACAGCAGTTGTGGGACACGCTTTCACAGCCCCAGCACTGGGGAGGGAGGTAAGTCTGCATCTCTTCTGCTGGTCCCTCCTGAGTCAGCCCTGACTTGGGTTAAAACTGATTCTAATGAAAGTTTGTGTGACACTAAACTCAGTGAGGAGAGTGTCAGTTCTGAGCAGTGAAGAGCAGGAAACAAAAAGACTGGAGGAGAGTAACATGTAGTACAACTGGGCTAGGGGAATGCTGTTTTGAAGGATAACTGTGCAAGGGACAGGCTTGCACATGACTGAGTGATCTCTGACACTCTCTGTGCTTTGTTCCATTTCTCAGTGCATCTTGCTCAGACACATGGCTTCTACTCCATTTGGCAAATATTTGATTTATAAAGATTAACATGTTGCTCGCCCATGTGCTGGGAAGCTCTTCCAAGGGTTGTGTGAAAGATGTGCCTTGAGGGTGGCAGCTCAGGGTTTACTCCCTGATAAGGAAATGTCCCTTAAAATGCACCTGAGCTGATTTTTTAAATTGACTGAGTGTAAACAGAACTGCAACCTATTTCAAACCAAGCTAACCCAGAGTGACAGCATCACCCAAATGGCACAACACAACTTGCCCTTTGCTCAGCTGCTTGTTAGAGAGATTTACCAGCATTAGAAGTGCCTTGGGATTTTGCCATCCAACCATCCCAAGGTCGTATGTCTGCTTGCCAAAGTCTTCATGGGCTGGATGGACACCTCTTAACTCTAGGAACTCTGTCATTTCCAATTTATGTTAAGATGTATGAACGAAGGTGATTCCAGAAACTGCAGTTGCCCTGAGGAGATGGCTGACTGGCTTTGTGGGAATTAGTGCTGATACAATGAGGAGCTGCCAGCACTGATGGCAACAAATCTGCTCCATGGCAAGGAGCAGACAGTTGGCAGTGCCCATGTGTGCATGGAAATCGTCTGGAGAGATGGGAGGTCCAAAGGAGCCACACTTCCTGGGCTGTGCTCTTTGGAGCCTCTTCAGTGTGATTTTAGGTGAGAGCACAATGAGATGCCAGCTATTGGTTTCCACTTGCTGGCTGTGACCTTTTCTTTGAAATGCCAGTGGTGCTTTCTTGCCAGGGTCTCTAGAGCCATCCTTGATGTCAGCCAAAGCATCAAGTCTTATTTGAAAGTCCAGTGTATACCTGTGGAAATCCAAGATCACTTGTGTAAGTGAGGTTGGAAACTTGGGTGGCATTCAGTGATCACAGGAAACTTCCTTTCACCTCTCTGCATGTGCACAGAGGAAGATTTATTTGTGTATACAGAGGAGAGTGAGGCTGAGGGCTTGATCCCTTCTCTAATGCTACCAGAAAACTGTATTTTGTGCCCTTACAAAAGGTGATTCATTCTGTCTAAGACACAGGCACAAAGAACACAGTTTTGCTGTTGCTGGGAAACTCTATCTCTCATGAAACCTAATCCCGCCCTAAATTTGAAATAATTTTGCAGTTTTCCTCTGAAGATCTTTGGAATAAAATTGGGCTCTGCCTCGTGCCCTTTGCTCCCTCCATTCCCGAGGGAAGCAGGATCCAGTTTTGGCCAAACCAGGGTGAGCAGCAGAGCCTTCTGCAGTGCTGCCAGGCTGTTGGCAGACCTCTGGCGCTCTGTGCCATGCTGCCCAGGAGTGCCAGGCCGTTTCCCAACTGGCAGCAGTGACTAAGCAGCACAGAGGAGCTGCCTCCAAGGTCCATTCTTTTGTGGGAGATTTATTGCCGAGAGCAGAGGCGTTGGGATGGGAAAATTGCCTTCATTCCCAAGCGAAGACCCTGAAGAACAAAAACCAGTTGCTGGTGAATCCGTGGTGTGATTCAAGCATTTACTGGGACGGGAGGAGTGGGAACTGTTGTCTGTTGCTGTAGCAAAAGTGAGTGGGCATCAACTGAAGGAGCAGCTCTGGCTGGTGAGGTGGGGAGTGCCACAACCATGGGGGTGACCTGGACCCTCCAGCCTTGGCATTGTCCCCAGGGCAGCTGCAGGCCCTGTGAGGAAACGCCGGAACGCTGAAGCTGCTCGGTGAGGTCATTGCACCAGGAACACGCTGGACATCTCCAGACCTGTCCCTCTTCACCTGCACTCCTCGTCTGCTTTGGACTCTTGCTGCTGTGAGGATCCCCAGTCACTCCCCCACTCCCTGATTTCTTTGCCATGATCATATGCCAGATTTTGTGGGAAGGTTTATTGGACCCTTCTATGGAGCAGTGACTGCCAGGGAAGAAGATCCTGGTGCTGCTGGCACAGCGGAGCAGGGAGGGTTGTGAGTGCTTTGCTGTCAGGGCGAGCGTGCGGAGCCGTGGTCCCGCGGAACGGGGTGCGGAGCGGGGTGCGGAGCGGGGTGCAGAGCCCTGGTCCCGCGGAGCGGGGTGCAGAGCGGGGTGCGGAGTCCTGGTCCCGCGGAGCGGATGCGGAGCCGTGGTTCCGCGGAGCGGGTGCAGAGCCCTGGTCCCGCGGAGCGGGGTGCGGAGCGGGATGCAGAGCCCTGGTCCCGCGGAGCGGGGTGCGGAGCGTGTGCGGAGTCCTGGTCCCGCGGAGCGGGTGCGGAGCGGGGTGCGGAGCGGATGCAGAGCCCTGGTCCGGCGGAGCGTGTGCGGAGTCCTGGTCCCGCGGAGCGGAGCGGCCGCGTTTGCCGCTCTCCGGCGCTCCGGCCCCGCCGCCGCGCTCCGCCGCCCCGCCGGGCTGTCGCGCTTGTCCCGCCGGAGCTCGGCTCTGCCCGGGCTCCCCAGGGCGGCCCCAGAGCCGGGGTGCCCTGAATCACCGGGCTCTCCCCACAGGGGCACTGGGCTCTCCCAGCTGGGTCACCGGGCACTCCCCACTGCCCTGTTTTTTCAGCCCAAACCGGGTTCCGGGTTTCGTCTGCACCATCCCCTTGGAGAAGTGAACAGGTGCGGGCTGAGGAGCGGGAGGATGGCGGTGCCGTGGCTCCCTCTCTCTCACCCATCAGATTTGTACTTTTCCCTGGATGGGCCCGGAGCTGTGTTCGGTGTTTTCGAAGTCAGTGCTGAACTTTGGAAGAGAGTGAGCACAGAGCTCGGGCTGCAGAGCGGATCTCCGAAGTCCCTTAGCAGCAAAGTGCTTAAGTGTGCTTTTACAGCGCACACGGGAGAGCCCGCTGAGAGCAGAGATCACTCACAGCCAGCGATGCCAGTGCCCAGAGCTTTAGGGCTTGTTTGCATTGGCGTTGCCAGTTTCCATCTTTGTGTCTTTACGTACCCTCATCTATGGTTTTACTAGGTTTTTTACTGCCGTGCACTCAGGGTTTCCTCCCGCTGGGGCAGAGGTGGGGAGGTAGGGGCTCACTGCCAAGCCCTGACTCTGGGCAGCTCCCCGGGACAGCTCTGAGGTGTTGGGCTCTGTGTTTGGGCTCATGGAGGCTGGATTTACTGCTCTGCAGGGTCTGTTCTGGTGCTCTGTTCCTGCACATTTTAAAGACAATGAGAAAAGCTGCCAGTGATGCAACACTGTTTAATGATGCCATTTATGGTGGCTTTTTTATTTAGTTAATGCAGATAAAGAGGCTCTGCGATCTTGCCTGTTCGTTAATATTGCACGTCTCTATGTTCTATGCTTAATTATTTTGTATCCTGCAACCAAATGTTAAACTGAGACCTTAAGTTCTTCGAAAAGAACTGGGAATTCTTTGGATAAGATACTATTCAGGACAGGTATTTCAGAGGGAGTAATTTTCTCCTTTTTGTTTTGAGGCTTTCCGAGGAAAGCAGCCTTGTCAGGGAAATGGCTTTCTGCAGGATGCTTCTGTCCCTGTGATGCATCTCCAGCAACATTTTATTTATTCTAGCAAAGGGTGAAAGCTTTCCAGCTCCTCAGCATGTTTAGGAGAGACTTGAGACCTGATTCTTGGTTCTTCAGCTTTCTGGTGAGTTTTACAGGTTTGGGGTTTTTTTATTTTGGGTATTTGATATAGTATTAATGTTTCTCTGAATGCTACAACACATTCTCTCTGCCAGGTCAGTCTGTCCAGGAGTCTCCTTGCCTTTGCAGCCCTTGCCAAGAACCAGACTTCTAAAGGTTAGTGTTTTTATCAGCATTCTCTCTGTGTTTTACAAGCACAGAGAAACAAAAGGTGTCCAAACAAACGTAAAGAAACTTTTTCTGTTATCCTGTTTTGTGCCTAAAATGCTGTTTGCAGAGCTGGTATTTGCCAGACTATTTGCTCAGCTGCTGCTCTGTGCCCCACTCCAACTACAAACCCAACAGATTATTTTGTCCCTGAAAATTGCATCTGCAAGTGCAGAAGCTGGGAGGAGCTGGGAAGTGGGGATAAAGCAAGAAAAGTTGTTTTTACATAGCTGCTTTGAGCAAGCTTTTCTGAGGGCCATCCCTGGGCATAGCACAGTGAGCTTTTCCTTTGTGCTGAGCTTGGCGTGTGCTCGGCTCCAGCCCTGGAGAGCTGCTCTGGGAGCAGACTCACAGGTGTCCCCCAGTTCAGGTCCAGTTTAATCCGAGCTTGCCTGTCACACTGTGCCCACCAACCAGCCCAAGGGCTGCATGGGGAGATGAGCTCCTGCCATCAGCTCCTCCAGGATGCACCAGGCAGTGTTTTTAACAGTGGGCTGGGGAGGCTTTCTTTTTCCCCATGATATGTGTGTCTTTCTCCAGGTTTTGCTCCTGTCGCAATTGAGACCTCAAGACACACGTATGAATATGTGGCCACTGCTCTGGACTGGTGGCAAGCTGACAGGTACTGTGAGCAGCACTTTGCTCAGCTGCTCTTGGAACCCCAGGACAGTGAGCAAGACTCCTTCAGCAAACTGCTGCTGCCCCACCACATCAGAGGTTCTGTCTGGATAAAGGAAAGGGACAGTGTCCTGCACAAAACAAAGAGGAGACGTGAGTATAAGTGGACATGGGCTATTTGGAGGTATTTTTATTCTGAAAAATACTGCTGGAGAAGTTGTCCTTTGGTTTTTTTTATTGTCACTTTATTGGCTTGTGCTTCTCCCTTTCTGTTGACTGAAATTTCTCCTTCCAGGGGGCCACACTGTTCCAGTCCTGGTATTCAGAGACAAAACAGACACAAAATATGTGAAAGTGCTCTCTGATTTCCCAGCACTGCCTGCTGTCACAGTCTGTGCTCACCTCCAGTGGGACACCAGGACCCCAGAGATTGCCACCATCTTCTCCTATGCCGTGCCTGCTTTCATAAACGAGTTCCAGCTCCGTGGCTTTGTGGATGAGGAAGGCTTTGTTCGGTTTGCTCTCATAGTCCACGGGCACCATTCCCCTTACCTGCCTGTGTTCCGTGCTGATGGACAGTGGCATCACTTCTGCGTGACCTGGCAGCAGGAAAATGGGACCTGGGCCATCCACGCTGATGGGAAAAGGAGGGCATCTGCCAGTGGTTTGTGTTCTGTGGGGCTGTCTGCCCCCCAGGCCATCTTTGGCCAGGGCACCTTCATAATTGGGCAGGATCAAGATTCCCTGGGGGGCACCTTCAGGGCAAAGGAGTCCTTTAGTGGGAACATCACTGACTTGCACATCTGGCAGAAGGCCCTCGGTGCTGAGCAGATTGAGAAAGTTCGCTCGTGCTGGGTGGTAGAGCAGGACCTTGTTTTTGGGTGGAGCTCAAATGCTCTGGAAGTGGAGAGCACTGTTCAGGCAGTGACCACACAGCTTCTTTGCCCAGGTAAGTCTCACTATCCTCATGGCTACTCTCCTGGCTCTTAAGGCACAGTCCCCAGCATTTGTTGTGCCGGGGTTTGTGGATTGCTGCAGGGAAGGTGATACCTGCTGGGGATGGCGTGTCCCTGGGAGACCCTCCTGTCTGCCTGTGTTTCCACAGGGCCTGTTGAGGAATGCAGAGTTTTGGAAGTTGGCAGCAGTGGATCCCGTTATGCATCTTGTTTGCAGCCTTTGCCTTTCATCTGTCGCTACAGCAAGGGTACAGCATCTGTCAGTGATTCATGTGTCACTCCCACCGCACGCACTCCTGGAGGGCCCAGCTGGGCTGGTGGCCAGGCATGGGGAGGGCCCTGCTCTGAAGGGGTCGCATGCAGAACCCACTGGGGCTGGCACTTGGCTCCAGCTGCACTCGGGCAGGGGGTTTGGCTCTTCCCCAGCTGAGCAGTGATGGTACAACTTCCATGGCTTCTGGGTGCAGTGCTGTGAGTGCCTCCCAATACAGGCATCTCCACACCCAGTGGCAAGGGGAGCATGGGGAGAGGCAGAAAAGGAGTGTTAAACTGTCTCTCCAGATGGGATCTTGTGCTAAAAATAAAATACAGCTGTGAAGTCTCCTTGTCCTGCCTGTGCTGCAGACGTAGCCGCCATCTGAGGAGCATTGCCCAGGCTTTGAACGTGGCATGTGTTAACCATGCTCTTGGACACCACAGCAGTGATTCTGCTTCTGGTTTGTCCCCAGATGCGTACTGGCAACTGCAAAGAGCTCAGCTGGAGCCCAGTCACTCGCTCGCCAGCCGCGTGAACGCCCTTGCGGTGAGGACTGTGGTGAGTCCTGCAGCCCCAGCAGAGGCGACTGGCACCTGGGGCAGGTGGGAGCTGCTGGGGTGGATGTGCTGGCACCTACTGCTGCTTGAGATCACTTTGCCAGCAGCTGTGCCTGGGACCTTTTCTGAGCTACTGTTGGAGATTGTGACCAACACAGCTGTAACTTGTGCTGTGATCAAACAAGCAAAGTGTTGCGTCAGATTGACTCATCTCACTGAGGATGGGAGTCTGGACAAGAGATCCCTTCCCCCAGGATATTCCTGGCTGGCCAGACAGGTGTCCTGGTGCCAGCAAGGACATGCAGGGCATTGCCAAGGCACAGCTGATGATCAGGGAGAGTCAGGGCTCTGCACTGAACTAAACCATCTTTTCCATGACAGATTCCTGACAGTGTCTTCACGAGCGATGTGCAAGGCATGAACCTCTCTGTGGCTCTAGATGCTCTTGATGTCTTGGCAACTGTTCTGAGAGAAGGAGAAATGCCCATGCTTGAGCCATCTGACCTCCTTGCAGTGCTTCAACTACTAAAGCAAGTTGCAGACATGGAAGTCCAGGAGGGAGATGAGCTGGAGATGTTGGAGCAGTTGGGCCAGTATTACATGGAAGTAACTGAGTTAATTCTGGAAGAGCAGAATGCTGGGGCATGGTCTTCGATCAGCCAGGTAATGGTGTCACCAGTCTGACTGCTGTGTGCCTCATCTCTTCATCCTTGGCTGGCCGTGCATGGTCACCTGTAGCCTTTGTGGCCATACTCTGGAGCAGGTGAAAATCCTGCAAGGACAGGCATGGAGCCTCTTCACCAGCTCAGATCAGGGCCAGCTGCTTTCCTGGTGCCTCGTTTGTTGGAGGTGCAACTAAGGTCTTGTGCAAACAAGTGTAGTGTAGTGGTGCCTTCCTTGAAACCCCTCTGGTGGTGACTCAGCTCTCTTCAAGCTTCTCCACTTTGTCAGCCTGGATTGACAGTTTGCAGATTCCTGGTGCTGTGTGGTTGCCTTGCTCCCACATCCTGGCAGGGCAATGCCCTTCCCTTTATAGTGTGTTGTGTTTTCTGTGGATGGGCTGCCAAGGGGTTGTTTGTCATCAGCCCCCACACAGCTCAAAACACAGCCAGGCTTTGCATAAGGGATTTCCATCATCCCACCCCTGTGAGGTTTTTCTCCATTCTCATGTGTGTTTTTTGTGCCTGGTGCACTCTCCACCTGTCTCTGGAAAATGTGTGACAGTGTCTGGCCTGGCCAGTGCCCCAGGAACTGAGCCAGGGACATCCAGAGATGAAAGGATGCTGAGCAGTTCGGGGTTTGCCTTATTGCTCACAATTGCTCAGGTCTCCATGGCCACAGTCACTCACAGCTTCTCAACAGTGGCATAAACCCAGCGCTGGCCCAGTGTAACTGGTGCAGCTGATGCCTCTGCTGGGGGAGAAGGGTGGCAGCTGTGTGCCACAGGGGTGGCACTTGTGCATCCAACACAGCAGGACCTTGAGCAATGGGGCCACTCTTCTGCTGCCCTTCAGCTGCAGTCTATTTCTGGGTGAAACATTTTCCAGGAAGAGCAGATGGTTGTTCTACAGCTTCGTGAAAATCAGGAGTCGAGTCTAAAGATCTTTCTTTCCAGAAGCTCACTTAATTATTTATTTCCATGCTGTTTTAATGGGTTTTTATGCAGAACAGCAAGTTTCCCTCATTGCCAGACTTGTCTCCTTGCTGAAGGAACTGGGAACATCCTTCAGTAAAGAAATCATGGAAAAGCAAAGCCAAAGCCTTGAGTCCCAACTTCTCTTTTCTCTGCCAAGGACCAAATATTTAAGGAAACTCTTGTGAGCTGTGGGAAGGGAGGGCTGATGGCACAGATGCCGATTTCCATCGCTCTCTCTGTGTTTGCAGGTTATCAGGGGGCCCATGGCTGTTGTTGAGCTCTGTGACAGAATGCTGTCACTCTTGGTGCCACTGCTGACTGCAGAGAGGACAAAGATCACAATCCAACACGGGAATGTTGGTGAGTGACACTGGAGGGTATCTCACTGGGACTCAGATCAGTCACCCTGTCTGGTTCCCTGTCCAAATCCACTCCTGGCTCCTGTCCTCCTCTGGCTCACCTCTTGCCAGCCCTGCAGCCTGCTCCCCATTTCCTCTGTGGAGAATGTCACGGTGTGAGGGCACCTCTCATGCTGTGGATTGCAAGGGGATTGTAAGAAACCTTTGGGCATGGGAGAAACTGAGCCCAGATGCCCACGGTTTGCACAGAAAGGGACCTGTCTGCTGCTGCTGTGGGTCTTGGCTGGGATTGTGGTGTCCTTCTGGTACTTTGCTGTGGCAGAAGCTCTGGAGGAACGTTGAGCCCTGGTTCAGCACCTGATTTTACCTGTGCACAGGGGTGGAGGTGAGAGAGCTGGAGCTGAGTGAGCAGGAGCTGAGTGGTGAGGCATACGTGGTCCAGACCCCTGAGAAAGGCAGGCACGACCTCATCGAAGTTCCCGCAGAAGAAATGCAAAGGCTGAAAACCAGAGGTTTGTTACGACACCTGAGCTTCCCCTGGTACTTCTGCAGCACCTTCCTTAGTGACACAAGCTGTTTACCTTGCCCACGGGAGGTCTGGAGAAGGGTGGGGAGGGGATGCCCTCGGTGAAAGGGAGATGGGCTGTGGGGGAGAGATTCTGTAGAGCCCCGTTAGACACACAGCTTGGAGCTGAGGGTGTTCTGGACTCCCAGTATCACCCCCCAGATGAGGGCAGTGGTGTCCCGCGCTGCCTCGTGTTCTGTCCCTGTCCCCGTGCTCTGTCCCTGCAGGTCTCCGCAGAGTCACGGTAAAGAACATGTGGTTTGGCTACGGCTCCCTGCAGCGCTGCCTGTCCAGCAGCGGCACCAGCGCTGCGTCCCGGGACACGGCTGCCTCTGATGGGGGACAGAAGTGAGTGAAACAGAACCCCCCGCACCCCAGGGCTGCCCTCAGCACCACAGAAGAGCTCATTTTCAAATCTGCATTGGGTTGGTGCCTTGATTCTAGGGTCACCTTCGTCCTGATCCATCCCAGTGCCTGCGCACTGAGATGCCCCGTGGGGTCCCCTGCGTGCCCCTGGTTCGCGGGGGTTACCGAATCTGCTGGGGTGGCAGGAGACAGAGACCACAGGGGCTACTGCAGGGTTCCCTCTGGCTGGACAGAAGGTGTCCCTGGAGGTGGTGGTGGCGATGGTGGCTCTCGGAGCGGGAGGCCGGGCCCGCTGCGCTCCCGGAGCTCCGAACGCTAGGTGGGGATGGCCGCCCGCACATCCCACACACTCTGAACCGGCTCAGCCCTTGGGCCGCACAGCTGAAACCCTTGGGATGCTCCAGTGCCTGTCCCCAGTGGCGGGGCAGTGCCGGGGCTTTGCCAGGTACCCCAAGGTCCGTTCTGCTCCGTGCCCAGACCCTTTGCAGCGACCCGGATCTCTCCAGCTGTCCCGTACGCTGTGGGATCCCGTTTATTGAGCACATCCTGTGCTTCCTGTGCCTGTGAGCAGCGTCCTTTCCCTGGCAGGTACCTGAGCACCGCAGTGGGCACCGCTGTGATCTCATCCACTCTGCTCAGTGACTACCAGGAGATCAGCACGTCCGTGCGCTACCGCCTGCAGCACCGTGCCCAGGTACCCGCACGGGGCTGTGTCCCCGGCCGCCTCCTGCCAGCGGCACCGCACGGCCTGACCCAGCTCCCACGGCCACGGCTCAGCACCCCAGAGCTTTGGGGTGAGGGGTGTCCCGTGGCCAGGGCTCTCACCTTGGCTCCTGTGTCCCTGGGGAGGTGTTTGTCCTGTGCTGACAGACCCTGTCACAGCCAAGTGAGTGACCTGCACCCCGCTGTGTCCAGCACGTGCGTGCCTGTGTGACCTCTGCTCTCCCCTCTCTGCCTGCAGGACCTGCCCGACACTCTGGTGAGGCCCATCTGTGCCTTCTGGAACTTCAGCCTCAGGTGCCTTGTTTCAGTTCGGGTCCCCAGATTTATGAGCTTTTTATTTCCACTGGAAAACCAAACATCTCAATATAAATGTAATGGTAAGGGTAGAGATCTGGAATTTTTTGCCTCCTTTGCATGCTGGCATCCCCTGTCTGCTGGAGCAGAGGGCTTTCCTGGGAAGATTTCCTTTGGAGAAGTCACTCACAAGCAAGTGACCTTTAATGAGGTATATATAACTCAAATGGAAAGCCCTAGTTCATTATGATTGTTGCCTGTGACAAAGAAGAGTTGGTCCAAGATACATGGCCCAAAGACACACGGGACTCCCAGCCTCATAAATCCTGCCTGGCACTGGGATGTGTTTTTGCTGAATGTCACCATGGTGAGAACACCAAGGCTGTGATATGTTATGGATTGGTAATTAAGTCGTTTAAGTGAAAAAAACCTCCTTGGAGTCCCAGACTTGTAGCAGGCATGGATCAGTTTGGGGAAGGTGGGAAGAGTATGATTTTGGAAAGATCTGGTTACTGTCCAAAGGGTCCCAGCAGCCCTGCTGTGATCCTGACCTTCCTGTGGTACTGGGGAGGCTCAGGGGGCACTGGGGACAGAACTGCCCAGGGAATTCAGACAGGAGCATTGCTGGATGGCTGAGACAGGCTGGCTCGTCCTGAGGATCCAGAGTGGCACCGTGCTGGGTTTGCAGCAGGCTGAAGTGGTGGGCAGGGTTAGACACAGCCAGCCCAGTGCTGCTTGCAGTGAATGGTCTGTGCAGGGAGCTCTCCCCAGAGCTGTGCAATAACTGGGTCTGTTTGAAGCTGTGATGCCTGAACTCTGCTTTGAATGCACACATTGACACCAGATCTATTTTCACTGTGTGCCTGCTGGATGAGGCAAAGCTGCTGAGACAAAGGGTGAGCCAAAGGGAAGTCCACATGAAGACCTGTCTCTGATATCCTCATCTTCCTCGTTTCAACTCTGCTCTTTCTGGGAGAATGAAATTCCCATCACGCCTTGGCTTTGTGTGAAAGTGAAAGGTGATTTCCACGTGTTCTCTCTGTTTCTGCTGCATGTTAGCCCAGATGCTGGTGGGATGTGGTCCACAGCTGGCTGCTCTGTGGTGATGTCTCTCCCAGACTCCACTGCCTGTTTTTGCAACCACACCACGAATTTTGCCATCCTGCTGCAGGTGTACGAGCTGCAGGTATGTGAGGAGCCTGCCTCGGCTGCTGTGGGGTGGATGCCAGGACAGCCAGCAGGTGTGGTTAATTCATGAGGGATTTGTGTCTTCTGCTGTTTCATGTATGGAGCAGAGGACCACCACGGAGGAGTTCACACTGCAGACTTTGACTTTTATTGGATGTGGAGTTTCCTTCTGTGCCTTGATAGTCACCTTCATTTTATTCTTGGTAGTTCGGTAAGAAAAACCTGGACACTTGAAGCCTTCTCTGTATTTCCTACTTCATATTTTACTTCTGAGCCTTTGTCAAGGTGTCCTTTGTCAGCATGGGGTGATGGAGGTGTGTGGGGAGAGGTGGGAGCTGCCCTGTGGTCCATGGCAGAGGGGAGTGGTTGCTGTTGGCTGGAGAGTGGCTCAGCCCTGGTTGTTCCTGTGGAGATGCTCATGGATCTGTGCACACACCTGGGTGTCTGTGGCAAGGTTTTTATCAATTGCTAACGGTGTTTACTATAAAAGCTGCTCTGCTAGAATTAATTTTTATAAAATAAATGGAGCAAGGACTATTTCTGTGATTGCCAACCCTTCTGTGTCACTTGGCAAGCACAGAGATCTGCCTTGTGAGCATGGCAGTGGCTCCCTCCACCTCCCCCTCACTGTGGCCAAGGACTGAGCAGCTGCATCCAAGAATGTCCCCAGCACCAAGTGCTTGCACAGCAGGGCTGTCCCCTGCCCCTTGGACTGTCATCTTACACTGAGTGGCAGAGAGACCACAGGTTGCTCAGGCAGGCCTGCACAGCCTGGAGAGGACAGGGAGGACCCTTGTGTCGTGCAGCCTTCTGTCTGGCTGCAGCTCAGGGCTCCCTGTCTCCCTCCCCAGCGTCCCCAAGAGTGAACGAACAACTGTGCACAAGAACCTGATCTTTGCACTGGCTGCAGGAGAAGCTCTGCTCATGTTCAGTGAGCTGGCCAAGACCAACCAGGTGAGCTCACCAGGAATGTCCCACTCAATCCATGTGACCAGGCTCCAGTGTCACTGTCAGAGCAACAGAACAGAAGTGGAAAACCTTTTATTGATTACCTGTACCTGGCATCTAGGACGGAATTGTCTCTCTGTTTGGAGATGCACATACATTCGTTGTGCACTTGTGATTTCTGTCCTCTCCAGGTGCTGTGTTTCATTGTCACTGCCTTCCTGCACCTCTTCTTCATGGCAGCCTTCTCATGGATGCTGGTAGAGGGGCTTCTCCTCTGGAGCAAAGTGGTAGCAGTCAACATGAGTGAAGACAGGAGAATGAAGTTCTACTACGTGACAGGCTGGGGTATCTGCACTCTCCTCTGCCTTGGGTCCTCAGGAAAATACTCCTTTTCTTTTCTAGTGAAAGTTTTAATAGGAGAGATGCACAATGGTTTGATTTAATTTAGTATGAGATCTGGGTGCCAGTGCTCTGCAGAGGCTCTCTTGAATTATTTGTCAAATTGCCAGTCTTAGAGTATAAGTTAAGAAGCATTTCTCTTATATTTCTAAATCCAGGAGTTCAGTAAAAAAATGGAGGAGATTTATGGTGAGTTCTTGTTCTTGGAGAGCATCACTATTGTCTGATAGTAATTAAATATAAATGTGTTCCTCACTAAGCACCTTTTATTCTGAGGGAGCCCTTTAGGGACACAGAATTATTTGAATGAGCTGAGTTTTGTGTCAAAGTGGAGCCTCTTTAGGGATGTGCTGCTTGAGGAGCACACACCTAGTTGGACACTGGACAACCTCTTCAAGTATTTTGGATTGTTTTATGTCTTTGATTGTCCATTTTGTTAAAAAAGCAATCCGAGGAATAAATTGCTTTGGTCAGGACTCAGGACATGGAATGCTTTATACCTCAGAGAAAGATGCTGACAGCTTGTAAATCTGGCTGTGTAGAGCCAGGACAGATTTCAGCTGCAGAGAATTGATGTTGCTCATGGGGTTTTGGAGGCTCACGCTGGAGTGTGTCTGGTCAGGGGGGTTTTGAAGCAGTTGCCTGGTGCACAGTGCCCTGCATGGGGCATCTCTGCTTTTCCCAGGGTTTAACCTGTGGGTTTTTCTTCAGGGCTTCCAGTCCTTATCGTGGGGGTGACCCTTGCTACTTCCTTTAACAAGTATGTGGCAGCCAACCATTGCTGGCTGAACGTGCAGACCAACGTCATCTGGGCCTTTGTGGGGCCCGTGCTCTTCATCCTGGCTGTAAGTGCCAAACCCTGCTGGCAAGGTGGGATCCCTTTGGGTCTGGTCCTAGGAAAGCAATTCAGAGTCAGGGGTGCAGCTCACTGTGCCTGCTGCTTTTATAGGAAAAATGTTGTTTTACTTTACATAGACTTCTACAACACAAATAAATCTTTTTAATCAAAAAAGCTTTTTGATAGGAGAAAGTGATTTAAGAAAATTTTGCTGACCAGTTCTTGATTGGCTATTCAGTTAGGAATGTGGTGTGTGACACTGCCTTAACTAAAAGTCTGATTTTAATACGGGAACATCCACATCCTTGGAATATCATTATACAAAACACAGCAACAGAAAAAGGTGCAATGTTTAAGGGGTCCAGAATAGACCTTTAATAGGGAAGACATTCTGTAGGAGAAGTTTTGGGAAATGTTTCCTAGATTTCATGCATCTGCAAATAGCTCTGTGAAGTCTTTTGATTTCAGTGCTTTCTTGGTAGTGATATTTTGTCCCCAAGTTCTGACAGTAGCTCCCAGCAGGAAAGTCTCACCCACTGGATGTGAGATTACAGAAGGTCACTGGGTCCAACGGGTGTCCCCTGGCAGGTGAACACCTTCGTGCTGCTCCGGGTGCTGATGGTGACTGTGGCCAGCGCTCGCAGGAGATCGAAGATGCTGACGCCCAACAGCAGCCTGGAGAAGCAGATTGGAACACAGATCTGGTGAGCAGGGCAGGGCCTGGCTCTCCCAGCTGTGGCTGCTCTGGGTGTGAAGTACATGAGACAGTGTTAGATACATGGAAGAAATCCTTCCCAGTGAATCTGGTGAGACACTGGTGGAGCTTGCCCAGAGAAGCTTGGCCAAGTGAAGGACAGTGAGCTGTGAGAGCCAGAGCAGAAGGGGCTGAAGGGATTCTCTCCCCCAGGGTAACTCACCCAAAGACAGTCTGACTGCTCTAATGCCAGCTGAGAAGCCCAGCCAGCACCTTCAGCTTAGGGAACCAGTGCAGGTCTCCATCTGCACTCACAGTCCTAAATCTCACCCCTTTGGGATGGGAGACCCTTGGCAGTGCCTGCAGGAATCCAAGCTTGGGACTTGGTGGGTTCAAAGCAGCACTGGTGGGGGTTACACACACAGGGGAAGAGGCAGTGGGGACTTCTGCAATCAGTCAATACTGAGAGACCTCTAAAAAGCTGCTGCCTGAGTCATTACTTTATCATGCTCTGTGAATCTTTATTGTTGTTAGCTGGCGCCGGATACCCCTGCTAGACACTCATTGTTCCCCTGTAGCATAAATAAATTTTCCCAAATTTACAGAAGCACAAAGATAGGGCATTGCTGGAGGGCAGGGTGACATCCATCTGCAAATAAAACAAATAGAGAAATCCTCCTTGTAGCAGAAATTGGGGGGAAAATAGCTGTTTCCTCATGGCTGATGACGTCAAAGAGCTCCCTTCTTGCTAACTTGCAGTGATAAATGAAGAGCAGGGCTGGCACACTGGGGTCTGGGAGGTGAAATATTTGGTTTTCCCTGTCTTAACTTATTTTGTTTGCAGAGGAATTTGTTCCACAGCTAGTATCTTGGTAGTGTTTCATCTCTGAATTGTGCCTGGGTAACCCTGAGCTCTTCCTCCCACCAGGGCCACGGCCAAACCCGTCCTGGTGCTGCTGCCCGTGCTGGGGCTCACCTGGGTGTGCGGGGTCCTCGTCCACCTCAGCATCGTTTGGGCCTATGTCTTCATTGTGCTGAACTCCCTTCAGGTGAGTCCTGCACCACGTGGGTCCCCAGGTCACAGCCAAGGAGGCACCTGCACTTTCCTGAGCTTCAGTGCACTCTACCTGTCCTTGCAGCCAGGGGTACTTTGGCTCTGAAACCTGCCCAGCTTTCCCAAGGCTGTTTGTCTGAGGAAACCCAGTTCATCCTTCCAAGATACTCAATATAACTCTGGAGACCTTGTGCATCCAATGGCCCTCAGCACCAGTCTCTGGCAGTGTCCTACTGGTGCCACAGGTTTCCACTTCCAATCTTGTTTCTTGTGTTAGTTTTCCTGACACCGGTGTGGTTTCAAAATGGCAATTAGAAACTCATTAGAGTTTTTATTTGCTCATATAATGGGTACTTCAAATGGCACCTGTGCAGTCAAATGGGGCAGACATCCCTCCTGCTGTTGGTATCTGGGAAATGAGCCTCTTCCCTGCAGGCCAGGGCTGGGCCCTGGTGGCACTGTCCCTGCTGGAGCAGGGCTGCTGGTGCAGGGCGTGCCAAAGGTCACATCCAGCCACAGTGAGCGTGCTTGGCTGCTGCTTGGATGGTCACTTCCAGGATGGGTGTTTTCCATCTGGCTCCTGTTCAGACATTCTGAGAGGTTGTGACCTCTGTGGATGGTACAGGCAGAGCCACCTTCCCCTTGCCTGGAGTCCAGCTTTACTGGAGAGACTGGGGAAGAGCTAAGAATCAGGAACTGAAAATCTTTACCCCTGAAATCCATGTTGTCTGCAGCCATGCAGCTGCTCCCCAGGGATGCTCCCAGTGCCCAGTGACAGCTGTACTGGGATATGGTGAGATGCAGGAGTGTTTGGTGTGCCAGCTTTGGTGGGCTGGTGATCAGAGCCTTGCTTGGGACAACTGGGAGTCTGGGAGCTGTTTGTAGCTCTGGCTTGCAAGACCTTGAGTGGATCATGCAATCTCCTTCAGACTCTTCATTCCTTTACATCACCTGGCTACATTTTTAAGGCTCTTTTCTTGTCTTGGTATCTTCCAGGGCCATGGCTGTGACTGCTGTATTGCAGTCATGTTGTTAATAACTTAGTGTTAATTGGGAATTCTGATAGGCAGGAAGTAACATCATTACCTGGTGCATAAAGCAACACTTAATATTTGCTTCTGAGTTTACTGTTTTCATCAAGAGACCTTAAAGCTCTAACCAGCCTGTATGTGGTTAGGAGAGCAAAGCAAACTGTGTAAGTCCCAGCAGCCAGGAGTGCTCAGTGCTGCACCAAGCTGGGACTGTTCCCAGGCCCTCGGGATATCTGCAACTCAGGGACACGCGGTGACAAAAACTCCTGGAACATGTGCTTGCCACCTGCGATTCAAGGCATCAACAGAGGCCTTGAGAGAAGGCAGCTGTAGATGGAGCTAGAGAAGCACTGAACACCCCTGAACACCCCTGAACACCACGGCTCCCAGCACGGTCCCGAGGGGAGCGTGGAGCTCTCTGCAGGCA
This sequence comes from Eopsaltria australis, assembly GCA_034509425.1. NCBI lineage: Eukaryota > Metazoa > Chordata > Aves > Passeriformes > Petroicidae > Eopsaltria > Eopsaltria australis. The sequence goes on from JAVTVJ010000376.1 coordinate 1,382,858, forward strand.
GGTGGGAGCAGGCTGAGGGTCGGAGCAGCCCCGGGGCTGGGGCTGTGCCTGCAGCAGAGGTGCCCCAGGGCACTCCCTGAGCAGTCCCAGCTCTTGGCACTGCATGTTCAGGGTCCCCTGCCTGCTGCTTGAGGACAAATCTACTCCAGAGGATCCAAGTCAAGGGAACAACTGGGCACTGCCCTCCAAACCACTGGGATTAGGGAGTTTTCCAGCCCCCATCTCCCATTTTTGTTTTGTTTCAATAGCAATTGGCCCGGGCTGTTTCTCGTGCTGACGGAGCGGCCGGGTTTGCAGTGCTTCCCTCTGGCACACTTGGCTCTTTCCAGCACAGCTTGGGCCAGCTCTCCAAGGGTGAAGCCAGGCGTTATCACCACGTGCACAAGAAGGGAGGCTGCTCAGGGATGTTGTGCCTGTGGCTGGCGCTGCTCCAGCAGCCGGGTGCTGCTCACGCACATCCGTCGGGGCTCCGATGGGAGCTCCCAAGGCCAGGCAAGGGCTGCCTCTCCACATCTCTGCTCTTAGGGATATCAGGAGGATGGCAGGAGGCCTGTCTTAATGATAATTACACACAGCATCAGTTCTCTGTGTCTCCTCATGCTTGGGTTATTGAGCAGGAGAGAACTGCAGGCTCGGAGCTGTGTGGACAAACATGACTGTGCTGTACTCATTTGCCTCTGTGCCAAGTTCAGGACAACCTGCAGATTGCCCCAGAGGAGAAATAAATACTGGTGAGAAGCTGCAGAGTGGAGAGAAAGCCACCCCATTTCAGCTGACTGTCCTGTAGATCACTTGGAATTCCCTTTGAGCACAGAGTTTCTTCATGTGTGGAACCCATGCAGTTTTCTGCTGCTGGGGTTGTTTTCTGTTTGACTGCTTTCCATTTGTCTGTGGAAGCCCAAGCCTGTCTCCAAGGCTGCTCTGTGTGCCAGCATCAAGCATGACAACTCCTCCAGCCAGGCAGTGCAGGAACCCAGACAGCGACTGAGCAGCAGCAGGGAGCCTGAGGTGCTGTGGGGCAGGAGCAGGGGCAGGAGTGGGGCTGGAAATGCAGGCAGCAGCATGGGTGCAGGCAGGAGCAGGGCTGGAGGTGCAGGCAGCAGCACGGGTGCAGGCAGGAGCAGGGCTGGAGGTGCAGGCAGCAGCATGGGTGCAGGCAGGAGCAGGGCTGGAGGTGCAGGCAGCAGCAGGGGTGCAGGCAGGAGCAGGGCTGGAGGTGCAGGCAGCAGCACGGGTGCAGGCAGGAGCAGGGCTGGAGGTGCAGGCAGCAGCACGGGTGCAGGCAGCTGCATCCCCCAGAGCTGCATCTCTGCTCCCGCCTCTGCTGCAGCTGGGCCTCCTCTCCTTCCTCACCCTCCTCCCAGCCGACCTCTCCGCTCCCCCCTCCCCACGCTCTTCCAGAATGATTCTTTCAAGGAAGACCTGCCTTGGAAGCCTGGCCAGAAATGTGGTCTGGGGGAGTGACCAGCATTGCTGGCTGAAGGACAGGTCACGGCGCGGTGCCAGGGGGCTGCTACCATTGTGCCTGCCAAGAGCTCGCAGATGAGAGCAGGGCTCGTTGAAGACAAGATGAATTGCATCTCTTGCTGCAGCTGATTTATCTAGCTGAGATAACAAAACACCCCACAGATATAACATAAATCTGGTGGGCCAGATAGGGCTGCTTTAAGGCCGAAATCGTCGGTCTGGAGCTGTAATTAGCCCCAGGCTGTGGCCCCCAGGCAAAGCTCGCTCAGGGCCTGGCCTGGGCACTCTCCCTGGGCACATCCCTCACACAGCTGTGCCCGTGGTGGCCGAGGTGCCATTGCTCACTGTGTGTGAGAGCAGCAGACCCTGGCAGCAGCCTGATCTCGAGTGTGGCAGGTCCTTCCTGCCTGGCTGTCCCTGGCTGTGCTGTGCCCACCATCTCTGCCAGTCTCCACCCATGCCCCAAGCCCATTTGCTCCGTGTGAAGGAGCACAAATCAGCCATACCTCCCTGACCCTTCCTCTGCTCTCTCCTTCCCAGGGCCTGTACATATTCCTGGTCTATGCCATCTATAACAGCGAGGTAAGAGATGCCCCTGGTTGGTTCCTGTCACTCGTGACAGCAGCTGTGTGCTGGCAGCACAGCCCCACTGTGCTTCTGGAACAGTGGCTGCTTTTTCTCCATGACTTGCTGGAGCATCTCCAGCTGTGCTAGAGCTGCTGTAGCCCTCTCTCATGTCCTTGCTCTGCTCCAGGTGAGGAATGCCATCCAGAGGATGAAGGACAAGAAGAAAGCCCTCTCATTCACAGTAAGCTGGAAGGAATCCCTGCTGCCCCTTCATCCATCAGCCACCCACCAGAGGAGGGTCCCAGCTGTACCACGGGTCTGCTTTGGGGAGATGATGATGGAAAGAAAGCTTTTATTTTAACTTTTATCTCCCTTCTTTGCAGTCTGGTTGGACAGCACAGACCCAAAGATAGCCTACCCCTGTTAGGCAGCAGCCTGCTCTGCCAGGGTGGGATGGGAGCCAAGGAAGTGCTGATGAAATCGATCTTTGAAGTTGGACCTGGATGTAGCAAAGCCTTGTCGCAATTTTCACTGTCCTGTATCTCTTGCCTGTCATTACAGAACTGCTCTCATCCCATCAACTACTTATCCAGTCCAAGAAACACGACCTCCTGGGAGACAGGGAAGCTGAGTCCTGCAGCTGAGAGTGCCCTGCCAAGCCCTGTGCAGAAAGACCTCCCAGTGAAGAACATCACCAACAAAGGTAAGAGGATTGTAGCCCAGGCTGGGTGGTGACACCACACTAAAATGTTATTCCCAAGACTTGAATTTTAGTGCATCTGGCACTGCATCAATTCCTTTGCACACTGGGCTTGTGTGAGCACAGGGTCTGGTGCTGCTGCTGCTGAAGGAGGAGGCAGAGTCCTCGTGGGTCTCACAGGGGTCAGGTCCATGCCTGCAGCCTGGCTGGGTGTGGGCAAGGGATCTCATCAGCATCTTAGGCAGCACTGCATTCTCCTGAGGCAAAAATCCATGTTAGCATCTTAAAATTAATTTTCTGGAGGAAAGGCAAAGGTGGCAGTAGAAAATAGGGATTTTCGCTTTGGGGAAAAAAGGTTTTGCATTCTCCAAACAGTTTGTGGGTGCAGTGGTGCAGGAAACCCATTTGGTCCCTTTGCTTCAGTGGGGGACACAAAGCACCGAGTTCTTGGTAAAGCATGAATATTTCTATTCTCTGGTCTATGAACTCATCGTGCTGCTTCACCCTTTAGGAAATTTTGGAGCCAAAATTCCCATGGGAATTTCATCAGTTATGTCACCCGAGAGACCGGTATGTAACATCTTCTGTTGTTCTTCCACCTTCACCCCACCCAGAGCACAGCAGTTATGTAGGGAGAGCACCTGACCCTGGGCAGGGGGGACACAGGGCAGGGCCCCTTTCCAAGGGCAGCAGGAGAGGTGGTCCCAGAAGAGCTGAATTCCAAGGCAAGGGCTCACCCTGAACCCACGGGGACCCAGCCCCTGTGCCACGCCAGGAGGGTGCTTAGAGCAAGGCCCTACAGGAACATGAGGTGCCACTGAATTCGAGCCATAAAACCCTAAACTGAGGCTGGTATGGATCAAGCAAGAGACTTTTCCAAGGACAGCAAATTAAACCAGGCACTGGGGCAGATGCCACGGGCAAGTCTCGTCTCTCCCAGGAGGGCTGCGCTGCCTGCATCGGGATGGAGAGCTCAGCAAGGCACAGCCTAAAGAAGGGAACAATTTAAATTTGACTACTCTGCTCCCACTTCCATCTCCTGCTATTGAAATGATCATCAGTCCTTGTGCACTTGACATACAAGTGCTGTAATTTCCTCAGAATAAAATCCAGCACTACTTTCATGAGTCTCTCACTGAAGGATCTCTCTTTCCCTCTCTAATATTTATCCTTTGAAAACCTGTGTCACATAGACAGCTCTTATTTATCCAATAGATAATACTTCTATAGCTGGCATATCGTTCTGAAGTTGCTCAGTAAAATCCATATTTCCATCTCTCATGATTTATATTGTGGTTAATGCAGCACCAGGCCTCTCGTGCTGAACAACGCCAGGACTCTCTCGCAGGTGATGCTTTTCTCAGCCAGCCAGGTGGTGCCTGTGTGAGCCAGGGTCAGGGCTAAGCTCCTGGCACCAGATACGAGACGTGGGCCACCGGGATTAGCCCAAGGACCCGAGTTCCCCGAGGCAGGGGCACTGGGAGGCAGCAGATCCCCTAAATGCCAAGGCCGTGGCGTTTCTGAGCAGGCAAAGACAGAACGCGCTTCCCTCGGTGCGAGGGTCACCGGGGGCTTTGCTGTATCTTTGCTGCATAAACACTGCATTTTTAATGGGCTTGCTCCGTTTTTGACGAGCGCGGGTGCCGCAGGGCTGAGGCTGCTGCCGGTGCCTGCAGTCGGAGCCGCCGCAGCTCCCGGAGCTCCCCGGGGCCGCAGCGGAGCCCGGGCGGGTCCGGGAGCCCCGCACGGATGGGGCGGGGGGCACGGGAGAGGCGGGGGGCACGGCACACACGGGGGGCACGGCTGCGGCTGTGGGCACGCCCGTGCCCTGCGTGGGTGCCCCGTGTCCTGCGTGGGGGCTGCTTTGTGCCCGGCTGGGGCTGCTTTGTGCCCGGCTGGGGCTGCTTGCAGTGCCCTCAGTTATGTAAGGCAGGGCTGTTTTCCTGCTCCCTGGCTGAGTCACGGCGCTCGCCAGAGGAGCGGTGGATTCAGAATGTCACTGGCAGCTGCACAATAATTTGGATGAAGAGAAGATGCTACTTAAAAGCGTTTGAGAACACTTAAAATGACAAAACACTGAGCGAATGAAGATACAAACACAGACAAGATGTTCTTCGTGTTTCAGCTTTTTAAAATGTTGTTTGGTGATCTTTGTTGTTGTTGGACTGGGAGTAGGAATTTCACATCTCCCAGAGCATTAACCATCCTTTAAGCTCGGAGTGCAGACTGTGTGGGCTCTTCCCAAGGCAGCACAGGGGGACAAAGCTCTCTCATCCTTTCCTGGATTTTCCTGGTCACCACGGGGCTGGAAGGGTCCCTGGAGCAGGCGTTTGGAGCAGGGTGTCAGCTCCCCACTGCTGAGAGGTGCAGCTGTGTCCGGGGACACTGCCAGGTGCCCATCCCTTGGGGCTGGGATGAAGGCTCTGGTCCGCAGCCTGTGCAGCAGCTCAGTGCTGGGACAGCGGGGGTTCAGTGCTGGGACAGTGGGGGGCTGGGTGTGGGGAGCCCTGCCTGACCCCTGGGAGTGTGTTGGGAGAGACCAGCAGCAAAGCCCTCAGCCCCACAGCCTCTGCTAACACATGTTCTCCCCTTTTTCAGGCCGTAGAGCTGACTGCGTTCAAATCCTCAGGTAACATTTGCCTACATCATGTTCTGTAGTTGTTGCTGTTGATGCTGGTTCCTGTGGCTGGGTGTTGGAGGGATGCCCAGAGGGCAGCTGCTTTCTGCTCAGGCTTCAGGAATCCTGTTGTTTCCAAACTGCCCTGATGGGTCCTGTCCTGGCCAGGCTGTGGGAATTCTGTGTCTCCCTGAACAGATGAGGGAGAGGTGGGGGATAGGGAGTCCCAGCAGCCCCGTCAGTGGCACTGCCTCTCCTGGCAGCACTGGGGGCTCAGCCAAAGGCCCCATCTCAGGACACCTGCCTGGTTTCTCCCCATGTCTCTGCACCTTTCTTGCTGCCTGTCCTTGCCTGCTCCAGCCTCGCTGTGCCAGCAGAGCTGGGGGTCTCAGGTGTGGCAGAGGGGCCCTGCAGGTTCCTGATGCTGAGCTCTCTGCCTGCCCCCCAGCCCCACTGCTCTGTGGGGCGCAGCAGGGACTGGCATCCCTTGCTGCTGGGCAGGGCCTAGGCTGCTTCCAGGGGGGCAGCAGCTCCTTCTGTCCTGGGCTGTTTTAAACCAGCAGCTGTGGCAGAAAGCACTGGCAGATACTGGGAGTGCCATGATCCCAAAGAAGAGAAGCTGGGAAAGGTGGGGTGTTCAGACAGAGCTGGATTTATGAGCTTAAAAGCAGCCATTTAGCTTCTTCTGTTTCAGGTTGTAGAAAGGCCAATGTCACCATGGAGGTGGGTAGAATTAAAACCAGAAATCCCTCCTAAGCCCCAGACCTCTGCTCGATGGCAGCTCCCTGCTACCTCCTCAGCTTCCCAGCCTGTCTTTTGGCAAGTCCCCAGCTCCTCAGAATACAGATGGAGCATATTAGACTTTATTTTCTTTAACAACCACTGCTGGGTACTCCCAGTGCTCCCAGTGCAGCTTCTGGACGGGTACGCTCAGGCAGACAGTGCAGTGAGGGCACACCGGGGGTGTACTGTTGATATTTTTCCTGCATTGTGACATTTTCTCTTGTCACGGCAAGCAGTGCCATTAGCAGGTTTCTGATTTTGCTCCACGTGAAGTGTCTAAGCAGGGCATCCTCAGACTGTTTTCGAGACGATGCCAGCCAGAAGCAGTGCAGCTTTCCTCCCCACAGTGGACACATGAGAGAGGCAGAAACGGTGGCACCCAGGTGTAGCTGTGCAGTGACATTTCGGGCATGGGAGTGGGGTCTCAGAGGCAGTGAGACCTGTACACAGCACGGGCATTTGTGCTCTGTCCACCCATCCTCACCTGCTTCTGTGCAATTCATCACCCACGTGTTATTAAACTCCAGCTGTGCAAAGAAGTGGGTTGTTTAGTTTGGTTTCATTTTCTCAGGTGAGCCCTCGGTGTGTTTTTAACAGCCCAAGTCTGCACAGAGGGTGATGGAACGCCAGGCTGGGCTCGGTGCTGTGGGAGTGGACAGGAGTGGAAGGAGTGCTGTGCATGGCCACCCTCCCTGAGAGCCCCCCAGGCTGCCCCCGTGGCTGGGCAATCCTTGAGCCTGGGGTGAAGGAGAAGATCTTGAACCAGAAGAGCTCTCCTCTCACACTTGTGTTCCCGCAGCGGCACAGCGCCGGTGCCGGCCCCGCCGCGCTGCTCCGGGCTCAGCCACAAGTGCTTCCAGCCACTAAACCAGAAAATGAAAGGCTGTAATGCCCAGCTGCAGGGGTGCTGGGGGGCTCCAGGGCCGATCAGCCTCATGCAGGCAGGTGCCTTCACTTTCTGTTCACAGAGCAAAGCGCTGCGGAGCTCTTGGGTGCCAGAATGGGGACAGATCATTCCAGCACAGACACTGTCCCCTCTTCTGTTTGTTGTCTCCTAAAGTTTAATGAAAAGAGACATGTTTAGCCCCAGACATCTTTATTTGAAAGCTGCCAGCCAGCTGATGAAAAAGGTGTTGCTGCCAGCAGGAGCTCTGGCAGAGTCCTACGAGAAGCCCATGTGTCTCTCCCAGGAAAGCTGTGCTGGATCTGGGATGGGGTCCAGCACCTCTCTGCTCCAGAGCCTCAGCCACGCTCCTGTGAGAGCTCTGGGTGTTGCACTGGCTCCAAGTGCAAGAGACAGCCAGTGGGTCCATGGGGAGATGGGAGGTGGGATGGGTGAGGAAGAGGGTGGATAAAATCCAGGTGAATACCAGGCCAGAACCAGAGAAATGGGGAGTTTTGCAGTGTGGCTGTGGCAAGAGTCAGGCATGGCCCCCCTGCCCAGGGGCTCAGTCCATGGAGCAGTTCCACAGTAAAGAATGAGCTCCAGCCCAGCTGGAGGGAGCTGCTCTGTGCAGCCAGCCCTGCCTGCCTTCATTACACACTTTTTGTGAGCAGGGGATGGCTGGGGCGGTTCACATATTTGCACAAACAATAAGTCCCATCTTCCTTGTCTTGGCAAACAAGGGCTCCAAGAGGCCTCCACATCCTCCATCTCCTCAAGTGATGGCTGCTTTGTTTCCCCACGATAATTTCATTATTCTGTTTGAATACATTTATATGTTGCTAAGCCACACATAGCAACATGGATCTTGTCTCCACAGCCCAGCCTTCCTCTGATCGATACCGAGTAACTCTGCAACTCTCACCATATTGTGTGACATAAGATTGGTTTGAAATAACAAGGAATTTATGAGTCTGATTCAAAGCCAGGAAAGCACCTGAGTGTCGTGGGGAGAAATGCAGCCCCTGTCCATGCCAACCCTGCTGGGCTGCCTGTGGCACCACTGGTGCCATGGCCCTTCCTGAGGAGTCCCTTGAGTATCCTGTGGAGGAGATGCAGCCCATGGGGCACCGGTGCTTCCTGCCGTGGCAGAGCTGGTGTTTTCCTTAAATCTCATTTCAAGCTCATTCTCCCGTGCTCTCAGCACTGGTGCTGTGCTCAGGCCGGTGCCTGGCCAGGGAAGCAGAGGTTTCCCTACAGCCGTGGCCCTGTGCATGGAGGCTGCTTTGGCTCCTTGTCACAAGGACCATCTTTCAGAGACCCCCAAAGGAACAGGGGGGTCTCTGGGATGGCAGAGCTGCTCCACTGACAGGCAGGGCTGGCTGTGCCTCCCCAGTGCCACCTGCACCCGCAGCTCTGCCCTGTGGCAGGTTTGGGCTGTGCTTTCTGCCAGTGAGCTGGAGGACCCTGCCAGGGCTCCCACTGCCCTGGGAGAGACCCCTGCCCTCCCCTGCTGCCAGCACAGCTGAGAGCTTCTCTTTCTTGCTTTAGGTTTCTGAGAAGTTTCTGGGTGATGAGCCTACAATGCAGAGGGTCCTCCAGCAGGAAGGATGGCAGGTCAGAGGAGCTGGCTTCCCCAGGAGAGCTTCCAGCCCGGGCAGAGCTGTCACCCTGCACTCCCTCCCAGCACCACGTGCAGCCAAACCAAGGCAGGGGCAGTGTGGGGTCTCATGGGGCTTCATCTGCTGCTGACTGCCCTGCTCCTCTCCCGGCTGGGCACTCCACAGGCAGGTATTTGTGTTCTGGAGTCCCCACGGCTCCTGCCTGCAAAGGCTGGCCTGGGACAGTGCTGCCACCACTGCCCCACGTCCCCACTGGCAGTGTTTGGCTGTGTGCTCTCGTTGTTGCTGCCAAGGGAGCTTGTTTAGCCTGGGGGATCTGCAGCAGTGGGATGGGAACAAGCCCAGCTTCACCTGTGGCAGCCGTGCCCAGGTGGTGCCCACACTCCCAGTGAGGATGGAAACGCCCCTGAGCTGGGGCAGGGCTGTGTACCAAGCACATGCACCAGGGAAGCCAGCAGCTGGCTTCAAGCCTTTTCTGAACCAGCTGACATCAATAGCATCTTCTGCTGTTTAGGACAAAAATCCTCTCCCTGCTCCTGCTTGGGTTCCCGCCCAGCTGGCCTGGCCCCTTGCCAGCTGGGCGCTGCTTTCCTTCCCTCTTCTCCTATTACCTCTGTAGTGTTTAGAACATAGAAAATGTGGTGGGGTTTTGCTGATTATGACAACAGTAAATGCTGATTTTAAAGACAACCTCCTCTCCTTGTTGCACTGTGTCCAAGGGAAGGGGCTCATGTCCGGCTCTCCGCGGCTGAGCCCAGCAAAGGGGGTTTGGCCCCGGTGCAAGGACCAGGGCACTGCCCATTAATTGCCCATAAATGTTGCTGTTCCTGCAGTCACTTGCAAAACATTTTAAGAGTCACTGTGGCAATTCCCAGCAGCACTTCGAACCGATCTGGAGTCCCCAGTGCCCCGAATCAAAGGCAGCAGCAGCCCCCTCCCACAGCTCTGCTGTCCCAGTCCCACAAACACCCAGCCCTCCCCATGCCAAGCACCAACCACGAGGGTTAGAAAGCCAAAAAAGACAAAGTTTGACGTTTTAAATGAACTGCAAAATTTATTACAGTGGTTTGCTCCTGACAAGGAAGTTGGTAACCTTCTGCCTGGGAAGGAAGGGGGAGGAGTGGGGAAGGGCAGGGATGAGAGGGAGGAAAGGATGTGAGAGACAGAGAGAGACACTTAAGGACACTTTTCATTTTCTGAAAATAAAACATTTTTTACCTCCCAAAACATTTTCTCCAGTTCTTTAAGTTCACAAAAAGAAGAAGGTGAAACCAAACCACAGACTTCAGGAGGAAAATGCACAATCGTGTTAAAGCAGAGACAAACATGCTCTTCTGTTCTAACAAGCTTCACAAACCGCGCGGCTCTGGGCGCAGCCTCTGCGGCTCCTCAAGGCACCGGCTCTGCAGAGCTGCAGCAGCCCCTGGGCGTGGCGACATCCCCTGCCCCGGGAACAAACCTGAACAGCCCCGGCCACGCTGCAGGACCCCGAGAGCCGGGGGTCCGTGTGGCAGGGGCTGTGCCAGCCCCAGTGGTGGGGCAGAGGAGAGGAGAGCACGGCTGAGACCGAGAGAAAGCAGCAGTGAGAGTCCAGCACGGCCCAGTCTGGGGGACTGCAACCCCCAGTGCTCCCAGTCCTGTCTGTGAGCCTCGATCCCGTGATGGGAGAGGAACACAGAACTCTTTGCCTGTGGCTTTGGCACAGCATTTGCTGTCCCCTGGGAAAACGGCAGAGCACAGGAGTGGGCCAGGAGGCCCAGCGTGAAGTGCAGGACAATCCTTATTCCTCCTTACCTACTCACTCAGCAGATGAATGCAGAGGGGGCTGCTGGGCTCCACAAATTTCCACAAGATCCTGGGCATGTGCTGGAGCCTGCACCTCCCTCCTGCCGGGCTGCTCTGCCACCACACCTGTGGGCAGGACAGGGCTGTGCTGCCCCTGGGCAGCCCTGGGCTCTGTGTCTGCTGCAGTTTGCAAAGCCAGAACTGCTGCCTCCAGCTCCAGCAGGCACTAGGAAAATGCACCTCAGCTGAGGATTCAGCACTGCCCATCCCTGCCTGCCCTCCCTTGGCTGGAGCAGCTGCAGGACACAGAGCTGGCAGCAATTGGGACCTGGCATCTGCACCTGGGGGTCCTGGAACAGCTGTGTGGGGCTGACATCTCCTGCCCAGCCCCAGCATTCTGTGTGGATTTCCTGCAGAAATCCTCCACCCCGTGTGTTCCCTGGTGCCTGGAGACGCCTCAACCGCCATACAACCCCAGCCTGGAGGGGTTTCACCCCCCCTGTCTCCTGCCCTGTGCACGAGGGGCCCTGAGACATGGGCAGGGTTGGGGACGGATGGCAGTAGTAAAGAAACAGCTGGTGGGGGCAGCAGGAGAGGAGCAGAAACAGGAGAAAAGCCGGGACAGGCTTTACCCTTCCTTGGTGCTGCTGAGCCGGGTTGGCAAGTGACAGATTTGGGCACCAGGTGTGCCAGGGAGCTGGGGGTCAGCACTGCCATGGGGCAGGCCGGCAGCCGAGCCACGGCCCTGCAGCCTCAACTGTCCTTGCTGTGTACGAAACCTTCTGGGGAGTTTCCAATAGCAGAGGTGAAATTGCATCACTGAGGAAGGCAGGGGGGAGGCGGTGCCTGCCAGTCCCGGGCACCAGTCCTGCCCCTGCTGGAGGCACTGGGGCGCTGCCGGGTCGCGCCGGTGGCCGCTCAAGTCCGCTTGGCGTGCAGCATCTCGATGAGGAGGTTGTTGCAGGGCACCTCCCCGCTCAGGTGCTTGTGGTACAGGTACTCCTCAGCCTGCAGGCTCAGCGCCCGGACCTCCGCCAGCCACAGCAGCAGCTGGCGAAACTTGTCCGTGGAGTGGGGGTAGTGGCAGAGCGTGTACTCCAGCAGCGCCGCGTTGGCCTTCTCCTGAGCATCCTTGGCCAGCGTGTGGTTCTCCAGGTACTTCACGTCTGCAGGGGGGAGGGTGGGGATGAAATGGTGCCAAACTCACGTGTCTGCCCCATCCGTGCCACGCTGTGCCGGGTGAGCCAGGAGGGACCCACGCTCCTGGGTCAATGTCCCTCATGCATGAAAACACAGCACAGGAGGGGTCCCACACCCTGTCCCTACCCAGCCAAGGGCTCTCCATCCCTACCCTGCTCCCCAGGTCTCTCCTCATGCTGAAGACAGACTCCAAACCCCCTGGCAGTAGGACTGGTGTCTCCCTGCCCCTACTGCCCAGGAAGCTGCAAAGCCAGAAGGTGTTGCCAGCTGTGCCAGCACATTGGGAGTCGCTGCCATCAGCTCTCTTTAATTCCTGAAGGTCGAGGAAGCGGCTGAATTAATTCCCTGATAAACCTGGTCTTTCCAATGTGGCAACCAGGCTCACCAGCCTGGAAACCCTAATCCTCCACGCCTCGCCAGGGCCACAACAGCTTCCCATAATCCTGCAGCCAGCTCTGCTGCCAGCAGGGTAGGAAGCAGCTCAGCAGGCAGTGGCACCAAGGTGCAGGCAGGGTCAATCATCCCTGCACGCAGATTTTGGTGGCTTTAGTGCTGGGCATTGCCCCGTCACCCCCTACAGCTGCACACAGGGACGGTATCACACACCTGCCCAGCAGAGACCTTGCTGCCAGCCCTGGCACCGTCCATCCAGGGCAAGTGGACTTAGGGGATTTACTGTGCAGGACGAGGCACTCAGGAGCGCTGCCTCGGTCACAGCCCCGCTGGCTCTGCTGCCCACAGCCCCTGATGCGCGGCCAAATTCCCAGCCACCGGCTGGAAACAGGGAAATCTGGGCACAGGGTCTGGCCGAGGCAGCTGGGAGTTTGGGGCTCCCTCAAAGGGACTGTGGCACCCAAGGCTGCTGCAGCCCAGCAGAGCTGGGAGCCCTGGGGTCAGAGCAGGGGGACTGTGGAGCCGCAGGGAGGGGAGGCACAGCCTCAGGCCGTGCCCATGGCCAGCACGGGCACTGCGGGGGCAGGCACAAAGGGCACGGGTTGTGCCAAGATGCAGAGTATCAGATCACCCTTCCCTTTTCACTCTGACGGCACATTTGCTCCTATTGTCTCCTGCTACCCGGGTTGTTGTTATGAAATCTCTTTATCTGCATAAGGTTATTGTGCATGTCATTAAAAAAAAAGAAGTTATATTGATAAATGTCAAATCTATCCACTGAGTTGACTCAACAATAGCTAGTTCTACTCGATGAACTCACCTGGTTCTCTGAAAGACCCTATTCACTGTTTAATTGAATATTTGAATAATCTTTTCATTCCTGCAAGGAATAAAGAATGTTGTCCAAATAACATTGACTCACTTCATTTAGAGACACTGCAGCAGTTGCAAAGACTGTCCTGTGACAAAGCCTCCCATCACACATACAGATATGCCTGGGATTATTTCTATGCCCTCAAGTGTTCTTCCTATTCACAGCTCCTTTTGTTTGGGAGAAGCTGCTGATAAATTGCAAACGCTTAAGGGAATGTGGGCTATAAAAGCCTCTCTTCCTCCCCTCCCCAAGAGTAGCTGCTTCATGAATGTAAGTCATGAAATCGAATGATAGGTCAATCCATTAAGGCTCTATTAAGCCCTTCTGTAGAACAAAGCTAACCTGTGCCGTCCTCATAAATATTGCTATTTTGAGAAGCCCTAATTTTAATTAAATCTCTTTACCTGCTCAGGAGAGAAATCTATTTAGAACTCAAATGGCAGCTCTTGTGAGCAGGGCTTGGCTTTGACTGTGCTGTGGCAGAGTGGTAAATGTGGAAATTCTCTTGTTAAAGGCAATTACATCCTGCACATAATACACAATCCCGTCCTCTACAGCTGAGCCTGCGAAGGGCAAATTACTCCAAGTGAGCTCTGCAATATGGAGAGAAAAAGTTGCATTTGGGGCAAAGTGATGTATGGGGAAATACAGCTATTGGATTCCACGCCCTCCCTGAAAGCCGCTGCTCTGGGGAAGCCATCGGGGAGGACACCGCTCCTGCTCGCTGTGCTGTGCCATGCCAGGGGACAGAGGGGACCCGGGGCAGCACGGGGGAACCTGGCCCTTCTGGAGCTGAGACCGCGGGGCAGCAGCCAGGGGAGGTCCTGGCTCGGGGTACGAGCCCCCCCTGCTCCTCCATTTCCCAGCCCGGGCGCTGTTTGTGCCACACCTTATCACTGCCTGAGCAGCAAATTATCGTGTCTCGTTTCTCTGGATTTCTAAACAGCTCCAGAGGAAAGGAAAGCTGAGGGAGGAGATGCTGCAGGTGCAGGACGGGACAGCAGCGCAGCTCCCACCGCTCGTCCCGCGGGTGCAGAAGTGCAAGCACAGAGCAAAGCATCGGAACAGGGCTGGGGACAAGGATAGGGACGGAGCCAGGTCTGCCACAGACAGCGGTGGGGTCACAAACCCGGCTGTCACAGGGATCCCAGGGGCAGAGGCGAGCTCTGCCGCTCCAGGGACGTTTCAGGCTCTGGCAGCAGCGCCCACGGCTCCGCTGTTATTTAGTCTGGGTGAGGTGGGAGCGTGTGAACACGCCGGCTCTGCCCGACCGCAGGCTCCGGGCTGAGCCTAATCAGGAGCGCAGGAGCCCCGGGCCAGCGCGGCTCTCGGGCCGTGTGACGCAAATCCCGGCAGATAGGGCCGGCCCGGCCGCGGCCGCCTCTGTCAACAAGGCTGTTTTCTGTTTTCCTCAGCCGTATCAGCGCTTGTTTCCCTGCGCGGTGCGATGGGCGAGTGACCAAAGCGGAGTGACAACGTCGCCAGCAGCTGCAGCAGAGCCCGGCCCCGCAGCGGGACACGTTCTGGATCCCGGGTGAGAGGGGGACAGGCAGATGCCAGCTCTCGCTCCTGGCACCTCATTAAAAGCCCCTTTGTCGCACAGCCGGACCCTGGGCCGTGTGTGCCCCATCCAGGCTCGCTCCCGCCCCAGACCCCGCGCTCAGCGGCACGGCCGCGACCCCAGAGCGGCTGCCCCTCGCCCCAGTGCCCCCCAGCTGCACTCACCGAGGCTGAAGAGGATGAGGAACTTGAGGCAGACGAATTCGTGCCGGTCCACCTGGAGCGAGTGCAAGTGCAGGACGAGCTCCTGCGCCCGCAGCACCAGCGTGTGCAGGATGGAGCCGGCCTGGGCTGCGATGGCTGACATGTCCACCTGCGAGCACGGGGCTGGCATCAGCTCTGGCAGCCCCAGCCCCAGCACAGCCAGCTGCGGGGCACCTCACACAGGGCAGGAGCCGGCTCCGGCCCTGAGCACTGACTGACAATTAGGGATGTCAAAAAAAGACTGATGGGTGAAATGGGAACACCATTTAAAACAGGGGGGCCTTTCACAGGGTGCTGGGATTGAAGGCACCACATCTCCAAAAGCCACCCCCAGGGAGGAAAGGAGCCTCTCCTCACATCCCACCACTGAGAGTGCAGGTGGGGCTGTTGGTCTCTCCATAAGAAACATTATTCTCCAGAACCAGGAGCTGTGTGGCAGGATGGGATAGGATGGGACAGGAGGGGACCTTTTGCACAAGCAGACCCAGAGTGTAACAACACCACCTGCCTGCCCTACGCCGAGCTGGCCACACTGGGACGAAAGAAAGAAATCACTGTGTTCCCCCTTGCAGCCCCTGCCCGTCCCCACTGCCACAGCCCCAGAGGCCACTTCTCACCTCCTGGCCAGTGACCAGCAGCACGCTGTGCTCCTTGCCGTGCTGCAGCTGCCGGTAGACGTGGTCAAACACCAGCAGCTCACTCCAGCAGTTCTGCAGCAGCTTCATCTGGTCACCCACCTGAAACAGAGAGGGAATGGCGTGGCTGACACTCACCGTGCTGCTCTGCACAGCACCCACCCTGTGCTTGCCAGACACCCCATGGCAGGAGGGGTTCCCCTGGGGTGAGCACGGAGAGCTGGAGCTGCACGCCAGATAGGGGGACCCTGGGCTGGAGGGGAGGAGATGGGCAGGTGGCTTTGCAGAGCCAGCTTCAAAGTAGCTCAGCATGTTTCAGTGGCACTAGCTGGCTCTTATCAGCACGGGTCTTCTCCCACCAGGCACAACCTCCCCAAATCGCACACAAATTTTAACAAAATGACTGAGGGAGGGACACGCGGTGGCTGCACAAAGGGCCTGTGTGTCCAGACAGCCCCTCTTGATACTTTAAAACGAAAGAAGCCAGTGCCCATCCTCGAGTCCCTGGCCAGGATGGCAGGTCTGGGGGGGCAGCAGGGCCGTGGGGGAGCGCTGGGCGCGGGACATCGCTGTGCCCTGCAGCTGCCAGCCCAGCCCTGCCCACGCACCCACACACGCACTCCTGATCACGTGCACTGTGCACATGTGCCAGTGTGTGTGCCCAGAGAAACACCTGGGAATGTCCCTATGAGGAGCTCGGGCCAGGACACCGGCTGGAAGGGTCCCCAAAGGTGTCTCAGGGCATTGGTGACTGCAGGCAGCACCAGTGACTGGCAGGATGAGCTGCCAGAGCCAACAGCTGCATTTGGAAGAACTAAAAGCCCTGCCAGGCCCCTGTGCCCAGAGCTGTGGCAGGATGCAGGGCATGCTGCCTTCCCCACTGTCCTGCCAAGAGCCACCACGGGTCACCACAGTACTGCTCTCCACTGAACCCCAGCTCCTTTCCACAAAGCACAGAGCTCCTGCCCTGGTTGGATTCCCCTCTCCTGCAGGGCCAGTGTAGGGAAAGGGCTGGGATTACAGTCCTGCCTCCACTACCTCCCTGCAGAGCAAATCCAGTGCCAGCAGCCGAGCTCTGCAGGGCCATTGTGCTCCCCCTTTAATAGAGGGAAGACAGATGCAGCATCACAGGGCTGGATAATGCCCTCGTTTTGCTGAAGAGGCAGCAATAAACCCGTGCTGGGAGATTGCAAAAGGAATAGAAGCCAGATGAGAAAGAGCTTTATGGTCTCAGAGCCGGCGCTCCGTGCAAGCCACCGGGATTTGTGTCTGGAGTGCGGTGAGTGGCCAGAGCCGGGTGTGTGGCAGTGCAGGGAGCAGGATGAGGTGGGAAGGCAGTGACAGGGCTGGGCTGTGGCACCACTCCTGCCCATTGCACAGCAGGGCCGTGGGCACCTCGGGGCTGCCAGAGCCGTGCTCAGCCTCATCCCCCAAGCCATGCAGCAGCCACTCTTCATGGCCCAGCACTGCAGAGTGTGAAGCTCCTGTTCAAAAATACAGTGTCCTGTTCTACAAAATGCTGTGGAAAAGCTCATTCTCCACTAAACCAAAATGGAGACTCCCTGCACCCGTGGTGAGCCCTGCCAGAGGGCCAGTGGCCGGCTGTGACAGTGGCCAGCCCCAGCAGGGAGCTGGGGCCAGCCCAGCTGTACGATCCCGGCCGCTGCTGAGCACCTGCTCTGGCTCAGTCAGGGCGTTGTTTTGGAAGTTCTTTCCTGTGCCTCATTCCTGAGTGGGACGAGCTCCAGAAGAGACAGGCAGAAGGTTTGAAAACCATTTTGAAAAATTAGCTTTTCCAAATAAAGCACTTCAACAATTTAGAAATCTTATTTTCTTCCTTTAAAAATTGTTAATCTGCTTCTCCCAAACTCTGAGGGGGGGTTGCCCCCTCCCTGAAGCCCCTCAGCAGCACATTTCACCCTGCATGGCTGCTGCAAGGCTGTTCCCTTGCCAGCACGCTCCGACACGCCGCGATGCTTCCTGGGAGCGTCGCAGTGCACCAGAGCCACATGGCCACGGCACGGGGGCAGCGTGCTTGGGAGCAGGATGGGGTGGGCTGGGGGCTCCCTGGGCCAGTCAGAGCTGCCTGGGGTGCACGGAGTTGTCCCCAGCACCAAGCTGGGTGTCCCCATGCCCCAGGCTGGGTGGCAGCGGGCACAGCCCCGCCCTGGCACTGAGACTCTGCTGCAGGGGGGTTTGGGCTGGGGGTCACGGGGCTGCACCCCACCCTGGCCTGGCCTGCCAGGAGCAGGGGGCTGCTAATGGAGGGGCACTCAGAGGCAATCAATCCTCCCAGAGAGGTGGTAGCACACAGCTCGCTGTTAAAAGTTAAGCAAAGGATCTTCCTCTTTTAATGTCAAGGCTTTTCCATGGAGTGCTTCATCAAAGGCCTGATGCAAGCTGTCTTTGAGAGGCAATCTTCATCCTTTTTTTAAAGCGAGCATTTAACCCATTCACAAAACACGCTGTGAAACCCTCCTTCCATTGGAAGAGCAATCCCTGATGGGCTGCAACCCACAGAAAATGCAGTTCTTTGTGGGAAAGGGTCTGGGATGGCACTGGGGGGGAGGCAGGGCATGCAGAAGCAGGAAAGGTGCTGCATGTGGGTGTAGTTTTAAATCTTCTGCAACCTTCCCTGTGGGTTCATAGGTACAAGATGAGGAAGCCCCTGTGAGTGTTGGGGCTCCCCAAAATGTGCCCAGGCCATGCAGGGATGGCACAGCCCCATAGTGCTCACTGCTTCCTGCATGACTGATTCAGGGCATCCCACACCCCTGGTACCACTGCCTTGGGAAGGAGAGTGACCCACCAGCAGCCCTGCTTTGGCAGGAAAAGCCCTGAGCTGGTCCCAGGGCACCCATCCCCAGCCACGGGCACAAGCAGCACTCAGATGCCCCCAGCCTGCCCCCACCACACAGATGCCCTCTGGGCCTCCCTCCAGATCTCAGGTGCAGGATTTGCTCCACAGCTCTCTGCGTGGCACACATCAGCACCCTGAGCAGCCCCAGCAAGTACTGAGTGCAAGCAGAACTCAACACCTTGGCTACTGAGAAGTGCAAAAGTGGATTGGTGTCCACCAGCCACCCGCAGTGGAAAACCCACACACGTGCAAGGTGTTAATGGTCAGGGCAGGTCCCCATTGCCCTGCCCAGATACCACCAGGATGTGCCTCTTAGAACAAATAACCATCCACGCCAGTGTGAGTAGCCCAGGACCCCCTCTCCCTGCTGGCCCCCACGCTGCTGCAGTCCCTGCTGCACGGGCACCACGGCTCTGTGCTGGCCGGGGCTCTGCAGGCAGGGGAGCATCACATTTCCCCCAGTGCAAGGGATGCTAAACATTGCTGCAGCATCCACGACCAGAAGGAGATTTAAAATCTGCCAAAAACGCTCTGGCCATTGGCCAGGAGATGGGGTCAAGATGACCCACATGTTAAAGGCAGACAAGGAACTGACTGCAAATAGGCTTTCTCATGGCTCTGGGATCTCTAAGCACGACTGAGGGAGAGCAGCCCAGCAGACAGACCCAGTGACCACAGGAACCTCTGGGTCTGTGGGAACGATGCTGCCCTCAGCATCCCCCCCATCACTGGAGCTTGCCTGTGGATGGAAGGGTGGTTAACCCCAGCCCCGTGGCACAAAGGGGCTGAGGAAGGGGTAGGCATCATCCCACCACCCTGCAGCTGCACCGTGCCCCTCCATGGTGCAGGGACCCGCTGCACACCCAGCCCAGCCTGGCCTTCGGGCTGAAACCGTGGCAATTTGTTTAACATTCCTGGTTGCTCATCCCAATCTAAAGGTCACTGCAAGCCTGTGTACACGATATTGATATGTAGGTATGGCAGTGACACCTATATAAACCAGGCTGTGCAAGCCGCGTGTGCATAAACCACACCGAAACCAGACACAACGTGAGTGTGCAAGCGCCCGTGCGTGTGCGCACATCCCTCTGTCTGTCTCTCTCCTTATACATATAAAAAAATTACATCTGAAAGGACAAACTTGCCTGAGACTCACAACCCAACAAAATATATTTCACCCCCAGCCCATATTTTTCTTCCTGAAAAGATGCTGCAAATCTTCCCTCAGTCCTGACACATCTCATCTAGACTCAGTTAAAGTTCGTATTTATGGGCGTCAGCGCTGACCTCTTCCACCTCCGCCCGCGCGGCCTCGCGCCGCGGCTGCCTGGCCGGCCCTCGATAAACAAGCGGGCCCCCAAATCCCCCTCTGCCGTGCAGCGTTATTAGTCTTGCCTCCGAAGGCCAGCGCAGTCCGTAATTCTCCTCCTGGTGACACGAGATGAACGCCGCGACATCAGTCTCCCGGCGGATTGGCATGGGGACCCTCGTTTGTCAGTGGCAGACTGACAGAATTACTGGCCCTTAAATGAAACGATATATCTGGGAAGTTAAATCTGTTTTCAATCTGACTGCCCCGCGCCTGCGGGCGGACGTGGCGTGCGAGCCGATGTCAAGAGGCCATTAGCCCGTGGCCCCCCTCCTTCCCCGGGCGCAGTGGTGGAGCCAGTGTCCCCCAGCCCAGCCACTGCTGGAGACAGCAAAGCACCCAGTCTGGTCCTCACCAGATTGCTGGGGTGGGAATGGGAATGGGAACAAGGCTGGCCAGCTCCAGGGCAAACTGCTCCCACTCCCTGGGCAGGAACCAAAGGCTCGTCCTAACCATGAGTGAGCCAGCAGCTCCCCATGTCCCTGAGGATTTGCTCCTTCCTGTCCAGGCTCCCTGCAAAGCCCTGGGGAGAAGCCAGGTCTCTGCAAACAGCCCTGTGGAAGGAGCACGGGGGTGCAGGCAGGGCAAGCCATGATGGGACAATCTGCCCACACCTCCCCTTCTCACCTGCCTGCACCTCCTCCCCGTGTAATGCCAGCCTGGCACGATGCCCTGGAGTGGTGCCCCAGCATGGGGCCTGTCCAGCCCAGATCCCTGCTCTGGTCTCAGCCAACAGCACTTCCCTGCTGGGGCTGGGACTGTCCCCTTCACATAGACCTTCCCGGGGTGGAGAGGGCTGCTGGCACCCCTGCTCTGAGGACTGGCGGTGCCATCGATCTCAGAGATTACACTGTTCCTCCGTGCTGCCTTTAGGGCAGAGCCATAAACCCTGCGCTAGCAGGAGTTCATTTACCGCCCCAGCAGCCGTTTGCTTTTATGTGCCAGGCAGGAGCAGGAATGGGGATTCAAGATCTCACACCTTCTCCAGCTTCCCACTGGCTGCTCTCCCATGCCTGAAGAAAAGCCTCTGTCCTGGCCAGGGAGGGTGAGCCGTGCGGGGTGGGCAGGAGGCAGCCCCAGCACCCTGTGGGGACACCAGGCACTTCTGCTCTGGGCTGGGGCCTGGGGCTGCCCGGGGCTCTGTGCACAGGATGGAGCCAAGGACAGCGGCACCGCGTTCTCCCTCTCCCAGTGGAGCCAGGGTGGGCTGTGGGGTCCTGCAGCCCCCAGCCCTGCGAGGTGCAGGAATGCACCCCACAACCACCACATGGATGAAGGCAAAAAGCACGAGCCCCCGCGATGGCAGTGATGGGTGTGGGCACACGCTGGGCACCGAACTCCGTGTCCTGAGCGTGGTAGGGCATGTGCCCTTCTGCCAACAGGACACTGGTAGCTCTGCCCAGGTGAGGCCTGTGGCACTGCCATCCCCCCAGAGTCCCACGGCAGGAGGAGCACCGATTCACACAGGAACAGCCTATTTTGGTGGCACAATCAGGCTGACAATGGAGTTACAAGGCTACACAGCTATACAGCTGGGAACTGGATTTTCACTGTTTACAATATCTCCCGCAAAACAACAACCACCCTGTTCCCAAAATCCAGGCTGGACACTGATATGATTGAAACAAGCCCAACCCACCCCCACAATGCCATTTCCTGACACTGTTCTGGCAGACGGGGGCTATTTTGAGCCACAGCCACACTCAGCTCCATGGCACCCATGGCACAGGGAAGAGCCTGGTCCTGTCCTACAGCACAGTCCCACTGGAAGAAGGTGATTTTGGCCAGAGCCAGGCAGCACAACCTCATGCTAGAAACGCAAGAGAGCACCTGAGTGTCACACCTCCCCTGGGATGTTGCTCTCTGGGTTTTGGCCATGTTACAGAATTTTCTCTTCCATTTTTGCACCAGTTTGGGATCTTAGGCCAGCCCAGGACATGAATGGGAAATTTCTGAAAGCTTGACAAGGTGTACAGGATGGCAGAAGCTGCCCCAGCCCTGCTGACCCTCCCTAGCCCCAGTAAATATTTGGGAACCTTTGCTGGAGGGGATGTCTTGGCAGGATGGAGGGCAGCTCCATGTCCCCCAGCCGGGCACACCCGTGGGCTGCTGGCAGCAGACATGGCATTGGAGCAGGCTCGGGGGTGTCCCCTGTCCCAGCCAACCCTGCCCCGGCTGCCTGGGGCTAATAGGACCCACCTGATCACATCGATTTTCCTCCTAAAGGCAGAGGACAGAATTGTCTCAACTATAATTCCTCAACGTTACATTTTTCAATTATATCTTGAGCTTGACACCACAGTCACTCTGCCAGTGATTGCCTCAACACCTGCCCCCGCCGTGATGAATCTGAAATCATTAGCCCCACACGGCAGTGGGAATCACTCCGGCACCCCCAGCCCTGCAGGGAGCTGGGAGCAGGACTGGGATGTGTCAACAGATCTGCAGTGATGGCCGCAGGCTTTTGCCCTCGGGTGTTGCCCTATCCCCACAACATTTCACCCTTGATCCTGCCCACAGCCACATCCTGTCATCACATCACAGCAGCCTCAATCCTGCCCACCTCCCGTTGTCCCCCCCGAGCAGCATCCACCCCACTGACAGGTCCTACCTCCAGTTCCTTGAAGAAGATGCAGCTCCGTGCCCACTCCACGATGGAGAAGAGGGTCTGGTCGGCCATCTTGCACATGAGGCCGAAGGTGCTGAGCTTCTCGTGCCGGCCTTTGCCCTGCTCTTGCTGCAGGCAGGACAGTATCCGTGCCTTCACCTGGGCCTCGTCGGGCTCCAGCTGCAGCAGCTTCAGGATGACCTCGGGGATGTCAGGGGGGGAGCTGCTGGGGTAGGTCTCTGGGTACATGTAAGCAGGCACGGCCTCGTGGGTGTTTGAGTAGTGGTCAGGGTACTCAGACTTGATGGTGCGGTTGGGGAAGGAGGGGTAGTGGTAGCCGGGCAGCGGCGCGTGGCCGGGCACGGCCATTCCCAGGGAGGGCGTCCCGTAGGGGCTGCGCTCGTAATCCACGGGCGTCAGGGCGGCCGGGTTGGGCGGCAGCGTCTTGGACATGGCGTGGATGCTGTGGATGGTGGAGGACAGGCTGTAGTCACTCTGCACGGGGGACATGATCTGAGGCACGGTCTCCAGCTTGAAGCCGTTGGCACGGATTAGAGCTTTCTTCTGCTGCTTTAAGGCACGGTCCCTCTTGTACATGGGTCCAAACTTGTTCCTCCCTCCACGCATCCGGTCTGCACGGACAGCTGGAGACAGAGAGAGGGCAGAGACTGCAGCAAACCGATGTGGAGAGAGACCAGGGCTTCCACAGGGCACAGAGAAAATGCTGGGGGACATGACTTAGTGGCAAAAAGGGGTTGGGGGGCACTGGGGAGACCTTCCCAGAAAGCTGACAGCAGGTTGTGTCACTCCCAGCCCAGCCAGTGTCACCCTCAGAGCCTCTGGGGGTTGCAGGAAAGGAAGAGACGTTTGCCTTTCGCTACGAAACGAACTGAGGGGATAAAGCAACTTTCATTCCCCGTGGTTGAGGGGACAGCCCTTAAAGCCTGAGCAGAGAAGGGGCTTTGACACCCACTTTAGTTTTAACAATCCCTGTCACTGGACCAGCCCTGGGATTTCCTTGTTTCTGTAGAGCCTGGGACCCCGGAGCCCCCTCGGGACCCTGGTTCCCTCCATCCAGACTGCACATGCTAACTCTCTGCCAATCTCTGCCCCTTTGTGGGGCAGCACGGCTGGCAGGTCCCAGCGGGTGCACTTCACCCCACTGGCCTCAGGCAGGAGGCTGCCAGCCCTGGGGGTGCCGGCTCTGGGGGTGCCAGCCTCGGCGAGGGCTCTGCCGGAGCATCGCGCTGGCAGCGTCCCTCTGACGGCTGCAGCAAAGCAGACGTTCCCACCCAACCAAAAAACTCCAAGGATCTGCCGACATGCAAGGGAGCAGGTGCTTCTGTGCAGAAGGAGCCTGTCCCCCTGCCCTGCCTGGCTGTGCTCCGGGGGCTGCTGCTCCTGGCATCCCCTTGGAAGAGCCTCGGGTGGCTGGAAGGCAGGAGCGGGGAGCTGGACGGCAGCGCAGAGGCACGGAGGAGCGCTCCGGCAAGAACAGCCCGCAGTGAGCATCACAGGCAAAACCCCTCTGCTAGTTTGTGTTCCTGCTGACAGCCAGCGGGTCTTGCTTGGCGTCTCAGCTGTTACCTCTGCCTTTCTTTTGCCTGCTTTATCCCGGGGCACACGGCCAGCCCCCCCGGAGAGCTGGAGCACCTCCCCGACGCTCCCAAGACAGGCTGGAAAGGCGGGAGCGTGGCCGGGAGCAGCAGCATTTCCAGGACGAGCAGGAATGTGCTCCCAGGAGAGCCGCCCTGGCTTCCTCCCTCATTCTTTATTCATGAAAACAGCATCTCACAGGGAGCGGGCTGCCAGCGGCAGCCTCTGAAGAGAGGGGTGCTGTGGCCCCCACTCCCGAGAGCCGGCCCACGCCCCTCCGGGCAGCAGAGCTGTCCCGGGGCAGCTCCTGACTCGGGTACACGGGAGGTGGCCACACTCAACATGTGTGCACACCCCAGGGGGGTCTCTCACAGGCAGGCAGCCTGGCAGCCCGAGCTGGCACAGGCTGATCTGGCAGCCCTGGCCGCACACCCTAGAGCCAGAGCACACCGAAAACCAAATCTCACACCCCCTCGAAGTGACGTGATTCCACCACTGCTCGAGGTCGGGCCCAGTGATGCCCAGTGATCGCATCCCAAAGCAAACCCCGGTGACCCTGGGCAAGGGTGCACAGGCAGGGATCCCCCTAGTGCTGCCTGCACTCCCACACACAGCGAGAGGTGCTCACAGTCCAGCCTCACAAACCCTCCAGAGGCAACTGCGTACACCTCCTCCCCTCTCCCAGCAAGAACACAAAGGGAGAAGAGGCCTTTTAATTCCCTTCTGCTCTGCTTTTCCTGCTATTTGTGCTACACTTGGAATGGGGACCTACTTTCCATTTGCTGCGTCCCAGATGACAGCCGAGAAAAAAGAATTATGCACCCTGACCTCCAGGGCAAGGGGCCCAAGTGGAGCCACCCAGGAAGTGCCTGCACCCCCAGCAACCCCCCAAAATCATCTGAGCCACACACCCACATGGTGGCAGGAGGGGTCTCCAGCACCCTGCAGCCCCCGTTCCCACCCGCGCTGCCCTGCCTGCTCTCATCCCAGTGCAGAGCCCTGGCTGGGGCAGGCTGCTGGCCGGGCTCTGCCTCTCTTTGGCCACCTCTCTTTGCCTGGGCAGGGACATGGCAGGTGCCATGGGTAGTGCCTGCAGGGTGCCCAGGGCTGTGGGCAGCCTTGGGCCGGGGCTGTGCTGCTCTCCCTTCAGGCACTTTGAGGAGTGCCTGTGCCAACACTGTTCCCAAAGTCAGTCACCTTGGGGTTGCTCTTGTTGTGTGGATCTGTAGACTCACTTTCAAAGCATCACCTCAGATGCCTTGCCCAAAAATACTAGGAACTGAAAAAGGTGGTCTCTGTTTTTTACCATAAGAGAGATGGTTCCATGGAAATATCGCCCTTGGCTGGATGATTGCCTCGTCTGCTCAGCTCTGCTAAGAAGCCAACAGCAAGAAAATACACAAGAAAAGGCTGTTGGGACAGCTCTGGGACCAAAGCACCTCCACGGTGTACACGACAAAAACTGCTAGAAAGGGACAAATTGAGACCACGTCTTTTCACCCGGGCACTCCAAGCACTGTCCCTGCCCATCTGTCGTAGGGTCCCCAGCCCCTACGCAGAGCCCAAATCCCCTTGCGACGTCGATCAAAACGGCCATAGCATGCACCGAGGGATTTAGGGCATCAGCAGCTCCCGCCTTTCTGCCCGGGGAGCAGAGTGGAGCTGGGATCTGTTTTGGAAGCCAGCCCATATCGGGAGTTTGCAGGGCTTGAATTTGCAGCTCGATTTTGTGTCTTACTCCTGCGCTTCTGCTTGCAGGCTCCCACCCCGCTCCCGGAGCGAGCAGCCGCCCTGCCAGAACATGAAGGACTTTCCGATTAACCGCACTGTGTCCCGAGCAGCGAGCCCGGCAGGCGAGGGGCTCAGCCCGGCAGGCGAGGGGCTCAGCCCGGCAGGCGAGGGGCTCAGCCCGGCCAGGGTCAGGCGGGAGGACTCAGCCCACTTCCAGCCGCTGCAAAACGCAAACGATTTCAAGGGTGAAGTGGGGAGGGGGCGGCTGATTCTGGAAGTGGGGGGCTCCTTCTGACTCTGTTTTTGCTCTGCCATCCGTGCTAACGACCTGTCCCCCCAAATATATTTCATTGCCGTGTGCTGAGCATTGCAGAACCCGCAGCACGGGCTCTCGGGGCCCGACTCTAATGTCGGGATCCTCTGTGCTGACAGGAGAGAGGCGGCGGCTGTGGGGCTGCAATCGCCCCCCCCCGGGGGTCAGAAATCCGTTATATTGAATGTCACCGAGAGGAAAAATATAATTCGTGGTGGGTCTGCGGCAGTTTTACTGCGATCCCCATAATTTTTAACGTTTTCCTCAAGTCTCGGCTTCTGGAATTATGTGCTTAAGGAAAACAGTAATTTATTCGCTATTTCCCAGCCTTCCTGCCAGCAAAAAAAAATCCTGGAAAGTTGAAGCCGTAGCAGTAGGAACCCCGGGGAAACAAACAAAACGAAACAAGGAAAATAAGGAGACGACGCGAAAAAACAATTTTTTTCTTAACTTGGGAGGGGAAAACGGAATCGAAGCGGCGGCGGGACTGACCGGCCTGGGGAGGTGGCGGCGGCGAGGACAGCGCGACCGCTCCCGGCAACTGCACAGTCCCGACACCTTCCCCGGCCCCGCCGCCGCTCCCGCCCAGCCGTGCCGTGCCCGGCCCGTCCCTACCTTCCAGGCGCATCCCCACGGTGAGGCACTTCTGGAAGCGGCAGTAGGGGCAGCGCTTGCGCTGGGTCTTGTCGATCTTGCAGCTCTGGCTCTCGGTGCAGGTGTAGTGCTTGTTGTTCTGCACCGTGCGCTTGAAGAAGCCCTGCGGCGGCGGGCGGCGGCGATGCGGTGGGCACCGACACCGGCATCCCGGAGCCAGCACCCCGTCCCCGCCACCCGCCTGCGACAGAGGCTCCCGCCGCGCTCGGGGCTCCCGTCGCGGCCGCGCTCCCCTCCCGGCGCCGGGCGCGAATCCGCCGCTAACGAAAACGGGCGAGAGAAGCCCCGCGGCCGGTCCCGCTGCCCCGGCCCCTGCAGAGCCCCCTCCCCGCTCCCTGCACAGCCCCGGACTCCTCTTCCCCGTGCAGCGCTCCCCGCACAGCCCCGGCCCCGCAAGGCGCCGGTCGCGCAGAGCCCCGGCCCCGCTTGCCCGGCCCCGCATGGCCCCAGCTGCGCTTCCCCAGCCCCGCACAGCCCCGGCTCCGCAGCCCCGACACCGCGCGCCCCGGCCGATCCTACCTTGCAGCTCTCGCAGGTGAGCAGCCCGTAGTGGTACCCGGAGACCTTGTCCCCGCAGACCGGACACAGCTCGTCCAGGTCCTCATCATAGGAATAGTCCATCCCCTCCAGCGGCCCTGCTGCGGGACGAGCCGCGGTCAGCGGGACGGGATCGGACGGGGAAGGGGACGGACGGCGGCCCCAGCCCCGGCACTGGGTGAGGACCGGGAGTGGGCGCGGTGGAGACCGAGCGGCAGGTGCGGGAGCCGGAGCTCTTTATAGCGCCTGGAAGAGCATCTCCATGTTGGTGCGGGCTCACGGCCAGCCCCCCGGGGCTGGGGAACCTCCTCTGGGAGAGCGGGCGGCTCGCGGCGGCAGGGACGGGGCGGGGGCGGAGGGACCCGCCGGCCCGGGGACCGGGGACACGGCGGCCGAGCGGGGGAGCGGCTCGGCCAGGCCTCGGCAGCATCAGGGACCCCCCCAGGGACTCCCCCAGGGATAGGCAAGGGGTACCGCTCTGCGGGAAGGGGCGCAAGACCCTCCCCGCTCCCCTGCCCCATCTGTGGGGAACAAGTCCCCCAACCTCTCTGGAGTGTCCGGCCTGAGAGAGGCAGGACCTGCTGAGAACCAGGAGTCTCGGGGCTGGAGCAAAACCGACCATGCTGGGCACGAGCCTGCTCTGCTCGGTGCACAGCCCTGAACCACCAGCTTTGTCAGAACATACCATTACCCCACACCAGCTGCCCCTGCCAGCCCAGGGAGAGCTGTGTGGGGAACACTGGGGTGTGCAGCAGCTCCTGAAATCTCCTCTGGGGCCACCACTGAGGAGATGAGTTTGGACCTAGCACTGGCCACCCCACCTGGAGCACCCACTCCCAATGGTGTCCTGGTCCATCTGTCAGACAGCAGGTATTAAATCAGTGCTTCACAATTAGGGTTTCTGAGTGAAATGTTCCATGGTGGCAGCAGACCAGCACAGGAGCACCCTGGCTCCTGGCACGTCCTGTTTATCAGGACACTCCCAGGCCACACACCATGGCCCAGGACTTGGCTATGGGGAGCTCGAGCCATCAGCTCTGAGCCAGGCATGGGAGCTGAGCCCATCCTGCAGGGCCGACCCACTGAGTCAGGGCCCATTTGTGGCTGGTGCAGAGCCTGTCCCAGCACGGCAGGAGCCTGCTGCCAGCACAGCAGCGCCAGGGCCTGAGGCTCTGGGTGCCTGGAGCTCCAGCACAGCTGAGGGCTGTGCTGCTGGCAGTGCCCTGCGAAGGAAAGGCATGGCTGATGGCCCCAGGAGGCTGATCCTGCCAGGCTGATCCCTCACGGCTTGTCTTGAAGGGCTCATCCCACGGATCGCATCCCACCCAGCTCATCCCACACTCTCACCCCACACACCAGCTGCCCACGGGTGCAGCGGGTAGGAAGCGGCGCTGGCAAGGAGAGCGGCAAACAGGAAACGGGCTCAGTGGAGCATCACTCCAGAGCCATCAGGAATGGAGCCTGGGCTAAGAATAGCAGCAGAGCAGTCCGCAGTTCAGCCACTGTTGGGCCGGGCAGGAGCGCTCCCACCGCCAGCAGAGCCCCTCGGCCATGGCCCCCACAGTCGCCACGAGCTCCTGGGGGAGCTGCCAGGCAGCCACGGAGCAGGACCTGCCATCCGGGAAGAGGAGCCCAGGAGGGGCTCTGGGTTGGGAGAACCGAGCAAACACTGCGAGGAAAAAAAGTGTCTTGTAGCCAAAGGCTGTGATCCCTGCCAGCGCGGGATGGGGACAGGACACAGGCTCAGTCAACCCCAGCAGCCAAGGGGGTCTGGATGCCTTCAGTGCCCACCCCAGGGTGTAGAGGCTGCCTGTGCTCCTATGGGCAACTCCCAACCCTTGGGTGACCGGGGACCCCCAGGCACCCCCAGCTGGGCTCCCAGAGCCCCTCAGCAGCCAGATCTGTCATTTCTGAGCAGCAGCTTGGCTGCAGGGCCAAGGCCATGGTGAGGCCTCGCTCTGCTGCCCGCGATCTGCCGAGCCGCCATCCCCACGCCCGCTGACGAGGACGGGAAGCGGAGGCCCACACACCACTCCTGCTTCCTCGCCAAGCCCTGCCGCGTCCCCAGCTCCGGCCTTGGCCGCCACCATGCCGGGAATGGCGGCAGTGGCTGGGAGATGGGTGGAATGGGGGGCCACGGTTCCCCCCACGGACACGTACTCACCGCGAGGCGGCTGCACGGCTGCTGCGCGTGGGGCCGGAGGGTGGGAGAGCCTCGCTCGGCCACCGGCCAGGAGCTGCGACCCGAGGAGCCTCCGTGGGGTGTGGGTACAGCTGCCCTGTCCACGCTAGGCTGGGGGATTTATGGGGACCCGTGTCTCTTGGGAAGGTGTTGGGGCTCTGGCTGCGCACACGCCGCCCCGAGCAGGACACCGGCCAATCTCCTCCCCATGGGGGCCAGGCTCAGCCAGGATAGACCCACTTCGGTGCCTTATTGGCTTCTGTGGCCACGTGACCATGCTGAAAAACATCATAATTAAGCTACAAAACGCTGCCCATAAACTAGCATTAGAAAGTGACAGCGAAGATAAGTGGAACCCCTGGAGCAGATAAGATGCCCTGGGAGGGAGACCCTGCAGGGAAGTGGGGGGCACCAGAGTGCCCCAGCACCCACGGCCACCCTGATTTATGACCCAGGGCAGGAGGGAGGGGGCCGAGGGCACGGGGCAGGACACCTCTGGGAGGAACTGGTGAGCCCACCTCACCCACCCAGCACCAGGGGGGCCTCCTTGGCCCTGAGAGGTCTGCCCTGGGGGGAGGATGGGAGGAAGCTCCTCCACACTCAGGGCCCCACTCCCGAGTCCCTGGGGCTCACAGCGCTCGCGGCCGGCAGCTCTTCATTGCCAGAACAAAACTCACTGAAAGCCGGTGCCCCTGGGCCTGGGCAGCCAAGCCTTGGCTGAGGTTTTGCCATGTGTGATTCTCCACATTCCACTGCCATGCTCAGTCTTACCCATGGGCCCTGTGCTGGCAGAGTTCGGGTTCCAATTGCCCCGTGCAACACAGGAACTGCAATGCCAAGGCTGCAAGAGACCCTTCCATCCTGCCAGAGCAGGGATCTGCTCTCACCGCCGGCCCCGTGCTCCAGACATCCAGCACCACGGTGTCTCCCCACGTTTGCACAGTGTCCTGCTCTCTGCTTCATCCCACAGTGATGACAGCCTCGAGAAGGGGTGGCTGCCCCAAGCCCTACACCAGCCCAGCAAAAGCCGTGTCACAGCTCTGCTCTGGTAACCAGGGTGGCACAGCAGGACCCACAATGCCGGGCTCAGGGAAAGGCTCATCCTCCTTCTGTATCAGCACAGCCCTGACGTGGTGAGAGGGTGGTGTGCCCTGCAGTATTCCCATGCAGAGTGAGGGAAGCAGTGAGCCCCTGGTGCTGCAGGGAGAGGAGTGGGAGTGTGGGCTGCACAGCCCTGCTTGTTTTTTCCTTGCTTTACAGCTGAAGAGAGGAGAAAAACTAATGAAAACAGAGCTCTGGAAGAAGCGCCAGGCCTGGAGTGGCTTCCGCCCTGATCCCCAGCAATTATCAGCCACATGCCAGATGTTCCGACGCGATGCCAATGTCAGAGAAAATAAATCTGTGTCAGGTTCAAGGTCCCTGCCGGGCCAGCACGCAGCGACTTGCGGCTCAGCGCTGCACGAGGCGGGCCGGAGCTGCGGGCCGGCCGCGGCCGCTTCCTCCTGCCAGGCATTGTTCCCCTGGGAAGCCCCGGCCTCACACCGGCCACTTGCTATTTTTGCAGCAAGGTGCTTTTGGGGGTAAATACGTCCCTGCCGGCCTTGGGCACTTTCCTCTGCGCGGGCCCTGGCCAAGGCTGTGGCCTGGCTCCTGCGGCGGGCGCGCGGCCGCGGTCAGGGCCGGCGCTTGGGCCGCAGCGCAGCCGGCAGGGCCTGCCTGGATTCCGGAGGGTGGCTTTGGGAAGGCCATGCTGGAGTGGCCGCAACAGGCACTGGGTAAAGCTGGCTCCCGGCAGCCTCAGGGGTCCCTGGGGACAGGAAGGAGGCACAGATGGGTGACATTTTGGAAGCCACGGCACCTAGGAGGGGAGGATGAGGTGGGTCTGGCTTCCAGCAGCATGGGATGGGGATGTTCAGGGCTGGCAATAGGCCCCAAAGCTGCTGCCCTTAGCAATGTTGTCCCGGCCAAGCGAGCAGCACAGCTCTGTGCCCTTGATGGGCCCAAGCACTGGCACTTGTGTCACCAAAGCTCCAGCTGCTGGCTTGGAGACTGCCCTGCCCCATCTCCTTCCCTCATGGCCGCGGCGCAGCCTGAGCCCGCGGATCCTCACCACCCGCAGGATGCTTTGGCTCCTTGCTGGTGCTTAGCCTTGATGCTCAGCAAACCATATCTCCTGCTCGGATTTTATCTCCATCCACTCAGCTTATCGGCGCGGGGCAGCCCTCCTGCCTGCGCCACGTTCCCGGAGCGTGCCTGCAGCAGGTGTGGCCGGCGCTGCTGTTTGCCAAACGCCGCCGCCTGCCCGCAGTCCCTGACTCCGGGGCCCGCGCCGATAATGCGCGTGCGGCGAGGACTTTGGCGAGAGCGTTCCCAATGACATTACCTTGTCCCCCGCATTCTTCCGATGCCACACACGCCTTCGCTCGGGGCGCGGGCGGCCCGGCCGTGGCGGCGGGTGCAGATGCTGTGCAGGCAGCACTGGGAAGTGCTGGTGGTCTCCTCCCGGGGGGACTCATTGACATATCAGTCACATAGTTCTGCATAATTGGGACTTGGATGCAGCCTCTCTTTATGTTTCCTCTTGGCAGTTGCCAACAACATGAAGCACTCCTGGGTCAAAATGACAGCCTTTTGTTTACTATTCCTGCTTATGTGCCTCATTTTCTTCAAGGATAAGAGCTCTTTATAGGAATCTTTATTGTGATGAGGTTAGCAGAGAGAAAGATTTCTCTCCAGCTTTCTCTCTCTCTTTCACAGCTGATTAGCAGGGTCGGCCCATGAGGACAGCACTGTGGAGCACAGACCCAGCACTCCCCTCAGGGTCCCCCCAGCCATGAGTCATCTTCTCCAGCACAGCCCCAACCTGCTGGCCCCCCAGCACCCAGCCAGTACCACTGCTCCCCTCCTGCTCACGGGGGGCTGCAAGGAGGGCATCTACCACCCCAATAAAGGGACTGAAAAACCCAACTGACCCTAGAAGCTTGGACAGGAGCTTACCTGGAGCACTCACCTCCTCTCCATGCTCTTACTAGCCATGGTGACCCATCCTTCATCTGACCTCTGCAGAGGTGACCAACCCCATCAGAAGCAGCCACACTTGGCAAACTGAGATGTGAGAGACTTGTGATGGACCAGACAATGGAGACCCACCACTCTGCTGCACTCTGAACTCTGGTTTCCAGGCGTGAACTCCAAAAGGACAGTGACTGGGCAAGGGATGAGGAGAGATGTGGGAGCAGCTGGTGGCAACATGGGGAGAAGCTCATGGAATAGAGGTGGGCAGGGTGGACATCAATGGAGAACCTTCCCCAGCTCTGGAAGAGGCCCCACAGGACCATCCCAGCAGATCTTTCACCCACTGCTGGATTGACTGCACTGCTGAAGGGAGGTGACCCAGCTGACCCCACAGCCCTGTCCCACCCAGTGCCCGTGGGGTGACACACTCCTGGGAACAGCCACCCCTGTCAAGAGGAAAGCAGCTTACCCTTGAAAGTTACTTTGCGAAGGTCAAGAGTGGGACTGTGACAGAGCAGCCTGACAAACGCATCTCCCTAAGTCCTTGGGCCCGATAATGTATGTCCCGTGCAATGTTGACACTAGTGATCCACCAAAGATCAGGTTAACAAGTTTGACGTTAGTGACAGCGTGATTTGTTCCGCGCTGGCTCTGAATTCATAGAGCCGCTGGCCTTCGGTGATAAACGATTGCGCCGCGCACACGGGGCTGTGGCAGTTGTCACCCGCCGGAGCACCGAGATGAAAAGGAAGCAGAGCTCTAATCAAAATATAGTGGTCAGTAGGGGTTGAGCTGAAAATTAAAGGGTGCTGGTACTTTTCCCACTCCAGCCACACTTCCCAGGCAGCGCCTCGTGCCAGCACAAGGTGAGGGGAGAGGCTGCCTCGTCACCACTGCGTGGCTCCAGCTTCATTTGAAGGTGAGGACAAAGCCATCACCCCACGTGCACAGAGCATCTTCTGCCACCCACCTTCCAGGGAGCCCCACCACTGCTGATCTTCAGGGCCCCCTCACTTGCTCGGCAGGGCCCAGAGTCCATGCAAACCTTCACTCTTCCACTTTTCCATTCCTGTCACGCCTTGAGCTGCAGGGTTCCCCACCCAACCCTGCTCACAGCTGAGGCCGCTGCCAGTCCAGGCTGTGGCTGCTCTGGGCAGGGCTTGTGCCCTTCTCCCAGTTCCCAGCCACAGCAGCAGCCCCAAGGCCTTCCCCACACCCACAGCCCATTCCAGAAGCACAGCAGCAGGCAGGGCAGGGCTGCAGCCACCACCCAGAGCAGCACTGGGCTCCCCCACCCCGAGAGAGAGCCACCACCAAAGGGGAAGACACAAGCAGCCAAGAGACATCAGAGGTGCAGAACATTTCACATTTATTAGTTCATACAGCTAAACACTCACTAAACATGCATTCAACACTTATTGGTCACATTTCCACAGGTAGTCAAGTCCCAGAGCAGAGCAGCGGAGCGGGGGCAGGTCGGGCTGACACGGAGGCGACAGCAGAAACATTCATTTGGTCGTGGCACAGCGAGGGGGCAGCTCCAGGGCCCGTTCCCCGCAGGTGCCACGGGGCCAGACACACCCTCCTGCCCCAGTCCCAGCTCTGAGTGTGCCAATGGTCACCGTGTGTCGTGCCGAGGCAACATCCTGCTTCCCTGATTTACACAAGGGATTGTGAGAAAAAGGAATGGGAGAAACCATCGCTTGGAAGATCACCAAGAAGGACCCAACAACTGGGACTGACCCTCTTGGACACATCCCTCAGACCAGCAAGGGGCTGACACAAGCAGCAAGCCTGACCCGCTGCCTCCCCAGGCTGCCCAGGATGGACACACAAGGAGCTCAGGGTCCTGTGAGGTCCCAGGTTACAAATGCAGCCAGCACCGAGCTGGAGCCAGGCCTGTGGCTTGATGGGCACCAACAAAACCCAAACTGCCATGAGCCACGTCCTCCTCAGGGAGGGACACTCGGCCTCAGGACACACAGCAGTGACAGGAGCCCAGCCTTCGGGAAGGGAAACAACTCCAGCAATCACAGCCCCTGGTCCTTGCTGGCAACAGACACTGGCAGTATTTAGTTTTTCACACAATCCCTTTGAGATGATAAACAGGATGTCACACGAGGTAGTTTAGTTATGGAAATTGAGTCAATAATGTTATCAACTATTACAAGACATTTTATAAATTGAAAGAAAACAATGAATCACAAAAGGCTTTGTTAAGGTTGATCGTCATCTGGTCTCAATTTCTGTTTCTTTTTGCCCTTGGGGGCATTTCTTCCACTGAACCGTGTTGCTTCTTTCACAGACTTGTCAGAGGACAGCTCGCAGGAGCTATTTTTAATTTTTTTTTCCAAGGGAAAGACACTGCCTGGATTGGCCTCCCCAGCTTTTTGCAAGGCTGGTTTAAACTCAGATTTGCAGATCCTGGCTGAGGGTGCTGGGAGGGGGTTTCAGCCTTGTGAACTTTTGCTGACTCTCACTCAATGCTGGCCCCATCTGTGTCTGGACAGGGTGGTTTTGACACTCACAGCAGCTGTAACCCAGCCAGAGTCATACACCAGTGCCTTTCTCAAACTGTGCCTACAACCATAGTGAGAAAGTTGTACTGATGAGAATTAAGAATTCATAAGCAACAAACAGAGTACAGAGCCCTGAAACTGGCTGCCAACACAATGAGAAATTCCTGTTTCCCCTTTTCCATGAACACTCAAACATTTAACACCAAATGCAGAGGGATGAGGTAATGCAGAAATAGAGCCCCACAGACAGAGCTGGTCCCCAGCTGCCAGGTGGTGCAAGGGCACAGCCTTGTACAGCCCCTGCACCTTCGGGATGCTCTGCCCACAGGACCACATCTGAGCCTCCAGCAGGCAAACTTCCCCCAGCCAAACCCAAAGCTCTTCCCCCAAAATCCCCATATGGGGCTTTGGTCAGCTCTCAGCGGGTCCTCCAGACAAGCCATGAAAGAAGCAACTGTTGCAACATCAAAACTAGGGTTTCTCTGGGTCACATTTTAAATACTTATCCCTGAGCTTCTGTGCATTGAAACAACACACCGTGAACCCAGAGAAACACCACAGCTTGATACTGATAGCTATGCACTCCCCTCCATTTACACATCATCTACAACTTAAAAATCAGTTTCATACTTTAACTAGTTCCCCAAGTTTCCCCCTTTCTCCTGCCTTTCATGTGGCAGGGATGATTGCCGCTTATTATCCTGAGAAATAACAACATTTTCACAGACACCGAGCTTCACAGCTTCAAATCAAAACCAAGAAGGAAGAAAGAATGAATGGGAAATAGCACATTCACAGGAGAATCTTTTTTTTTTTTTGTTTTTTTCCTTTTAAAAAATGTAGTAAAGATAAAAGAAATTCAAGTTTTTTTTTTTAAAGTTGGTTTGAAGGACAAGACTTAAACTCCTTTACCTGAGGTGGCTGTGGGTCTGTGCAGAAGCCTGAGGAGCAAAGGCAGATCCTGCTGGCACAGGGAGGGACGGCAGCAGAGCCACTCAAGCCTTTGCATGGCTGGGGACAGGGCCACCAAGGCTCCCAGCAAGCAACAGCAGCCCAGGAGCCCTGCTGGCACCCCTGGGACCCCTCAGTCTGATGGGCTCCCTCAAAGCAACACCCCAGCACTGGGAAAAAGGGTGGTACTGGGGTGGCAGCCCCCCTGTGCAGGTGCCCTGCAGCTGGCAATGCCACCGGTCACTCTGAGAACGCCGTGTTCCCCTACGGCCTGCGTGCCACGGGAGATGGCAAAAGGTTTAAGAATTAAATCTCTGGATTTAAGAGCTACAGAAGGATCCAGAGCTGCTCCCTGATGACCCAAAGCACGCAGTGCCTCTGCAGAAGGGAGAGCACGAAGGGCACTGGCACAGCTCACACCTGAGCAGCATCCAGTGCACGTGGGAAGCGCAGGGAGCGCGAGGTCCGGCTGCTCATCCCCCTGCCCTCTCACAGGGCTGGACATGCCCAGGACAGGGCCTGGCTACTGACCCACACCAAGGGGTCAAGGCTCAGCCCATCTGGCAGGAGCCTGAGCTGAAGGGGAAGAAAACTCAGGAGGTTTTGTTGAGGCCCCAGGGTTTGGCAGTCGCCTGGGACCGAGCCCCATGAGCGGGGACCCCTCGGCAGCCTCCCCTGAGCACGTGAGTCTGAGCGCTTCAAATTTATGTCCCGAATCTCTGTTCGGATTAAAAGTAACTCTTCAGCTTTCTATCTGCACAGACACTTTGAAGGAGAAGAGGGGGTCAGCCAGCCAATCTATCTTTCAAATCGGGGATAAAAATTGACTTGTCATAGCAGAAAATTCTACCAAAGACTATTATTGTTGATTGATTTCTCTATGACAGAAGGTCAGATAAGCAAGAGCAGATAGATACCAAAGATAATGAACTTCCCCCTACTAGCATTAAGCACAAATAAAATATGAGTCCCTGTAAACTGAATGTTATGTGAAGAATGGAACGAAAATTCCAACCTTTCCAGGGTGTCCTTCAAACCAAATTCACAAATACATCTACCTAACATCTCTACGTCTCTAGCTACATTCCTACCTTCTCATAATACCTGAGTTTGCAATGCAACACATTCACATTACCCTGTTTAAAAAATACAAGTCATTAGAGGACTTGGTGCAGAAGATATCAGGAATGACTGTCCGGCGATTCCATCTGGTCTGTTTGCTGCTTCCTTACCTGTCAGCTCAGGAAGGATTTCCTACTCCCTATAGCAAATGGGTATTTGGGAACGGATACTGCTGCCAATCAACCTTTGGAAAATTTGCTTTCTACAACAGAAAGCAGAACATTCATGTCCGTTTGTCATCATAACTGAATTTAGGTTTTTGGTTGTTGTTGTTGTTGGTACAGCATTAAGTTTTGGGAGGTTATTTTGGAAAACCACAGATTACCCAATAGATTATTTTTGTTGGATAGCTGGTAACAAGATGACTGCTTTTATGTACACTAATTAAAACACTTATTCATCAACAGATTATAATAATTCAGTAACTGTAGAATAAAATTACTCCTATGCAATTTTAACAATTCCTTGAGTGTATAAAACAGCAAGCCAGAAATAACCCGTAATAAAAAGATCATACCAAGCTATTTGGAAATTAAACTTAAAAGCTGAGAAATACATTCTAACTTACAAACAGATACACTACAATCTCCCCCTGAACACGTGAGGTATGGGCTGTATGCAGAAGGCTTTCCTGAGAATACACACGTGTCTCATTGTACTGCCAGAAAGTAAACGAGATTTATGGAACCACCTTTGGGTGTGAAGCTCCACTGAGCTGCGCTGCTGCTGTGCCCAGCAGCTGTTACCCGTAACATCCTGCTTAAATAATGAAAAATGGACAGCTATGGGCTTTTGGAAAGGGAAACCATGGAGCTGGGAGATGCCCAGGTGGGATGCCCAGGTGAGGCAGCAGCAGGCCCCTGGCGCGGCGTGACCGCAGCCCCCGGCACCGGCACGGCCTGAGCGGGACGTGCCAAACCAGAGCCACAGCCCCCCTTGGGCTGCAACCCAGGGAGCACCCTCTGGGCCAGGGGAGGGAGGGAAGGACGACTTTGGTGAATGGGATTTGTTCTCCTGCCCACCATCACATTCATGCACAGCAGCTGCAGCCCTGCCGAGCTGTGCTCCCTCTGTGCCACGCAGCTGTCACCAGGGAAAGACAAGAAGGTAGTGACTTGTCCCTCCTACCCTGAAGGAACAAAAGTTGTTTCCACAAATATTTTTAGAGCAGCATTCAAACACTTATCGAGGAGCCACCTTGCTAAGTGAATGCCAGATTTACATCTAAGGAGACAGGGAAGGAAATCCAGCCAAGGCTGTCTAGGAGAGTGACTGAGTCTTTGAATATTAATTCCCAATGAAGGAGATGAGAACAAGAGCATCTCATCCAACCTCCCCACCATGAGCAGGAAATCATGAGGTCACTCATGAGAATGCCCAAGTTTAGCTAAACACTAGCATTTAGCAATCACTCAATCAGCTAATCAGCTGTCATTAAACCAGTTCTCCATCTGGGGTCGTGGGGAGCTTGCAAGATGGAAAATCCAAGCCTTGCAACACCTAGAACACAGCAGGTCAGCAAGCAGAGCAGTAATGTCATTTTTCCTGTGATCCCACAAGGAACAGGGCGGTCCTGGCAGGATATAACTATGGAACACCCATTCCCTGAGTCCAGCAGAGAAAGCCATGCCAGAGGACACTGGAGTCCCTCACCCCACTACACAGGCCCCATTTAGCACAGGATACATTAACTGCTCCCAAAACGGGGATTGCTGCAGTGCAGAAGCCTCAAGAGTCAGGTTCTGTGTTGGAGGAACACACTAACAGAGGCAATGCTGCCTCTTCTCTAAGTAGGTTTTTCCTGCTTTTGTAAACCTAAAATGGATTTTAAGGAAGTGGAAGTCCTTGCAGTTCTCTAGCAACAGGAGTACCTTTGTGTAATGCCAGGAGCCTGTTATGAACTGCAGGAACACAATTTCAGAGGAACTGGCAGGTGTTGTGGCAATAGTAAGAGGGCAGCTGGCCAGGAGGGGCTGGGGCAGGCCCCCCCAGCAGCTCCCCAGGCGGGACAGGGCCAGCGAGCCCCTCGGAGCACTGCCATCCCACTGGGAAACCTGCATCTGGAAACTGCCAGGGGAAAAGAAACCAACTGCCTAGACAGACTTCTCCTTCTCCAGTCCCTGCCTTTTTTAAATTAAAGAAAAGCTTGGCACTTCTCTAGCACCCACTTCTCCAAAGTCGTTCCTTTGGGATACTAACAGCCCTGTCGACATTTGCTCTCTATGACAAATGCTTCTGGATGCAAATCATGGAAAGAGCAGTGCATGAACAGCATCTTCTCCTTGAGGTAGTCTTAGTCATCTCGGTCCCCAGCCCCAAATACAAAAGAACTAACCCTAACAAACACTGTAACATTAAACATCTTCACATTCTGTAAACCACTGGAGAATGCATCTGCTGCATTCTTACAGAACCATGTGCATCGTGTTGAAGATCATACATTCAACTCTGTCGTGAAATAAATATATAGGAAAAAGAGTAAAAAAACAAAAACAAACAAAAAAGATTCTTGCTACGAGGGCAGGGAGGCCCACTGCCCTGTCTCCTGCCTGGATGGCGTTTGCCCCTCTCCCGGGGTGGGCCGGCTCCCAGCCCCAGGCTCAGCGTAAGGCACCGCCCGGGGCCAGCTGCGCTCACTCTTTGCTCACACTCGTCTTGCAGGAATGTAGAACGGCCTTAAAAAGGAGAGGCAGCTGCTCCAGGGGGACATTCACCATTTTTCCTGGTAAGAAAGAAACCAGAATTAGCAGTCACTCCTGAATCAGATTTCAGAGACACCTAAGCCAGCAGCACTGGAGATGGTTTTACCTTGAACCTCTCACAGAAAC
Source organism: Eopsaltria australis (assembly GCA_034509425.1). NCBI lineage: Eukaryota > Metazoa > Chordata > Aves > Passeriformes > Petroicidae > Eopsaltria > Eopsaltria australis. The sequence goes on from JAVTVJ010000376.1 coordinate 1,422,433, forward strand.
AGTTAATCATCCTACAGCTACATTAGACATTTGATGGGCATTTGGACACAATATGATTTACTATTTAGAATAGAAAGCAAAATAAATGGGCAAAGTCAGATCAAAATGATTCTCCACAATGGAGAAATATTTATAGAAACTGGGAAAGACTAAATCCCATCTCACCTCAAACTCCCTTGTTGATCGTGAGTAAATTACGAGAGCTGCTCTGAGATTATTATCTAGTTCATTATGGTGGAGCAGGATGAAGCACATGGAGCCTTGACACAGGGAGGCAAGCATCTCCCCTTGCCATAACATTCAGGAACAAACAGTTTTAGTAACACCAGACCTTGGAGATCTAATTAGCCACACAACTGCAGTTGAGAATTCACCTGTGGATTTCTGACATCCAGATGAGTAGAAACCTGGGGGTTACACTGGTCTGCCTGAACTCTGCTGATCACTTTCTGCTTAGTTCAGGGATCTCTCTAATTCTGGTGAGCTAACTACTCAAACCAATATTACACCCCTTTGAGACAAAATGCCCCCCAGCTGGGAGTGAAAGAAGAAAAGGGGAGACTGAGCAATGTACTAAAAAGGTGTCAGGTTGGAGCAAGGCACCAATTCCTGAAGCAGGTCTAACCCTGTGCCCACCAGCATCACCAGGACACCTTGCCAAGGGCCCCTCTGACTGGGCTTAGGGCAATGGGATGTGCTTAAAGATGGGCAGAAGCTCTGACAGGAAATGGTCCCACACAAACATCCTCCACCAAACTCCACAAGAATTTCACTGCAGTAAGTTAATTATCTTTTAGAAGGAAATTTCTTTGCTTGCCCCCAGCAGGAGAAGTGCTCGGGAAGTTACCTGCAATATAGCGGATCTCTGGCAAACACATCATTAACTCCGGGAAGCGGTTTGGCTGGTGGGGGTATTTGTACTCTGTGAAGTCCTGGCAAACGTACCAGTACCGCTTATTCAGCTGCTCCAGTTGGGAGGCGTTGGTCAGACCCCTGATATCTGGAAAGGAATACAATTAGAGTAATGAAAATGTGACAGAAACACCTCAGAAGAGCAGCAGCCTCACCCTTACTGCCTCTTCTTCAGGACAGACTGATTTTTGCCCCTCTCATCTGGGTGCCTGCTTTGGAGACTGGCTTTCAGCACCCCGTTAGACCAAGACTAAACTTCCCATCTCCTCTCCTACTGTGCCTGCATCATGGGTATGCCTTCATATGTGTGTCTGCATCCAGGACTGCCCTCCACAAAAGGCTGGGAAGAGAACAGCTCATGTCCTGTACTGCTCATCAGCAGTTCAGTGAATGCTCTTGGAGGGAACAGCCCCAGCAACCTGAAATCCCTGCCTGGCACAACACAGCCTGGTGTCAGGGTTTGGTCCTCCCAGCAGAGCAGTGTTAACACCTCCTCACACAGGAACACATTGGTTTCAGCTGTATCATCTCAGCTGAGGGCAGCACTCAGCTCTATAATTCAAGATATCAGCACATTTCTCCCCATCTGATTATGAATTATGTCGTGGGAGCTTTATAAACTTGTCAAGTTCTTATTTTTAAATTTAGCTTTGCCAATGTCAGGCAACAGGCACACAAAGGAAAAATGGACAGGCAGGAAGTCCCACTGGCAGCAGGACCAGTGGCATTGGCACTGCCAGGTCCTGGGGAAGCTCCAGACCCAGCACAGGGGCGAGGAAGCGGCGGAGCCTCGGAGCAGGCTCGGTGCTGGGAGACCATCTGACGGAAGAGGCATTGATCTACTGCCCAAAAGCTGACTCTTAAAAATAAGTCTCAGGTATTTCACATAAAAAATTGCAAACTTCAACTAAAAATAAAAGAAGACAGGAAGTTAATGAAAATACACTTCGGAAAACAATGGAGACAGCTCGAGAAGTGCATTATCCAGTGTCAGGAAACTGCCCAGGGAAGCAAACCGGAACCTCAGCCCGGCACAGATTGAAGAGTCAGCATTATCTCCCTCTGGAAATGAGTGGGGGAGGAGGGAGCCTGCAGCCCAATTTTACAGACTGCAACTATCTTTTACAGTACAAAAGACTTTGGGGACATTTATTTCCAAAATTACAGCTGAACACTATTCACTGAGCATTTGTCTCTGCATGGATTTTGAAATGCCCAGGGTCCTGAAGGAGCCTGAGCTGCCAGCTTTAATACACTGCTTGATCAACAGGAGGGTACAGACCTTTCCTAGGCTGAATTCATGGCCTGCATGTAAACACTTCCTTAGTGATTACCTTTCCCTGTGAGGAGTCAGATTTAGGTACAGAACCTAAAAAGCAGGAACCCAGCCAAGTGACCTAAGGATATATCCTGAAGGTAAACATGTTCATGAGTCAGAAAAGCTCCGAGAAAGAGAGGACAGTCTTAAAAATTCACCCTTTGAGGCATAAAAATGAACAAGTGGGGCTGGTACCTCCTCCTTGGGGCCTCACCTTGGTTTAGGAAGTTGATGGCTTTCATGCAGGCGTACTCCTCGTTGCTGACCTTCAGCTGGTTGAATTTGCGGAACAGGTAAATCAGCCGCTCCATCACCTCCATCCCCTCTTCACTGAACCTGGAGGACAGAGACCACACATCAGCACACATGGACTGGACACTGAAGGCATGAAGCTTGTTAAAGTAACTTCAGAGATTTTAACATCTTGCAAGAGAATTTTAAAAAACGTCATCAAAACTGCCTGAAGTCTGCTGGTACCAAAAATAAGGAGGAGAATGTCTCAGTTACAAATGCAGAATCATAGAACCATGGAATGGTTTGGGTGGAAATCACCTCAAAGGTCATCCACTTCCATCCCCCTGCCAAGGGCAGGGACACCTTCCACTAGACCATGTTACTTGGATCCCCATCCAGCCTGGCCTAGGGATGGGGAGTCCATGACCTACAGATATTTGTAGGGAAGAACCTCTCTTGGTGATTCAGTTCACCACCAGCCTGTTCTGACAGCAGAGGTTTCACAGAGACAGGAATCTGCAGTGCAGCTGGTGACAGAGATGGGCAGGGCAGGGCACACTGATGCACAGGGCACACAAACCTCCCCAAAACCTCCTGGGAAATCGCCTGATGGAGATTTTGCGGGTGCAGAATGAGGTCCTTCTGCTAAAGAGAGTGCCACACTTCATCAGGAGTAATACCCCACGTGTGCACCATGAAAAAGTCATGGGGAAGGACCAGGCTGGAGCAGAGTGGGAGGGTGTGGAAGGCTGTGGGTGTCTGCAGGCACCTCAACACCATCCCACACCTGCCAAGGGCCAGAACAGCCTCTTGGGAACACATCTCACAGCAATACCCCCGGCTTCAAAGAAACCACATATTGCAGAAGCACTCAGAAGTGGGACAGAAGTGTTTCGGGAAGCTTCAGCGTGCTCTGGCATTGTGAAGCACAAAGAATAAGAGCACAGCCAGCAAGCCATCTCTGAATAGAACAGAAATAGAACCTTTTTCACTGAATAATACCTTATTTTGGCATGTGTGTTTGTTTACTTCAAAGTTATTTGTAAAATGCATGGTGGAGTTTGACCTCTGTGAAGTGAAAACAAGCTGTCTGAACTTCAGGTCAGTTCTTCAAGAAAGTAATATTGTAAGTGATGAAAGCCTTGTCGGCTAATCTAAAGTTGTACAAGTTTTCTTGCTCTCCAGTTGACATTAAAAATCTTGCAGGTGCAACATTGCAAAGCTCAAGAAGTTAATGAGCACAAAGACCACTCAGTCATCTGTTGGGTTTAATTGTTTTTAGAGCATGCACATTTTTACCAGCCACTCATCACTTCATAAATCCAGGAGAGCTCTTCTCTCATTCCTGCAGTTGAACTGTCTTACTTTTCTGAGCATACTTTCCTCCCCCTTTCAAACAAAGCTGTTCTGTTTTTCACAGCCCTATTTCTTCTCGAGGACTGACTCCTCCACACACTTTGCCTCGCAGTTTACACCAGGCAAGTTTCTGGCTGGGAGTTATCAGGATCAGCTGGGGGAAGGGAAGCGCTATCAGGAGTGCTGGGGGAGGTCAGGAGTCTATTCATTTCATATTCAACTTCAGAAAAACAGCACAATAAAAGAAAACATTTGATCTAGCAGGCAAACAGAACATTTAGCCAGTTGTTAGAAGCAATTAAAACGCAGGGGCTGGGGAGCTCATCCTATGCCTTTGTTTGTCACCTATGCTTTAGCACTGCTCTCGTCATTTTGCTAAGTAAGAGCACAAATTAACCCTGAAGTGCCAGACCATCCCTGCTCAGTGAGATTTCTCCACCCAGGTGTGAGCTTTAATGAAGTTCCCTTTGCAGTCATTCCTGATCCATGCCAGAGGAGCCGGGGGCTCTCCGAGAACACCCACAAATGGAACACCTCTCCAAAAGGTTCCCTCTCCAATCCAAAGGGACCAGCTTTTCCACGAGTGCTTTGGACAGGGAAAATTATACCCATGGTACCCCACTGCTGCTGGAGACAGTCAAGCCATGGCTGAAGGACCATGAAGACAAGTGGGAGGGAGCCACGCAGCTCCAGACCCCTCATCTGTGCAGCTTCCCGCTAAATGGCTTTTTGGGTGTGCATTCTCCCAGGTTACTAATGACAATTAATGACACTTGAAAAGCTAAATCACAAGGAGAGACTGCAGAAGCATTCCTCTCCCAAGAACATCTATTTTCATCCATGTGCACAGATCTTCTCTGAAGGACCTTCAAGGCGACCAGCTCTGAATTGCCGGTTTCTGCAGGGCGAGGATTCCTCCTTTGTCTCGTTGTCTTACCTCTTGCTTGTATTTATCACGAACTCAAAATGAAACAAACACATCTCTTGTGAGGCTCTGACCAGGACAGCAGGAACAAAAGGGCAGCTGAATGCAGGAACAAGTGTCATTGTGGTTTTCTATGACCCTCGGTGCTCCTCGCAGGAGCGGCACCAGATGCACGATGAATGGCTGCGCAGAGCGGCGCCGCACAGGAACCTGTCCCAGGAAATGGGACACCTGGGGCCAGCTCCCCGCTCCCTGCCACGGGCTCAGCCAGCCAGTGCCTCTGCTTGTCACCAGAGATGCACAAAGGAGCTCCCAAGAACCATGAGATGCTGCACTGGCTGAGGAGCACAGCAGTGTTTGAAGTCTCTGCTCATCAGACATGGGAACCCCTCACTGGAACCACCAGTAACTCCGGCAGCACCGTGAGCCCAGCAAGGGCAGAGAGCAAGGGACAGGGGTTTAAAGGGAGGACGGGCAGCAGCTTCCCTAAATCCTACCTATTCTGCCATAGTGTGGTGAGATTGTGACTACTACCAAAAGAAGAATCTGTCTGGCACCAAGACCACAAAATAAAATATCTGAACCAAACAACAACACCCTGACCAACATGATAAATGAAAGGCAGGTTCCTCAGAGCATCAGATAGTGTGTACCGTGGAAAAAACAAGAGCTAAGTTGCAACATCTTTAAATTTATGTAATCCAAACAATGAAATAGCAATTAATAATGAATACTTTGATAATACAGACAAGCAGCTTTGTGAACAACCTTTCCACTGGCTCAAAGCATTTTTAAATAAGACTTTCTTTCCTGTGAGCCAGGGTTACCCAAAGCATTGGTTAGTTTTACCCTCCCCATACAAAGGTGACTTGTAGGGCTGTGTTGGAGGACTACAGCATTGCTACATGGATTCAAACAGCCCCAAGCAGCAGCGTGCCCTTCCCCTGCAGAAGGAAGCTGTGATCCAGCACCTGACTAACCATGATGTGTTTTCTAATCCTGAAACAACTGTTCCCTAAAAAACAGAAAAGGAAAAGAGCCATAGGTAAAGTGACCTGTCCCAGGAGGTGGTCAGAGGACACCTGACTGTCGGGCTCCCCATGGTTCCTCATCTGCAGATCCGGCTGCCTCACCCTGGGCTCAGCCCCTCTCACCTGTGCAGCTCGTCGTCAGAGGGAGAGTACTTGGAGGTGACATCCGCAAGGTCACCAAAGATCTGCTTGCTGTAAACAGTCAGCGAGGAGAGCAGGATCAGCTCCTGCCACGTAGAGCTGAGCAGGCAGGTGTAGTCCTTGATGGAGAGCTCACAGAAGAAAGGCAGCTTCTTGATCCAAGCAATCTGCCTGAAAAGCAATTCATCCGCCAGACGACACAGCAACGCAAACAGCTCTGCCTGAGTCACTTTATACCTGCAGACACAGGTAATACAGAGACAGAAAAAACATTAAAAACATTGAATGATATCTGATAAGGCACTTGAAAACAAAGCAGACGCCAAAAGAATTTGCCAGTGCCCATGGTGTCACCTGGTGACAGCAGCCACGATGGTCAGCACCCACCCTGCCTGGGGGAGTCCCCACAGGTCACCCACCCGCCCAGTGCCCAGCCTGGCCACACCACACCTGGAACCCCACACCAGGTCCATGCACCCGGGACGGGGTCTGGTTTTCCGCTCGCCGCGGGGGACGTCCCCGCGCCACACGCACCCGTCCTCGATGAGCATGGGCGTGCCGAGCGGCTCCAGGTCCTCGGCACAGAGCAGCTGGCTGATGAGGCTGTGCGACTGCGGCTCCAGGCTGCGCGGCTGCGGCGCCACCAGCGCCGAGTGCGCCGAGTAGCTAAAAAGGTGCGGCAGGTACTGGTAGTGCGCGGACACCGGCGTGCCCAGGTACTGATCCCTGAGTGCAGCGAACCCGTTCAGCTCCACGGACCTACTGCGAAAGGAAAAGCTCTTTAGTACACCCCCAAACTCCACGTGGTTCATTATGGCATCGCACCCAGCTCCGTCAGAAGCACTGACAGAACCAGGGGAAGCAAACACAATGGAAATGGCTTCGTGTTTAGGCCCTGCCCTGGAAAGAGCCGAGTGGGCACTGGCTGCATGTCAGCCAGGCTGGAGATCTGGGAGATCTGGGAGATCTGGGAGCTGCTGCTGAGCTGCCATCCAGGGAGCAAAGCAGAAACCCAGAACTCACCTGTGCCCAGCCTTGCCACCCGGCTTCCTTACAGAGCGAGGAATTTAGGATTGCACATTAAGTACTCACACAGCCAGTGAACACAAACAAGGCTTAACCAAGGTTAAGCTGCGACTGAAAGCAGATGGGATCAGGTCTGAAAGTCTTGCTGTGTTTGCAATCAAAGGCTGCATCAGGTGGTTTGCACTCACAGTAGCCAACTTTGATATAACACTATCAATTACTAACATAAATTATTTTATTTTCAAAATCTAAGCATAATGTGGAGAAAGAACTTATGCAGAATGAGCAGTGAACGGTGATCAAGTTATCAAGACCTGCAGAAAACACAACCAATATAAATTGAGGTATATTTTAAATATAATTTTAACTCAAGATTGTCTTGATCAAGTTATCAAGACCTGCAGAAAACACAACCAATATAAATTGAGGTATATTTTAAATATAATTTTAACTCAAGATTGTCTTTCTTTGCTCACTAACATCTCACTTCCCTGTGAGGGATTCTTTTCAACCTGGTGCCTGTTTGTCTTAGAACAACCAGAGAGGTAAGAACCTGCTGCATGACCAGTTTACACAAAGATGCACTCATGTTCTCCCTATGCTGACCCCAAGTAACACTCAGGGAAAGAAACCCAAGATTCCTGTAACACCAAATTCTTCCAGGGGTCATTCCCACCTTGAAGATGGAGTAGAAACAGGTGAAGGCTGGTTGCTCTCAGAAACTCCATTTCCAGGGGAACTGTGGTCACTGTCTCCGTTGTTGCTCCATGACATGTTTGCCTCTCCCTCAAATTCTTGCCCAGACATAATTCTCTCAATCTCTTCCTCTGATATCTGTCAAATACAGGACACAAGGGTTACTTTGGGAACAGAAAAGCAGAGCCTCTGTTTGCAAACACCTTGTTGAGTCACATCTAACAGGGTTGACCCTCCCACCCCCTGCAGGTACCACATCCTTCCTCTGCACTTAACAACACGTGAAAAATCCTATTTACAGGTAATTTTGGTGACCTCCAGCTCCTGCAGCACCATCAAGTGAGGGCAGCACAGCAGACAGGAACTGACACATGAAAAGGTGATGTCAGATGGACATGGCAACGAGCTGTACATCAGCTGTACATCAGCCACTCTCGCACCGTGAAAAACCTGGGAGTAATTGAGGCCAGAGCATTGGGAACATCACTCAGGACTGGCAGAGGGAAAAGCAAACAGGAGGTGGGGCAGGCTCTGGTTTGATAAAGCAATCAAGAGAGGCAAGCTGACATGTATAAACTCAGTCAGGAGAACATTTACAGGGAGACAGAGCTCCCTGTTTTCCTCCAGGTAAGAACGTGGTGGCACATGAAGTAGCAATTGAGCATCTATTACCTAAGTTCCAGAGAGTAACATATACAAAGCTAAAATGGACTAAAAAAAACTTTAAAATTGAGTTCACTGTAATATAAAGTTTCAAGAAAGTGCTGGGCATGCTCCTGGAGGAATGTCCTACCACTAACGGGGAAAATGCAGGAAAAATTTAGAGGCTTTTTTTTTTTTTTTTTTTTTTCAAATTCTGTGTATGTCCCTTAATGCAAACAGCAGAAAAAGGGTTTTTGTGCTCCCAGGTAAGCTGTGTCTGACACTCACCACAGGCACCCAGCTGCCCAGCAGGGCAGAGCGCTGCTGGCTTGGCTCCTCATGCTTTGGGCTGGGCTGAGAGCTCCTTCCCAGGCACTCAGACCCACAGGAATTGCTTTCAGTGTTATTTCTATTTTGCTAAAATAAACAGTAAACTTTTAAAAGAGCCCTTTTCCAGAAGCAAGCTGGAAATGGCCATCATTCCTCAGGCGTGCGGCACAAGCTGCTGCGCTGAATTACCTCGCACTTTACAAGGCACCCCTGGACAAGCTGTGCCATCAATCACAGAGACATTTACTGGTGCCCTGCTTGCCACAGCTGAAGGGATTGCAGCAGGCAGATGGAGATTTACTGGGAGCTGTGGAGGGACAGACGTCCTTGTGTGGCTCTCAAAGGGCAGAGCCTGTCCAAGTGCCCATGCAGCGCCCTGGGACAGGCAGCACCCAGCTCTGTTTACAAAAATACAGCTCATGATGTGTTTCTGACAGAGTCAGGCACAGCCTGGGATGATGGAGGCTTCACCAAGCCAGCCCCAGCCCCTGCTGCCGTGGTCTGAGCCCAGCCCAGGCAAGGCCAGGAGACCAAAAGCTGAAGGGAGCCATGGAGGGACAGCCACAGTGCTCACCTGGACAGGTCCGATGCTTTTGTTTCTGCCTCCTGGCATGCCATCCTCCCTGATTGCTGAAAGAGAAACCAAACCTTGGTGAGGAACACGACAGCTGGGTACACCCAAAGCATATAAGGTACCTATTTATTTTTTTTTTAAAATTTATACCTTAAAGGACTAATTTTTTTCATTAAAGAAGTTTACAGAGAAACCTCCAGTGCTTGAGCAGCACACACCTCAGTCCTCACCCCAAAAGGCACAGACACATCAGTTACTCAGGGACTTTAGTTTCTTCATGTGCTCCTTGAGTGACAGGTAATGAAGGAATAGCAATCCTTTATCACAATTAATTCCAGCATGATTTGAGAAGTGGCGCATGGTAAGGAAACCAATTTGACCCCTGGAAATAACCCAATGAATTCCCAGGAGTGCTGGAAAATGAGATGTGGAGGCCAGCATGTCCAACTCCGCTGCCCACAGCCCCGGGAAGCATCATGAGCCAGAGGCCTCCCAGAGGGACACCAGCAGTGCTGCCACCAACACAGACACAGACCCTGCTGTCACTTCAGAGGGTCACATCTCCTACAGCCTCCACAGAAAATGGGGGGGAGATGTTGGACCCCCCTGGCTGCTTGCAAAGCCCTTGTTTAAAACTCAAGTGCCCACACCGAGCTCCACATTTGCATTTTAGAGGGACAGCCTCATTTCTCAGCACAGCACCTGCATTTTTAAGGGTCTTCAAACAATTTCCAGGGAGTGAAATCCAGTTAAAGGGATTAACCTGGAGCAGCTTCCCCACCTTCCCCTTCCCTCTGCTTCTCTCTGCAGAAGCCCATGGCAGCCCTGCTCCCCTGTGCCTCCCCTGCCAGGCTGGTCCCCCGCTTATCAGGGCCTGATCTCTTTCCCACCACGACCTGGCCAGACTTGGCAGGAGGCTCTCCCCAGCTGCAGGGTGACCTTGCTGCTGCCAGCCTCGCCCTGCCTGGCACACGGGGCTGCAGGAGGCCCTCCCAGAGCACAGAACGACACAAAATCTGAGCGGAAATTTCTGTCCCAGGAAAGCCACGCTGCTGCTTGGTTTGGGATGGCCTCAGCTCAAATCCTCCTCGTGTGCCTCGAGGCTGCACCCACAGCTCAGGGAGTGCCTCAGAGGGCAGAGGAGAGGGCCAGGGGACCTGAAGTGTGGCTTCCCAAACCCCAACCACCGATCCAGGCAATGCACAGCACTGGCTGGTTATTTCCCATGAAAGCTCTTCATAACAAAATACCAGTTTCTCACAAAAAAAAAACCATGCTCCAGAACCCAACACTGAGGAATGGTCAGAGCTGCCTGAGGCCTCCTTGGCCTTGGCAAAGACGCCGGTGGCGAGTGAAATTCACGCTGCAGTTTGGAGAAGGGAGAAAAAGGAAAGGAGAAAATGGAGAGAAGAGGAAAGGAGGAAAAGGAAGGGAAGGGAGAGAGCAGGGAAGGCGGAGCGCGGCCGGCAGGGGGCGCTGCGGCCCCGCAGGTGAGAGCCGGACCCGGAGCAGAGCGCGACCCACACCTGGACCCACACCTGGACCCATAGAACAGCCTGACCCACACCTGGACCCACAGCCTGACCCACACCTGGACCCACACCTGGACCCATAGAACAGCCTGACCCACACCTGGACCCACACCTGGACCCACACCTGGACCCACACCTGGACCCATAGAACAGCCTGACCCACACCTGGACCCACACCTGGACCCATAGAACAGCCTGACCCACACCCTGACCCACATCTGGACCCATAGAACAGCCTGACCCACACCCTGACCCACACCTGGACCCATAGAACAGCCTGACCCACACCCAGAGACACAGAGACCCACACCTGGATCCACAGCCTGACCCATAGAACAGCGTGACCCACAGACCCACACCTGGATCCACAGCCCCAGAGACACACAGACCCACAGTGCGACCCTGAACCACACCTGGACCCCCACCCAGACCCACAGCACACCCCCTGATCCCCCCAGGGCTGATGCCAGCTCTCCTGTCTCGGCCCCTGATGCATTTTCCAGGTAAGATCCCGGCGGATTTGCAGTGAATTTATGGAAGTTTCAGTGCCTCTGACAGGCGGCTTTCGCATGAGCGATGGCCCAGAGGCCACCAACAGCCACATCTGAAAGCATGTGGTGACACTGGGGTTCGGCAAACGGGATGAAGGGTCACTGCACTGCCTCACTGCACTGCCAGGGGAGCAAACCGAGGAATCCCTGCTTTTAACAGGAACTCCAATTCCAGAGGTTAAACACACAAAAGACTGCAGTGAAGAGTAGAGAGGTGACACTGAAATCAACCACAGTCCATTATTTATTACTAATTTCTGAGTTACTTCAGACTTTCCATCCTGAAGATGACACCACAGCATTTGATCTCCTCTGCCTGTGTGGGGTGGCTGTCCCCAACCCAGACCACAACTGTTTCAAGCAGAGCAGGTGGTCAGTGAAGACCCTCACACCTCAGCCCTGGGCAGCAGCTGCTGGTCTGAGCTCTCACAACAGCAAATAGGCAACACCTGTCTCAGATCCCTTGGGATCCTAAAAGCCTGTTTAAATGCTTTAATTTTTGCCACGTTAGTAGATTGAAGCACGGAAATGGCGACCACTTCGCTCAGCATAAACACAAATATTCTCTAAATATTTATATATGCTTTCAAATGACACAGACTGTTCCTCCATACAGGAACGAAGCAGCTCAGAACTCATTGCCTGTTCATCATTTTTAATCCATGCATGATTTTGCTGAAGTTTCGGGGGTTTTTTTTTGTTGCGAGTTTTGGGGGCAGAACTGCGATACGAGATGGGAGGGAAGGGCAGCCCCGTTGGTATCCCTGTCCCCCAGCCCCGTGGGTACTCCTGTCCCCCAGTCCCCTTGGTACCCCTGTCCCCCAGCCCCATTGGTACCCGTGCCCCCCAGTCCCGTTGGCACCCATGTCCCCCAGCCCCATTGGTACCCCTGTCCCCCAGCCCTATTGGCACCTGTGTCCCAGCCCCGTGGGTACCCGTGTCCCCATTGGCACCCCTGTCCCCCAGCCCCGTGGGTACCCCTGTCCCCCAGCCCCGCGGGTACCCCTGTGCCGTGCCTCCCTGGCAGCCCCGTGGCGTTACCTTTGCGGTTCATGCCCATCTGCAGGCACTTGAGCAGCCGGCAGTACTGGCAGCGGTTGCGCTGCTTGCGGGACATGACGCAGTTCTTGTCGCGGCTGCACCTGTACACGCGCTTGTTGCAGATGCTCCTCTTGAAGAAGCCCTTGCAGCCCTCGCAGGAGATGATGCCATAGTGCAGCCCCGTGGCCCTGTCCCCGCAGATCAGGCAGGTTCGCTGATCCACCCGCTCATCTGCAAGGCAAGAGGAGAGGCTTTGAGCAGGACCTGGGGTTTCTGCCAGCCCGTGCGGGTCCATCCCGCAGCCCTGCAGGGGCGGCTCCAGCCTCCCCTTCCCCACTGCCAGGCACGGCCCCTGGGGCTCCCCTCAGCAGCCTCCACTGAGCTTCCTGCTGTTCTTAGCAGAGAGGAACAGAAACTCCAAAGGGGAAAAAAAGGGGTCTCAAATGTCCCACCTCAACTGCAGAGAGCAGGGTGTGCAAATACGGAAACCTGGCAGATGTCAGTGACTGTGGAATCCTGTCACATCTCACGGACTCCAGGGGCACCTCCAGGCTTCAAAAGCCACCACCCAGTACCCAAGAGAACATCATTACAGAGACCATGGTACAGTTCAGCCACAGTGATGTGATTTTACTGATCCCTTTCCAAGCCTTTGGAAGGCCTCTGCATGACTAAAAGCGTAAATTGCAGGGCTCTCCCCAACAGGAGCTGTCACATTAAATTCAGTGTTTTAAGACTCTAACACTGCCTGAGAGAGAGAGCAGAGATGACGCTCAGTCAGTGAGATCTCCAGAAAGGGATGTCAAACAGAAAGGAAGAAGTAAATGATGGTGAAGAGACCCAGGTAGTTAACCCAGAATCTCATCACCTCACACTGCCCAGGGAGGCCTAAACCTTCCTGCAACCATGTCAGCTAGGCTTAAAATAATGCCAGCAAGTTGCACCAGCAGCTCCTCCTGTAGCAGATGTCTCACAGCCCAACAGTTTAACCCCTCACACACCGGGCCAAGCTGCCTCCAGCCCCCACCTTGTGTTTTAAACCATTAAAATCCCAACAGCTGCAAACAGATCAGCTCTGTGAAGGTGGGAGCTATTCAGGTACATTCAGGGACACATAAATCTGCAGTATTCCAATATTCTCCATGGAGCTGCTTTCCCAAACGCCAAACAGGCATTACCCAGAGGACTGCATCACCCTGGCTCAGCCAGGCACCGAGGAACAGAAAGGAACCACTCTGCTGCTTCTCACTCCATCACACCTTTCCCAGGGGTGCAGGTTAAACCAGGTCTGGCCTTTGTTGGCCTGAAGGCAGGACAGGGCCATTGCCCATGGGCAGAAACACCCACGGCCACGGCAGCACCTGGGAGGTGGCACTGGCTTTCTGTGGCTGCCTGGGGACAGAGCAGGGCACAGCAGCCTCCTGCACTCACCATCCACACTGGGAGCCAGCTGTGAGCTCAGCCTGGGCAGACACAGCTGCACAAACCCTCCTCGTGCCTGGGGTGCTGCCCACACCCCCTGCTCCACTTTGGACTCAGACCCTGAGAAACCCCAGCCTTTGGATGGCACTGGCTTGTGAGGATGAGCCAAGGCTAACTCGCTTCAGCACGACCACACCAAGCCTGACTTTCCTCATTTAGATTTGATCAGGGAGCTTTCTGAGACAAAGGTTTATCTGTTTATCTACAGGATGGATTTTTGGAGCAGCGGGAGGTAAGAGTCACCATGAAGTCTTCTCCAGCCTCAATAAAGCCCAAGCAAGCTGACAAACCAGGGTGTAGCTCCTTAATACTGCAGAAAATGTGAATGCAAGAGAAATGGGTAAGCCAAATGTATTGGGATCAGAAATTAAACCAGTTTCCAGTTACACAAGCTAAGTAAAAATCTAAACCAGCTGCTCCTACTCACAAGCAGCTTTCTCCAGAGCTTAAACTCAGCAGAAACCAGAACCAATCTGTGTTAATCTCTAAAAGGTTTGTTATGCACAGCATGCACATTTGCACTGTTCCGCACATTTCTCTGTTATAAAGCATTAAAATAAAGGCATGAACAAAGGAAACACAAACTTTAGGTGAAGAAATGTTCCTGATTTGCACCAAAACATTCCCAGTTTTACAGGACAGACCACCTCAGGTATGTGCTGAACCCAAAGGAATGTGGGTACAGATCAGGATAGGGACTATCTGAGCATCTCTAAAGGGAGGCAGATAAACATGACTTTGTAGTCACCAAGTGCATAATCTCCACCTTCAGCAATCTGATAAATGCGGGGAGGGGGCCGGGGATTAGCCAGGACAGAGGAGTCCTCTATCTGCAGGGTTTAGCTCAGCCCAGCTTAACTGCTGGCCCTCCCCCTGCTCGCCCAGCAGTGCCATAAATCCCGGGGTCAGCAGCCAAGGCTGGACTCGCCGCTGGGCACGGGGAGGCACGGCCGGGCAGGACCAGGGAGCCAGGCAATGACCACTGGATCCCACACATGGCCACAGGCAGGACAGCCCGGATTGCCCAGCCCCACACGGGGCTCCCCCCTCACCAGAGCAGCCTGGCTGACCATGTCAATGAGGGCTCATTTCCAGGCACAGCTTTTTTTGTTGTGGGAAGAATAGGGCCGTCACCCTGCCAGTGTGGGAAGCCCGGATGATTAAAGCGAGGAGGAATCAGAACCCTTCCCTTGCCATCCCCATCTCCCCAGCTGAGGGGTGAGATGGTGTGAATGGCCCCCTGGCCACGGGAACTGCACGCACCCCCAGCAGAAACTGCTCCTCGGGTGGGTTTCCAGATTAAAATTCACCGTGGAGCAGCAGCACACACCGTGAACAAAGGCACGGACCCCAGGGGTCACAGAGGTGTCCCCACAAACCCCGCTCACACAAAACTGGGAGATGAAAAATGATGGCCTACAGATAATCTTAGAGGTTTAGATCTTTTAAAAAATCCTACAGGGACCATGGCAGGCCCACGTTGCTCCCCTGTGCCCATGGGTTTGCTGCTCCTGACCTTTACCAGTTCTCACCCCATGAAATGCAGTGCCTGGTGTGGGTGAAGGATGGGAGAGATGGGGCAGAACCCCAGTGATCTTCACAGAAATGGTAAAGAACAAGCAAATCTAAAGCAGTTTTGCACTAAAGGTGCTCTGAACTCCCTTAACCTTGAAATTTCACTAGAATATCAAAACACATAATAAGAATAGCAATCTTTAAGTGAATAAGCCCTCCCTCCTCCCTGTCTCTTGTCATCTCTCGTCTCATTGATCCCTCTGCTTTCAAAAGCTACACAAGACAACACAGATTAGGTCACAAAGCAATTGATAAGAATTTTTTTTCGAATAACTGTTTTATTTCAGACAGAGAAAGCTGAGGAAGCTTCCTCCTGCCCTCCTCCCCAGTTTTCCTGATGGGTCTTGGATTTAACAAACTCATACACGGGATATTCTGGCTTTGTTCTCCCAACCCATTGTAGCAGGGGCCACTAAATCAAACAGTTGCTGCTACAACAAAAGCACTCACAAAAATCTCAACCTCATCTTGAACCCTGAAGATTTTTATGGCTACTCCCTCGCTAGCCCCTCCCCGAAGCCACATTAAAGGATGTATTGTTTTCAGAGGTCATGGTAGGTTTCATACCACATACAATGTAAATTCTCCAAGAATATGATGATGTTACACAAGAATCACAGAAGATGGGGTGAAAAAGAGAAAAAAATCTCCCCTTGTCTATGTTTTGTAAGACAAACGGTAAAAGCAATACATTTAATTTTTCAGGAAGCTGGCTTTTCCCCACAGCAAAATGAGCAGCTGTGATAAATTTTTAAAGAAAATTCCCATGAATTTCGAAAAGGAAATACCTTACAATGCTGCTGAAACACATGGCAAAGACCCCTACAGAAAGCACTACAGTACATGAATGAGATTCTGAAATACACAGCAAATAAATTAAAGTATGGGGACACACAGGCAGCACATCCCTGTCACTGCTCCCACCTGTGCCGGAGCAGGGAAGGGGCACTGGGAGTGGCACTGCCACATTCCGGGAGGGGACCAGGGGCCGCCTGCATCTGCAGGTCCCCAGGCTGCCAGGGGGTCACACCCACCCCTGGAGACCCAGCTGAAAACTCTACAGCAACTACAGGTCCCTGGGAGATTTACCTTGGCAATCTGATGGCGTGTTGGTGCAGCCGGCTTGGGGGATTTTCCATATCGGTGCTTTACGATGGAAGAGAAACAAAGACTTTATTTCCAAAAGTAAGGCCAAAAGTGAAGGCACAGTCCCTCACCCAAACCCCAGGGCAGATGGTGCTGGGATTTGGCCTGGCTGGAAAGCAAGAGGGAGAAGGCAGAAAGCTGCCACCGGCAAAGCTTTCCATTTACACAACAGAACGTGAATTCACAGCTAAGAAAATCTTTTATAGCTGAAAAAAGAAATTACAGGCAACACTCAGCACTGCAATTCATTAATATATTTAGCATCTTTTTAGCTATGTGCCAGTTATTTGCTTCTTGATTAACTGACCCTATCGCAGCCCCCTGCAGCACCCTGTAGCTGGGTTTAAACCTCAAGCTGCTAAATACCAGCTGTTTGGAGAGGGGGGCGGAGGGGGAGATCTCACACATGTGTTACTCAAATCCCAACCGCATCTCACTCTCCTCTCGCCTCTGGTGATGCCTCGAACACAAACAAACGTGTGGGGGTTTCTTTCTCCTTTTATTTTTCCTAACGATGTTTTTCATTGTCAATTTTTTTTTTTCCCCAAGAAAACCATCCTGTGAAATTCAAGCCCCAGAACTGGAGGAACTCCCCCCTCACTGTGGAGCGCTGCATTGTCCAAACAAGCCCACCCCCAAACCAGGCGCCTTTGCTTCAGGGGCCTTTTTTTTTTTTTAACTTATAATCGATGAACACAGGGATTAAATTTTCTGTGCGTTGGCCCCTGCTCGGGACGGCAGCGAGCTCGGCGGCAGAGCCCGTGGCCGGGCGCACAAAGGGCCGGGGCGTCCCGCTCCTGCTCCCCATCGACCCCGCAGATGGGGGTCCCAGCCCCACGCTGGAGGCGGGCAAAGGCACCGCGTCCTGCCTGGCCAGCCCGGCTCAAAGAGCAGATTGTGCTGCCCCGGATCAGGCCGGCCATGGGGAGAGCTGAATAAAATTAACCCTCTGTGAACTAAAACAAAAACATTTGTGTGCCCAGCTGGGAGAAAGGTTAATTTAAATGGACAAGCCTCCTGTAAAAAAAAAAAAAAAAAAAAGGAGGGGAAAGAAAGAGGCAGCTTGCAACCTTCTTCTCTGCACTGTAAAAGGATGTCCTGCTCACTGAGAGTCTCATTTTTAAAAGCAGCAAGTGAGTACTGGAAAGAAAAAAAAGAGGAATGTTGCACTAGAGGAATGGCCAGTGCATCTCACTCTGCACTCCCTTTCTAGTAATGAAATCCCAAACTCACGGTCTTATTCCATCCTGATTCTGTTTCTGCCCAAGCAGAGTTTCCCCATTAAAAAACCCCAGAAATCATCAGCTGCTCCTTTTCGGCTCGGTATAAACCAGGAGCGTGCAGCTGATGAAACCCATCACCCTTCCCGGGACACATCCTATTTGCATATCAAAAACTCATCTGTGAAATGCAACTTCTCCCGGGCAGGGGAGCCCCGGCCCCGCCGCCGCCTCACCCCGACACCAGCCCCGCGCCCCACGGAGCCCCGGCCCCGGCGGGCGAGCGCTGCCGAGGGACACGGGGCGCTGCGGGACCCTCGCCCGCTCCATTGTGCGGGACGGGGACAGGACGCATCCTTCACTCCGGCCAGTTGTTGCACAAAGAGTTTGGAACAAAAGCCCGCACACCAAAATGTGCCCCGTGGCCCGGACCGCAGCTGGGGACAGGCACGAGGGTCTCGGTGGCGCTGCCCACGCTCACAGAGCGGGTCCGAGTTTAGTCGCTCTCCCAAATGAACAACTTTCGCTGGTTCAATTTTAGCAAATAAAGCTCCGCGCGCGGTCCCTGCCCGCGCCCCGGCGCGGCCGCACGCTCGGAATTAACGACTGGCTTTGACTGTTTTGGTTTTTTTAATTGATACATTACAGAGCCGTGAGATGAAGACCTGACTTACCCGCCCTAAAACCTATTCTCTTGGCCCTACTGAAGCTGTCTAGATATGCAATCACTGAGAACGATGCCAAATTAAGAAAATCAGGAACTAACCCCACCCCCAGCAGTCCAGGCTGCGGGAGCAGGGCCTGGGCACAACTGAAACAGTGACTTCTCCACCGTGTGTTACCAAACACGTAATGATCTCTCCGGAAATATTTCATCCTTACTCTGAAGGTGAGCTTTACCGCTGTCTTCAGACACAGAGGGGAAAAAAGGCTGCGAATACCGGAGGGGAGCAGCGCCGGTCCCGGGAGGGCGGGCGGGCGCTACCGAGCGCCTCCGTGACCCCGATACTATCCAATAATTAACGATACTAAAAAAAGCTCCTCCAGATGGTCGGAGGGATTAGGAAGTTTAAAATATAAACAAATTAAACCACAATACAAACTAATGTCCCTTTTTTTTTTTTTTTTTTTAATTGCATAATCCTGCTCGCAGTCCAGGGCTACGCTGCCCGGTCCCCTCGCCCCGGGAGCCGTGAAAAGGCAGGAAAAGGGGAAAGCCCGCACGGCTCCTTCTCCCGGCGGTGCCGGGCGGTCCCGCAGCCCGCGGTCCCAGCCCCGCAGCCCGCGGGAGCCGGGACGGGGCGGCCCCGGGCCCGCGCAGCCTCCGGCGGCACCGCCCGGACAAAGGCCCGGCCCCGCTCACCTTCCATGCAGGTCGAGTCCCGCTTCATCCCCGGCCGGCTCCTAGGGCCGCCTCATGGCGGCGGCGGGCGGGCAGCCCGGCTCGGCCATCGCCGCCGCCGCGGGCCGCCCTATGCTAACGACGTGATGTCAGCGCCGCCCCCGCCGCAGCCGCCCGCCCCAGCGAGGCACCGAGCCACCGGCTGAGAGCCACCGACAGACAGACAGACACACCGACCGAGGGACCGAGCCACCGGCTGAGAGCCACCGACAGACAGACAGACACACCGACCGAGGGACCGAGCCACCGGCTGAGAGCCACCGACAGACAGACAGACACACGACGACCCGAGGCTGACCGACAGACCACCGGCTGAGAGCCACCGACAGACAGACACAGACCGAGGGACCGAGCCACCGCTGAGAGCCACGACAGACAGACAGACACACCGACCGAGGGACCGAGCCGGCTGGGAGCCACCGACAGACAGACACACCGACCGAGGGAACCGAGCCACCGGCTGAGAGCCACCGACAGACAGACAGACACACCGACGAGGGACCGAGCCACCGGCTGAGAGCCACACAGACAGACAGACACACCGACCGAGGGACCGAGCCACCGGCTGAGAGCCACCGACAGACAGACAGACACACCGACCGAGGCACCGAGCCACCGGCTGAGAGCCACCGACAGACAGACCACACCGACCGAGGACCGAGCCACCGGCTGAGAGCCACCGACAGACAGACAGACCACCGACCACCGACAGACAGACAGACACACCGACCGAGGCACCGAGCCACCGGCTGAGAGCCACCGACAGACAGACAGACACACCGACCGAGGCACCGAGCCACCGGCTGAGAGCCACCGACAGACAGACAGACACACCGACCGAGGGACCGAGCCACTGGCTGGGAGCCACCGACAGACAGACACACCGACCGAGGGATCGAGCCACCGGCTGAGAGCCACCGACAGACAGACAGACACACCGACCGAGGGACCGAGCCACCGGCTGAGAGCCACCGACAGACAGACAGACACACCGACCGAGGGACCGAGCCACCGGCTGAGACAGACCGACAGACAGACACACCGACCGAGGGACCGAGCCACCGGCTGAGACAGACCGACAGACCAGCTGAGATTGACAGACCGACCGACAGACCGACCGAGAGCCTGAGCCACCGGCTGAGAGCGACACACCGACCGACAGACTGAGAGCCTGAGCGACCGACTGACAGACCGACAGACTGAGAGACTGGTTGACAGACCGACTGACCGACAGACTTCCAGACCATCTGACTGACTGACAGACTGACTGATCGCTGCCCCTGCCATGAGGCATAGCCTGGGCAGTTGCCACAAGGCATCAGACACTGGCCATCACCACCAACCACTGGCCACTGGCCACCAGCCATCACCACTGGCCCCTGCTTTGCACAGTCCTTCCACCAGCTTCCCAGAGAAGTTGTGAGAGCTGTTCACTGCAGTGTGAAACAGGTACCACCCACACACACATCAACAAAATCCAGGGATCCCTGGATTTTGCCCGGAGCAGCTGTGGCTGCCCCATTCCTGGAAGTGTTCAAGGTGAGGTTGAACAGGGCCTGGAGCAACCTGGTCCAGTGGAAGGTGTCACTGCCCACAGCAGGGTGTGGAACAAGATGAGCTTTTAGGTCATTTCCAACCCAAATCATTCTGAGACTTCATGACTCGATGAAAATTATTTCTTTAAACTGATAGCAAGTATTGGCCAAAAACTCGTGTTTAGTTTTAATCACCAGTGAAAAGCAGTACAGACACAGGCAGTACCAGCCAACAGGCACAGCTCACAGTGCTCAGGCCAGTGCCATGCCCATACCTGGCAGAGCACTGTGAACACGGACTGGGACTCCCAGTTCCCCCAGGACTGGGAATGCAGGTGCTGCTTTGGTGGTGGTCACTATGGGGCAGGGGATGGGAGCCCTCCTCACGGGGGTCTGCACTAGTGGGACGCTGGAGTTAAAATGGAACACAATAAATCCATGACTGATTTAGCTGCCCACCTCAAAATAGATACCAGTGGCAGCACTGATCATGGTGAGCTCTTTGTCAGACACAGCCACGTGTGTCTGCAGCAGAAAATATTTTCATGAAGCTCTTCTGCCCCTTCATCCTCTCCCTGGGATGAACTCAGCCTGGGCTACAGTGCAGCTCATGTGCCCTTAGTGCCCAATAAACTGTCCTGGTGTTCAGCCCAAACCAAGGCTCCCCACACCACAGCCTTTAAGGGAAGGCTCAGGAGCATTTCTGTGATGCCCAATTCAACCTGTCCTCCAGATGTCTGGATGTCTCAAAACTGGCTCTGCTCAAAAGCCATGGTTTGCTTCTGTTCCTCATCCTGAGGACTGCAGCGCCCAGCCGCGCTCTGAGAAACGGCAAGCTTAGAATAAACAAGGCACAGAGGCAACAAAAGAGGTCATATTTCACTCCATCCCAAGCCTGAAATTTTATTGCTTTCTGGTGACATCCAGCAATGTAAGTAACCTCGTGTGCACGCAGGGCAGAGCTCAGGGGCGTCCTGGCAGCCCGGGCCCCCTGCTCTGGCTGACCCTGCTTGGGCAGGGGATCTGGCCACCAACCCCAACCCCAACCCCAACCCCAATCCCAACCCCAATCCCAACCCCAACTCTTCCGTGATTCTCTCTACTCATAATCCTGGTTTTAACCCAGCATTTCCGCACAGCAGGTGCATTTGCAGGAACAAACTGTCACAAGTCAGTGCTGCACTGCTTTGCTGATGCTGTAAATCTGTGCAGTTTTGTGTCAGTCTGTGACACCCTCACGGGACTCCCCTTTTCCACCGCGGCAGTCACCAAACCTGGGCTGGGTGAGGAGCGGCGCCGCCGCCCTCGCAGCGCACGGCCAAGGTAAGCCAGCCCTGGCTGCACTATTGACACAGCTGTTTGCAATTGTGCTGCTCCCAGAGCTGCACATTCTTCATCCCGTGCGAGCCCTTCGCTGGCTCCCGGCACCCCTCGGAGAAGTGTGACCAGAATGCAGAGTGCTTATTTTGTAAAGCCGCAGTGTGGTGTGGACACAGCAGGCTGAAATAAAGCAACTTAATCTCGAGATAACACAAAGTTGCTCCCACAACTGCTGTTCGGACCCAAAACACAGACACACAAAAGAAAACCCCAAAACAAACGCCAAGAAAATCCCCTTCCTAATTCTGAAACTGCAGTTACAGACAAAACCTGGCAGGGAAAAATGGTAATTGCCCAAAGAACCCAGACCTTCCAAATTATTCAAAACTCACATTAAATACATGTCAGTTTATCCATAATAAATCCTTAAGGGCAGAAAATAATTGCAGAGATCCAAAACTATTCTGTAAAATCACAGGCCAACTGGGAATGGGCAGAGGGCAGGCAAAGAGACAGGAAAAATGAGTTCTGTTGTCTGACCCAAACAGCCTTGCAGCAAGTCTGTGCAAAGGAGGAAGAAAGTAGCTGGTTCTTGTTTTAGTCTGGATCAGCCAATTCCCACTCCAGACAGAAAAAGCTGATGCTACTGTAACCAGCATCTACGATTTTAGAAAGACACCAGTTCATAACAGTAAAAACCAAAAGCATTGCCAAAAAGTGGGCAAGTGGCACTGCTGCCTGCGAGGGATTTATTGTCCTGATGTTAGAGCCATAAAGGACAGGCCACAGGAAGCAAGAGGAGGTACTGCCCCTCTCCCCGGGTGCTCCCTGGTCATGTGCTATGAGAACACCATTCCAAAGAGAAGGAATTCCCGAAAGATGTGACTTTTTCAGAAATACAGAGACAAGCTGGCATCATGAGCCAGTACCAAAATGGATTGAACAGTGCGAGGACAGGCCAGCACAGCTCTCCCAGGACACTCTCCGCTAAAACCATCACTTGCCACAGCCAATCCCAAAATCTTTGATGAAAACCCCAAATTTGGGCAGAGTAGGGTTGGCAAGAGCCTTTCCTTGGGCTCTTGCTCTCCCACCCACGGCCACAGTTTCATAATTCCCCGTGCTCCAGCGAGGCTTTGCCCATTTTCATGACAATCGGGGCTCTGTTGTGTCCCCGCTGTTTGAGCCATCAGCCCCTTTGTGGCAGGAACAAAGTCCGGGCTGAGGATAACAAAACCCAGCACATCTCGGCGCTGAAGGGGACAAACCCAGGGCTGCCCCCACACCACTGAGCTGGCCACGGACCAAACTACAACACTGGAGGGGATTTGATTTCAAGCAATAAATAGATCCTAAGGAAACACCCGACTCCTGGCTTGGTTTTCATTTTACCAACAACGGTGCCGGTGGCAGCACCTCTGCTGAGCAGCAGGCACGGGAACCTGGGGAACCAGACCCAGAGCCCACAACCAGAACCAAATGCTTGCAAATGTGGCTGAATAAATGATAAAAATTCAGATGAACACATCTCAACAGCCTCGGTACTGTGGATGTTACTGCTTTCAGGCACTGCAGTGAGAGAACTGGTTGGAGGTAAACACAGAGTGTACTTTCCCCAAAAGATCTATTCCACTCACTATGTACGCAGCTATTTCAGAGAAAAATTTTAAAAATTAATATAAAATTGCTTAGAGGAGCTATGGAAGGAACTGCAAGGAATGATAATAAACATCCACCTGATGTCTGAGCTGTTCTGTGATAATGGTTTAACAACAGATCGGGTAATTCCTCTCCTCCCTGGCGTTAAACACACCAGGAGCGTGGTGTTAATAATTCTAGTGAATGTGGTCACTTGGTACACATAAAATTAAGCAATTTTCTCCTTCTTACTAGTTTGATAGGTCGTTGTGCAAATTGAACCCTTCTATCAGTTTCCGGTTTTATCTGTTTATTTATCTTTTTATCCGCCTGGCTACCGAATTTGCTGTCCCAGTCAATTGAGCGGCTCCGAGAAGCGTTTCATTGCCCCTCGCTTGGGGGGTGACAAACAGCAGAGAGCAGCTCTGCCCAACAGAGGAAAAGGCAGGGGGGAGGTTAAGGGATCCTCAGAGAGGTCGCCTTCAGAGGAAAAAAGGAAAACAAATGGGATTGTAGGCATGGGAAGTATATGGCTTTACTGCCTTAGTGGGAGAGTACAAGAAAGGAGAATTGCAAAGGGAGAAGCTTTACATTTCTATGAGGAGGCAATCGAGCTCCACTCCCTTCCTAGGGGATGGATCCATCCATTCTGAGAGTGCATCTCCTGTAACTCCCAGTAACCAAATCAGGGCACCCAGTATCAGCTCACACTGGAAAACACGGGGAAGTCCTTGGGCTGGGACAAATTCCAGCCTGGTGGTGAGCAGAAATTTTTTGTATGCCCAGGAAAAAATAATCATTGAGGACATTTCCTCAAATTTCAGGTCAGATGGCAAAACAAAGAAGAAAAAACCTTCAGAATTACACTGCAGCCAACACTTTGTGGTGACTGCAGCGTTTGGGAGCTTCTTTGGATCATTAGGTGTTGGGGAAAGTCCTGTTTGTGAGCGTTCTGGCTGCTCCGTGCCTCTTACACACGGGTGAGAGGTGGCACATCGTGACCGGGATGGGGCCGCGATGCCGAGCGCAGGCCGAGCATCCCTCCAGGCACAGAGAAACGCCTGGATTCCATGGGAAGAGAGAAAAAAACACCGACGGATTCACATCCTCGGGCTTTACAGCGAGTTTA
Source organism: Eopsaltria australis (assembly GCA_034509425.1). Lineage (NCBI taxonomy): Eukaryota > Metazoa > Chordata > Aves > Passeriformes > Petroicidae > Eopsaltria > Eopsaltria australis. Next base: position 1,447,189 of record JAVTVJ010000376.1, read on the forward strand.
ACACGTGCTACGCTGCAGGGCTCCTGTAGGCTCAGGGGACACGGCCCGGCCCCGGCGCGGGGTCCCCGCGGGTCCGTGCGGCCGCCGCCGGACGGGAGAGGGCAGCACCCGACCGAGGGAGGACACGGAGAGCGGCGACACAGCCGGAGCGGGGCTGGGGACACACGGAGGGGCTGGGGACACACGGAGGGGCTGGGGACACACAGAGGGGCTGGGAACACACAGAGGGGCTGGGGACACACAGAGGGGCTGGGAACACACGGAGGGGCAGGGAACACACAGAGGGGCTGGGAACACACAGAGGGGCTGGGGACACACACACAGAGGGGCTGGGGACACACAGAGGGGCTGGGGACACACAGAGGGGCTGGGGGAGGGGGCTGAGGGACACACAGAGGCTGGGGACACACAGAGGGGCTGAGGGACACACAGAGGCTGGGGACACACGGAGGGCTGGGGACACACGGCCTGGGCAGGGGACACCGAAGAGGGGCTGGGAACACCCGAGAGGGGCTGGGAACACACAGAGGGGCTGGGCACACACAGAGGGGCTGGGGACACACAGAGGGGCTGGGGACACCCCGAGAGGGGCTGGGAACACACAGAGGGGCTGGGAACACCCGAGAGGGGCTGGGAACACACAGAGGGGCTGGGCACACACAGAGGGGCTGGGCACACACAGAGGTGCTGGGCACACACAGAGGGGCTGGGGACACCCGAGAGGGGCTGGACACACACAGAGGGGCTGGGTACACAGCGGCCCCGAGCCCAGCCCCGCCCGGGACTCCCCGAGGGTCACACCTGGCTGTGCCAGGGCCGCCTCAGCCGCAGCGCGGAGCGGGCACGGCACCGATGCGGAGCCGGCTCCAGCAGCAGCTTCCCTCCCCCTGCACGGCAGCTCCGCAGCATCCTCCCCTCCCCGGGTGCCGCACTAAAGGCTCCCGCTCACGGGCTGGATGGCACTTCGGGTTTAATTTTTCTGCAATTAGCTGGTCTGTCAGTAGGAGTAGCTATTTAAAATGTCCCTTTCCAACCCCAATCATCTTTAAGTTAACTATCAACTTGTTGAAGTTTGGAATCCTATTTTCCTTTTCTACAAGAAAAAGGAAAAGCTGATTTGAAATGTCCTTCCAAAATTTAGAAAAACGGGAACAAAATTATGGAGGAACTATCTGGTATACCCTGACAAACCCTCAGACTTCCCCTCTGTACCCATGTAACCAGCCATGCAGAAAACAGTATATTCCACTGAAAAAACCACACCACCTGAACTCCCAGCTTCTGTAAGAACCTCCTGCCAACACCTCAGTTTGGAGACTGATTTACCATCTACAACCATCTATTAACAACAATTACTTCTTAAGATGAATTCAAGCTTAAATCAAATTGTGAAATGTCAAAGTTCGTGGAAAATGTGTTTATTAGAAAAGCAAGGGCAGTTGAGGAAAGAGGAGGTGGCATTGGCATGGGACAACAGCGCAGGAGATCCCCATACTCAAAAAATCCTTGTGTAAATTCCTTTCCAGAGGGCCTCAAAGCAGCAAGGAAAGGCAACCAGCAGGGGAGAGTGGCACAATGACACACCTGACCCTGTTTTAGGGGGATAAAGCCATAATTTGTCATGGGCTCTGCATCCCCTCTCACTGTCCAGCCATAACAGAAGTGTCCAGCCCAAAGCTGCAAACGGGGCTCCTCTAGAAAAACGCTTTTATCATTTGAAGTTTCTGCTATAGGAAATGTGAGGAAAATGTCCCCAGGAGCTACACAGGTTGTCCTGGCTGCAAGGTCGAGTCTTTGTGTGTACAGCAGGTTGTGTGATTTCAGCAGAACTCTGCAGAGGAACGGTGCTCAGGAAGTTCTTTGTATCCTGTTCAGTCCTTCGGAGCAGCCTGGAAATCTGGGCCATTTCTGCACTGCTCCCCCCTCCTGCTACTATTGGTTCCAATTCTGAACGGGGCAAGAGCTGAATCCTGAAAAAATACATGTTACCTCCTATCTTCCTCCTGCTAAACCTGATCCTCATCCTTTCCTTCTGATAAACTGGATAATTTATACGTCACCTGTACCAGCAGCTCCCAGGCCCAGATGCCACCCACCCCTGTTAGCACGAGGTTCCAAATTAAGATGTACGTGACTGCAAAGAGCCAATTTTATTAGACAAACACTAGGGGAAAAAAAAAGATCTTTCATCCTCCTCTCATTCGTGAAGCCACACAGGGCAAAGTATTCCCATGCCTATTCCTGACAGGGAGTGAGGCTGCCCCAGCACGGGGGCTGCTGTTCTGGGTGTAAAGACTGAATCGAACATGCAGTATTTAAGACAATTAGGTTTTCAAAGAAACTACACTAAACATTTCTTTCATGTGTAATCAAATTATGTTAAAGCAAACCTCATAATTTAAACCATTCCATTGGTCAGCTCCTATTTGTTTTCCCTGCACCCTCATTTTTGCTCCAGATCTGTCACATTACATTAACACCTTTCCTACTCACTGCCTACAGAAATAACAGCCTTCGACATGCCTGCACAATCCATTTGTCCTGCTCTAATTACTTTTTGACATAGCCTCTTCTGCTGTTATCTTGCCTTTTCTGACCTCTGTCTGTATTAAAGCCATTTAAAACAATCTTTACAGTCGGTATCTATTGTGATGTGTCTTATATGATACTGCTGCAGTATCAGGCAGCGACATTTTGTAAATCAAATATTTAAATCTATGGTAATACGATAATGTACTTGAGGGGGAAAGCTACTGCACAGTGGTAACAGCTATAACTGGCTGCTCATAACACGAGCCCCCAGGACTGCAGCACATTTTCAGGATGAAATTCCTACAGTCATAAAACTGTTCTACATAAGGAAGCTGCTCAAAGATAAACGGGGTTTTCTGTGTACTAAGGAATTTCCCTTAATTTCACAAATGGGGAGGAAAGCAGGAGAAACTGAAAGAAGTGGTCATTCTGTGCAAGAGAACCCAAACAACCTCCAGACAAATTGAGCAGACAGGAAGAGGATCAGGCAGGGTGCACCGACAATGCAACCCATGACAAATCACACTCTTCTTCAAACCCAGAGAAGAAACCATGAATCTCTAATCCCAGTATCCCCCTGTTTTCATCAAGCCCATTCAAAAACTGTGCCCTCATTTTCTTTTGTGGTGATTCACAGAAGATGAGCCTCTAATTACCAGCTACTTCCCCAGCTGAAGCAGCAGAGGATCTGCTCTCTGCCAAGTGTCTGCTTTGGAGTCAGGAACTTTTCCACATAGTGGAACTAATGTTTAGGGTATCAAGTTGATCCCAGCGTACATGTGTCTCACAATTCAGTCTAACTCCATCTTTACATGCTATTTTCCACATGATCCAGCCTCGTGCTCACTTAATTGGTATCTAGTCAATATTTTACTCACATTTAAAGAGATTCCTCAAACCTACATTTGCTCTGGTTCATTTACAGGGTAATTATCCAGCTTACACCAAGTCTGGCCTTCTAGATCCAAGCAGTACAGACACAGGCACAGCTCTGCTGGGAAAGCACAGCTCTACACTTTGTCTTCCAGATGACAGCACTATAAAACCAATGGGGGACAAAACCAGAGTCAATTAAAATACATTAAATGCAATGCAACAATTCTATGGTTTGTCATAGAGATTTTATTCCTTTGAATTCCTCTGACTATGTCCTCAGGACATTAAATCCCATGAATGCTGTGGAAAGCTCTCCCTACAACGCTTCCCTATGCTCATTTTTATTTTCCCCTTTCCTGTCAGCAGCCCTGACCACAAACCTCGGCCTCATTAAGGCATCTAAACAGAGAAGGGAACCATGGCTGCACGACCAGGCCAGCCTGCTGGAAAAGCAGGAGTGTGAGGGAATGTTGTGCTGGAGCACAGCTGGTGGAAAGGTTTTTCAGGGATGGCTTTTCACAGGACATCCAACAGCAGGAGCGGGTCATGCCCGTGGGAATTGCTGAAACAGCGAGGATTTAGGGGACCAAAAGCAACAGACACCTGGAACCAAGGCCATAGAGATTCCCAAATTTAGTGCCTCATGAGTGAAGAGGCTCCAGGCTCCTCTGTACAGTGGCATGGAACAGCATCTCTTCCCAGCCAGCTCTGGAGCAGCTGCCGGCAGAAGTTTGGGCTTAATTCCTTGTGCAGGAACCTCGTGCTCAGAGGAGACCCAGGTTAGGACCGTGATTAGTTCTTAACAGATGCCTCTAAATTGCCTGCCTGAGGAATCCACCTCTCCCCCTGACTGCCCAAATTAGGGGGGTTGATTTCCCCTCATTAAGGCTGTCCTGAGCCGCTCTCTGTGGGATCCTCCTCCCCACAGCTCCCAGTGCAGCTCCAGAGAAACACCGGAACCCCACGGAACCCCCACCTCTGCCCTGGCTTTCCTGGCTTTGGGAATGTGAAAATGGCAGATTTGCTAAAGCAGACCAATTCTCCCTCCTGCTCTCGAGCTGAGGAGAGGATGCAGGCAAGGCCCCAGTCACACACAGCATGTCTGTGTGTGCAGGACAGACAGACAGACAGACAGAGCTGCCCTCCTCCCCAGCGCAGCCCAAGGGATCCTCTGCAACACGAGGTGCTGCAAGAAATGTGAGAGGGTTTGAGACAAAACACGTAAGATTCAGATTTGAAATTAAAATGATCTGCCCCAACGACAGCGCCTGGATTTCTGCATTAAATTTTTGACATTCCAATGGCATGATATGCTCGTGTTGCTCACCCAAGATAATCCCACGCGTTTTTTTTAGAAGTTAAAAATTAAAATCTGCATTAGGGTTTTTATCATACATCTTGAAAACAAGGCAAATAGAAAACTCCCAGTGCTCACCACCCAGCCTCTTATCAGCAGAAACTCCGGGGCTCTTTGTGCTGTGTTGTGATGACTTTGCAGCACACGTACTCCTGAAAGCAGCCCCTGCTACTCACAGGAGGCAGCCTGGATGCTCAGATCCATGGATCTCACCACGAGGTCCCACACCGTGTGTCAGAACAGCCCAAATCACTCTGAGCAAGCTCCTACACCAAATTTAGCAAACTGCACTTGCACTACGCCTATAGGAGCTAAGATGTTAGATAAGGGCCACACTGGGGTTATACACACTCAGTATTTGGTTAAATCAGGAATTAGACTTATGAGCTCTAGAGATATGAACATCACCTCACAAAGCAGAACATAAATACCCGCAGGGCAGCGACCCTCTTCTTTAAAGCAAAAGACATCCAGCTTTTCCCGTGTGAGTCTTGTCAAAGATTAATTACATCATTGCTTGTTATTTGAAACAAAACATAAACGTTTTCCTTATGCCCTGAGCCAGCAATCACAGAGGAACCCTCACCTCAATACACACTATGGTGTGGGATATAAAGCACTCTGATCTAGTCTCATCCACCCACTAAATTGCTCCAAAGTTTGCTTGCACATATTCTCTGCGAGTCCAGGGAGAAGCTGCTTTCTGCACTGGCAATAGAGCGAGCAGGGTGACAGTCTAACATGGTGTCCTGCTGAGATCCAAGAATAGCAATGCCTTAAAAGGCAGCGATGTTGAGATCACAAGGAAAAGAGAATTAGGGCACAGCTGTGGAGTTCTGTAGGCTAAAACATAGACTCAATATGTCAGGGAAAATTAAATCACAGAGTTACATGTAATTTCTAGTCTCGTTTGAAACTTTGCTGTAGCTGTGCAGAATTTGTGCTCGGGTCATACATGTGAGCCTCTGTGTTTCTGCACGCAGAGATAAAGCATGAAATTAATTCAAAAAGAAAAAACAAAGGAGTTGTATGCTGCAGTAACACAAACAGCTATGTTTGGAAGGATGTGTACATGCTACTGCAGCTCACACACAATTCTGTGGGCAGCTCTGGAGGCCAGGCAGCAAAGCCCCAGACCAGCCTGGGACACAGCCTCACCTGCAGCACAAAACAAAGACAAACTGACCTGGCAGATCTGAAAAATGCCTGTTTTCCTGTGGTTGTCAGATTAATGAAAGGGACCCTCCCTCAAAACTGAAGATACCAAAACTGACAACAAACTTTAGCACAGACTTTTCCCCTCGAAGAAGTGATGTTGCATTTTTCAAAACAGGTAGGTTTAATTTGCCAGTATTTCTTTATCCTTGAAGGCCAGTAATAGCTTCTCTTCTGCAAGTATTCAATATCCAACAGAACACAGTCCATTATCCTCTGCCAATATCTACTACTGCAATCTGTGTCCATCTAATGAATTTTTGGGATGTCAGGGTCCTGCCTGCTGGTGCAAGAGCTGTGCCTTGAGCCAGGAGCTCGGTGCCTTCCCCAGCGTCTTCTCCCCAGCTCCAGGAAAGCCTCAGCAAGGCACCGTGGCAGAGAGCAGCACAGTTTGGTGGTAAAAACTGTGGATTCCATGGGAGTCCCCGGATGAAAAGCTGGTCTTTAGGCAGAGCAGGAGGGGCTCTCCCAGCCAAACCTGGACCAGGAGCAGCTGAGCAGTGCCTCACCCGAACAAGAGACCAGGCTTTACCTGACCAGCAGACCAAAATTATCTCTTTAAAAGGTTCTGAAGGCCAGGGACAGATAAGAGAGAAGATGGAGGAGATAAAGCAGATGGCAACGAGGGAGCAAGACTGATTGGGATGAGGTGTAGATGGCCAGGCTTTCCTAAATGCCCGGTACTTGAGCACTACTGTGGTACAGAACAGCAAGAAAACAGAGGTTGGAAGCTGCACGTAATTACAACTGTGTTTAGCTAAGTGTATTTCCTGTGGAGCTCACAGAGCCCGGCTGCACTCGAAGCTGGTGTGTTGGTATCAGCCACCCTTTGTCCCTAAAGAGGTAAATTACACCTCTGATTTGTATATAAAGTTCAATAGCTGCTAATGGCTATGCTTGAACTGCAGACAGAGCTGTGGACTGGCATCTCCAGGCGCCAATTCCTACGAAGGGATAGCACATTAAGGGATTTCACAAAGGGGGAGAGTTCAGCAGCCGAGACAGGGAGAAGTGAAAACAGGCCGGGGAGAATTGTGCAGGGGCAGCCCAGTGAGTGCCTGGCTGGGGGACCAGGCTGGGTGGGACGGGCTTTGTCCCCTCAGCTGTGTCCAGGGAGCGGCACCCTGCCACACCCTGCCCGCGGCCGTGGGGCTGCAGCCACCCCAGCATCGAGGGCCGCTCCAACCCAAGCTGTCCTGTGGCTCTGTGACCCAACTCCTGCTGCAGTTCCAGAGCTGCGTGCACGTGGTGCCGCTCGGGACAAGGAGGAAAGCACCGTGACAGATCCCATGGGGAAGGAGACAAGGCAGGAGGGATGTGAGAACCGAGCCAGGGATGGACGAGAGCTCTCCTGGAATCTGCCAACACCGGGAAGGGTTAACGGGGCAGCTCCCCAGCACAGGCGCTGCACGCAGGGGCACACGTGCACACCGCGATCTAATTAACAGAGAAAATGCCAAATGCTGCAGATGAATTGCTCTTCCCGAGCAGAACTATGCATTACCTACTTCAAGCACAGCCCGGTTCATACATATGCAATGCTCCTCACAAACACCGCACGTGGTGCGGGAAACAATCCCGTAAATGAGGATGCAAAAGGAGGTCACTAATTCTCCTGGAATATCTTGGGGAGCAGGCGGAGGGAGCCCCGCACGCGATCCCATCCCTGCCCATCCCGGCCCGGCCGGCGCGGAGGAGCCGCAGCCCCGCGGCCGCTGCCAGCGCCGCTCGCCCTGACCCAGATTCCCGAGCATTTCTGCATAGCGACAGAGGTCCGAGCAGGACAAGTGTCACCTCCCAGCCCACGGGATCCTCCGTTTCCTACTGCTTCGGCTGGATGTGCCCGGCCTTTACAAGCAGGCATGCACAGGCACGGCATTGCACATACAATGTTAGTAAACACGGGAAGGGAAAAAATTAGAACAACAAAAATCCTCTTCTCGTTCACAGAATATTCCTCTGAAGTAGATACAGGGCTGTGAGAGTGGCTGCACGAATCTCCATCGCACGGATCCTCCCTGGGAGAAGCCTGGCAGTGCCGTTCTGGCCAAAGCTCTTTTAAAGGGACTTTGCTCGTTTCTGGCTGTCTCAGCATTCTTGTTGCCCTGAACCACCCTTGCTCTTTCCCTTCCACCAAAAGGAATCCTATTTATTGAGCCACTCAGAAAATTACAACTCCTTCATTACCCCCAGCCAAAGCTCTGACGCTGTGAGGAAATGCATTTTCCCACCCCAAGCCCCACACACCTCATGTACTGTCCTATTTCCTACTCCCTCAGTCCCTATGGAATTACAGTGTATTGACTGCAGATGCACTGGCAGCTCTGATGTCATCTCCAGGCTTTTTCTTTTTAAATTTTTTTTCCCTAGGTGAAGCATCTGTATTTCCTCTGTTCTGAAATTTTGTGCTGAAACTATAACAAGCCAAAAATCTCTTCAATGGGAAATTTCACAAACGGAGGATTATGACTTCAGCTCCAGAATAAGCAGCAGGAGCAGATGGAACTCTTCAGAAACAATGATTCCATTTTCATGCAAATTTCCTTAGTAGTTAAAAAAAGACGACGAAGAAAAAAACCACCAAGATATCAGAATGGTCTCTAAATGGAAGGGTTTTGAATGATGCTAAAAGCAAAGGGCTGGTAGCTCTCCAGAGTCTCAAGCGTTTTAGTGGCAGCCAGGGTGAGAAAAAACCATGACAAACTAAACCCAGACTCCGTCCCCACTCAGCGTCAGGACAAGGGAAAGAGAAAACGGAGTGAATGTGTATTTTAGTTTCTATGATTTTCAACATCCTTGGCTTTGTGCTAACGCACACTTCAGAGCTAATTCTTATGCTCTTTAGGAGCACAGGCTTCATTCATGAAGCAGCATGACAAAAATTCTTTATCCACTTGATGACTACAGAAGGTGACAGGCACCGAGAAGCAGCCAGCCACAGGGACCCTGTCAGAGTGCTAACCTGCAGTGCTCCTCCTCGGAGGACAGCGCTCCCCTGATTGCAGGAACACAGACATGCATATTTCATAGCCCAAGTGTGGAAACCGAGCCAATTCTTTTGTTATTAATACTGGCAGCATACCCTAAAAAACAAATAATGCACATACCCTGTTTCTGGCTCTTCTAGTGACTTCTTACCCAATTTTGGTCTCGTGCCTTAATTTCCCCCTTGTGTTTACTCCCCAAGTGAGAGAATTCAAGCTGCTCCCTCACTCTCAGCGTGGTGAGGACAACTGGCTTTGCACAACATTGTGCCTGTGCCCCACAGCAGCACCTCTCTGTCCCGTGGTGCACACAGAGCACATGCTCACGGTAGTAACTGGAATATTTCAGAAGGCCCAGGGAATTCCAGTTTTCCAGGCTACTCTTTTAAGCTGAGCTTTCAAAGCCAAGAGGAAACGATATGCACAGAGGGGCAGGAATGCAACAAGCACTGCTGTTTGTCAGGGCCTCCCCCTGCCCGGACCAGGGGAAGCTGCAGCCACTGGGATGGGCCAGCCCCTCCAAAGCCAGGGTCCCTCCTGCCACAGCTGCTCCCTGGTGCCACTCCTGATGTTTTGCAGTGAGGTTTGCATGTTTTGCATAAGCGCCTATCAATTCTATAAAACAATTTCTGTCTCGCTCAGTTTCACATTGATTTTTAAAATTAATTTTATTCTTTCTTTTTCATGCAAAAGGGACACAAATTTGGCTTCAAATGAAGCTGCCAACAGTAAAGGCCTCTGAGCCATGTGTTCAATACCAAGAATACTTCTGTTTAATCCCATTCTACCTACACTTATCCCTTTCATCATGTCACTGGCCAAATCTTTTCACTTTGAATTTGCTCTCAAGCTGAATCTCTTTCCTTCCTCATCAAGTTAGATGGATTTAAGCAATGACAGCTACCAAAAGGACAGAGCACATATAAAATAACTCCAAAAATGGGCTCAACAAGGTTTATTTTCAAGCTCTTGCCTTGCTTACTTCTTAGCCAAAGGACGCAAAGAAACAATTTCCTCAGTTAATCCCTCCTTGACCCAAATTAACTTTTTCCAAACTATTTTCTTAAATAATTTCTTTACAGTCTTGCCTGAATGAGCTTGACAATAGGCACATCTCAGTCTCCCAAGGAAAGGAAGAGAACAGCAGTGGGGAGGGATAAGAAGACAACTTAGCTGGTCTGACCAGCACGGTGCTGCGCATTGGTGTGGTGGAAGAGGGGAGCTTCAGATTAACACTCTGGATTTCTCTTTATTTCTCAATAAAGATGACACAGGAGGGAAAAAAGACATATGTCTTCTAAGCCCCCACTTCTTCACCTGCTGGTCTTTGCAGTATGAAGAGAAATGAGATCCATCTGCCCCAGGCCTCGCCTGTCTGGATCAGCACTTTGGATCTGACCAAACTCATGGGAAGACTTTTCCTTCCTCCTTCCCCTCTCTTATCACAGTCTTCCTCCAGGATGGGAACTGCCAGAAACACTTGAGGATAATTGGGAGAAGCACAGGGGAAGTCCCAGCATTGCCTCTCCTTTAGATTCCTCAATGGATCTCCATTGCTTTTTCATTTTGACTTGGGTAAATTCTAAGCAGCAAACTGTGACACAAAGTTGATGACAGTACTGTAAAACGGCTGAAGGGCTGAAAACTGGGTCAAGCCCCACCTCCTGCCCCCAGCCCCATCACCACTGACAGGGTCCTGCAGGGCTGGGCTCTGGCTCGGAGGAGCAGCCACGGCACAACGGCCTCGGCTGCAGTGCCCTTGCCCGGGGACCTTGCTCTCCACGGCTGCTCCAGCAGCTCACTCCCAGTGGGAAATGATGTTTTCCATAGATTTAGTGAAACATGGTTCTAATTTAGTAATGGCGATGTTCATCCCACTGAGCAGGACCGAGTGTTTGGAGAATGAGAGCAAAATAATTAGGACGAGCCTCAAAATATTCACACGACTCAAATATTTGAAGATCACCTCTGATGTGGGGACAGAAGGAGGCACCTGGAGATTGGCATGTGGTTGTGCTTATACACTGTGCCAAAACCCCGTTCCCTCTTCCAGACCCTAACATTTCATATTTGAGGACTTTTATAGCATTTCTGCTAATCTTAAAATGGGTTCCAGAGCTGTTCAGATACCTTGTAAAGCCCATATTACCAAAAGAACCCCCACTCTAATGGATCCATGTTTTATTTTTCATGAATAGGATCAAAGATGCCATATGTTTTTCAGTGAGAAGCCCACTCTTACCCCAGCAAGCACCATAATATGTATTTTAACAACTGCATTAATTATGTTTCAGGAGTGTAACTACATGACTCAAGAAATTAAAGACAATCTTCAAAAGAGGAGGCAGATAGGAAGCTGTCTGGGAACTGGAGAAGTTACTCCAGCGGTGATTGTGGGCAGAATGAACAGCAGGTACGAGTTGTCTCCTTCACACTCGTGACAGGGAGGTGGGAACCTCTTCATCCACATCAACAGCAGCTGCGTGACAGTGATACAAGCCTGGGTCACCATTAAAGCAGCATGACAAGCTTTTTATTTTTTCTTTTTCTTTCCAAATTGCTTCCTTTTGGATGAGTTCCATGTAGCTGTCATTTGTTTTCTCGTTTCGTTTTCATTTTCCACGTATGCATTCATCCAGCCCTTGAGAGGGAATTCTACAGAAATCCGTGTCTAGAATGCCCACAAGGGCCCTCTGAACCCACCCTTCCCACTCCTCTGTGTCCCTGCTAATGACATTATGGCACATCCCAAAAACTCTGCAGATTTGACCAGCAAAGGGCAGGAGCTGCATTGCCACTGCAGCTCCTTCCCTTCATCCACCACCTGCAGCTGCCCCGGTGCCCGTGCCCCATCCCGGCGTGCTGGGGCTGCCAGAGCACCAAAGCACAGGAGCCCAGAGCCAGCAGTGGTTACTGCAGTCGATACTGGAAGCATTTTAACAGCAGCCAAACACGGAGGGAGAACAGCCGTGCAGTGTTAGAGAACGAGAATCTGTGCTACGGGACAGGACTGTGGGTGAGAATGGAGCTCAGGAGTCACCTGGTCCAAACTCCCCTCCAAGGAGGGTGCCCAGTGCTTTGGTCTTCCCCTCTTGAAATGTTCTCAGAGAAGAATAAAAGGTCAGTGACTGAAAAAAAATTAGAGAAAAAAAGACTATGAAACCTGGAAGAAAATGAGAAGAGAAAATGCAGCACAGACACTGACTTCTCCCCACTGCTCAGCCCTGGGGTCCCTCTGAAAACACTTGACAGAAACAAACTTAGTGCGTCTTAGTGCAATTCCAGAGACATCCCAGTGTCTTGTTTCACTGTTCTAGCACAGGGACAGGACGCAGACGAGTTGTGGGAGCAGCTTTGAGTATTGCCAGTCTCAAACCACCGAAACTAGCAAGGTAGTGCAGTTCATTCATCATCAGGTGGTCCCATTGAGAATGTGCTTGAAAGGGTTTTATTCTGTCCTGCCATACAAACGGGACCGGTTGTTCTCCCTGTGCTAAAGAATGGAAAGGTAACAAACACAAGTGGAAAATCTCCTGGATGCTGCGTGTGGCTCAGGGCGGCGCTGCCACTGGGATTTGGGGGGGTTGTCCTGGCGCTGCTGAGGGACAGAATCCTGCCTTTGCGGGAGCCCGCAGCGCTCCTTGAAGGCGCTGGAGCCGCTCTGTGACACCTCTCAGGTGCCTCTGAGTGCGATCACGAACAGCCTCGCGCTGCTGCCCGGCTCTGCCCGTGACCCAGTTTCCCAGTGGCCCCGAATGCCCGGGGATAACCCGGGCGGGGGCTCGGGGGCCGGCGGACCAGGCCCGGCGGGGTCGGCTGACAGCCCCGCGGCGGGGCCCGCGGCGGGCGCGGGCGGGGCTCGGCCCAGCGGTGCGGGCGGGGGTCCCGGCGCTGCGGGGGCAGGCTCGGGGCGGGGGCAGGCTCGGGGCAGGCTCGGGGCAGGCTCGGGGCAGGCTCGGGGCAGGCTCGGGGCAGGCTCGGGGCAGGTGCGGGCCGGGCCCGCCCGGCACCCAAACAGCGCCGGCCCTGCGCCCGCCGCCGGGGCGGGACGGACCCTCAGGGGCGCGGGCGCGGCCCAATCGGCGGCCGGCCCCGCGCCGCCGCAGCCAATGGGCGCGGCGGCAGCGGGCACGTGACCGGGCGCGCGGCCGCCCGTCAGCGGGCGCTATATATCGGGGCGGGGGCGCGGGCGGCGGCGGCCGCGGGGGCTCGGCGGGTCCGGCCGCTGCTCCCGCCCCGCCCGCGCCGCGCCGGGGCCGCCGGGTCAGCGCCGGCAGCCGCCGGGCCGCCCGCACCGCCGCCGGCTTCGGGGAGAGCGAGCCCAGCGCGGAGCCGTCCCCGGGAGCGCCCCGCCAGGTAAGGCGTTAATCCGAGTCCCGGCGGGCCGGGGGGAGCCGCCGGGGGGGCGGGGGTCGCGCTGCGCCCCGACCTGCCGCCAGCTGGGTTTTTTTTTATTATTTGTATTTTATTTTTCCAGTCTCATTTCTGCACGTGCTCCTTTGTTCTCCAACAGAAGCGCTTTTTTTTTTTTTTTTTTTCATATATGTATATATATATATATATCCGTTAATGTAACGCAGCTGGAGCAGCCGCTCCCCGCCGGTACCGGGGGAGGGGGGAACAGGCAGCGGCTCCCCCTTACCCCCCCCCCCCCGCTCCCCGCTTTATTCCCTCCTCCCCCGAAGAAGAAGGAGAAACTCGAGCGATTCCGCAGCGCTGGAAGTTGCTCGCGGGTCCGGGTCGGTAACCAGACACGCGTGTCGCCCGAGGGCTGGCGGGGAGGAACTGAGCCAGACGGGGACACAAAGGAGGGGGCAGCCCCAGACACGCCGTCCCCGCCCCGCGGCGGCAGCGCCCGGCACCGCCGAGACCCGGGCGGGGACGGCGAGGAGGGAGAGGATGCCCCCGGTCCCCCCTTTTGTCTGGCTCCGGTGGCACCTGCGGGGGCGAGCGCTCGGCCGCCCCGCCCGCGGACCGTATCGCGACCGGCGACGGATTAGCGACAGTTGTTGTGGTCGGAGAGGGCTGAGACAGCCCCGCGCTCGGCCGTTTGGGTCTGCGGCCGTGCAGGGCTCGATTCCGTAAGCCTCGTGTTAATTAACAAAATCATTAAAAATTACAAACAAAAACTGCAATAAAATGAGCCGCGATGTGCAGTATTCCCCCAATTCTTGCTCCCTCACACTAAGAATTTTTATCATAACTTGCTGTAAAAGAAATTTAACATACTTGCTGCCAGACTGTCGACAGCGATTAGCTGTGATGCTTGTAATGGACTCTGTACATATCTAGAAGAAATTTAATGTATTTGCCCCCCCCCCCCCAAACCATCTGCAGTGATTTACTGTGACGATTGCAATGGGCTGTGTATATGATATCTAGAAGAAATCTAACTTATTTTCCCCCAAAATTCTCTGCAGTGCTGCTTAGGCTCTGTGGATGATAAAAGATGTTCAATGTACACTTAAAAATCTGGTATTCTCTAAGAAAATAATTTCCATAAACTTTTCCTATCATTTCCTCAGCAAAAACAACCCATTATGAAAGCTCTAAGTAGAATTCTTCCACAAGTTTAGCAAGTTGAGAAGGGGATGATTTACCCTCCTTGTTTTGTCCAGGAATGCGAGATAGCATATTTTAAAAGTTAATAAGTATTAAAAAGCCACGAGGAGCATTAAAAGTGTTATTTGCAAGCGGCGTGCTCCCCGCGGCCGCGGCGCGGAGCAGCCAGCGCAGCGCCTGCAGCTCCACGCAGAGCAGAGGTTATTCACATGGCTGTTCGAGAAACTCCATTCATATCTCTGACTACCTGGATTTGAATAGAAACCAGACAGCAATTCTTTGGTCCCAGCCACTATTCGCCCCGCTGGACAATAGAGATTTGTTAGCACACAGGCACAAGCCCTGGGACACAAAGCTGGAGGCAGCAGAGATAGGGGCTTCACTGCACAGGAAATTACAGCTTTTGATGCACTGTTGGCAGGTCTGTCGGTTCAGAACAGCAACATGCCTGTGCCATGTTTAAGAGCTCCTGACTGCCATTTTTAACCACCTAGAATGTAATAAAAGCTTTATTGTCGCAGTACATAAAATCATGAAGTCCATATGGTTACTTTTCAGCTGCCCTGGGTCTGGAAGGCAGAAGCATGATCTGGCTGGAGATTTTAATTTGGGGGGGAGTGGGGGCAGGGGGGGGGAATTAGAATTTGAGGACAGAAAACCTCAAAGTGTTTATAAAAGCAGAGGTTTGTTACCGAGGCAGCTGATGTCCAGCCTGAGATGGGGTGGTGTTCTAATGGACTCGGTTTAGTGGTGGCTGTATGGGGGCATGGCTGGGCCACTTATTTCATCCTAAAAGGTCCAGTAAATTTACTCCACGCAGCTCCAGTACCAGCTGTGGAGGAGAACGTTGTTCAGTTGTATCAACTTGGCAAACACAAAAATAAATAAGAAAAACCAAACCGCTCAGTGTCTGGTACCTCCCATTTCCCCTACTTTCCCCCCAGTCTGGAGTTAAAATGAGAACTGCTCGGAGACTGGGCTTTAATCCGCTGATTGGAGCCAATGAGCAGAAATTATCGAGATTAGAAAACCAACCAGCAGGTTTTATTAGCTGAGAAGCCAGCCCCTCGCTGTGCGCGGCGCCGCGGCCGCGCGCCGGGGCTCGGGGCAGTCCTTGCCCAGAGAGCTGCAGGGCTGGGGCTGGTGCTCCTCTCTTTTTGTATTTTTCCATAACTCTTACCTCCCCTACCATCTTAGCACCAGCTAAAATACCAGGTCCAAGGGGCTTTTAAGAATGTTAAGATTCTGCCAGGCACGGTGTCAGGGTGTCTCTAGGTGTGAGCCTCGCTGCGAGCGCAGCACGAGTGGGATGACTTGGCTCTTCTTGACTCAGGAAAAACAATGAAAGTGAGAGTTGTGTATTGCAGTTGGGAAAGTGTGTTTGTAATGAGCTGCAGCCATTCAAAGCATCATAAAATACAGAAACGAACGCTGGGCTGTTTGCTGCCATTAAGCATGTTTTTATCAACACGATCCGTGTGAGCTCAGGAAAAAGGGAAGAGTTTTAAAGCAAGGAAGGTCCATCTTCCAGGGAGACACCTGGGATGAGCAGTGCTAATGCTCTGCACCAGCCCACGAGGCAGATGATGGACTTGCTTCCACTGGTCCTTCGAGCAACATAGGGTGAAAAAAGGCAGGATGACTAAAAGAACACACTTCTAAAAAAGGTGCTTCTTGTATGACTAACAAGCACCCGTACATGTGAGGGGCCAGCTCATAGAATTTTCAGCTGCTGTTTCAGAACATTAAAAATATATATGTGAATGTAAATACTTTTCACAGGAGTCAGTTTTGTCTGAGTAATTATATAACTTCCTTGAATTCTCTTCCTCATGGAGTACAATGGCTTGGGTGTATTGCTTCTCAGTAAAACTTAGCTTGATCGTAATCTAGCCCAATTCTTATTACCTATTTTGATTTTTTTTTCTTGCTGGTACTGACAAGCCCAGAAGGACCTACCTAAAATAGGCCTTTGAACAAAAAAAATATTTTTAATAAAGGTTAAGGATATTGATGTTTCTATGTACAACACACTTTTAGATGAAATTCCATGGCATTCTTAAAATACAGCAACCTTTTCTGTAAGACTGCTAATACTTAATATTCATCCAGATGTTAATGTTAAAACCTACCCCTTGAAAGTGCTGTCTGAAAAAAAAAATGTGCTGAAAAGTTAAATTCTGTCATTGCAATTGGGTCGTAAGATTTTGAGTACCTGTTAAGCACATAGTTTCGAATGGAAACCAGACCATTATAGGTAGGCAAAAAGTACTTTTGCTTAATCAAAACAGCCATAAGAGGAATGTCTGGGCATAACCCGCCCCCAACAACATCCACAGACTCAGCCTGGACATGGGAATAATCCCATCAGGCACATAAGAAAAGGATGCTGATGGCTCTTCTCATGTGGTCAGGGTTTATTTAAACTGCACATAGAAATAACAGATGATTCCAAAGTCAGTTTTCACAACTCCAGTTACAACTGTTCCAAGGGAAAGCTTATAAAGCCTGAGCTACTGTCACAACCACTAAAAGCCTTGGAAGTTGCAGCAGATGCAGAAGACCAGCGCGTGTATAATCCAACCATTAATAGATGGTATTGCATTACGGGGTTGGTTGCCAATAAAAATGCGTCAGGTATGCTGAGATCTCACAATACACTTGGCAATTTAACAAAAAATGTGGAATCCTAAGAATTTCATTTTATCTTAATAATAGCCAGCAGATGCTGTAATCGTTTCAAACCCACAGCGTTGATTAATAGTGCTCAACAGTTTCAAATGTTAAGAACTCAAAAGATAACAATTGGGTGTTTTGATAGAAGGGTAACATGGAAGCATGTGTCTCCCTAAGAAGCACCACAGACACACAGTCTGATGACATCACCTTTTCAAACAGACTTCAGTCATTCCTGCCCTCCCTGTTCTGCCTGAGAGTAGCTCAAACCATCTGCAGCTGCCCTGGACCATAACACAAAGAGATGAATCCCACTGCCAGCAATGACCTGGGTAAAACTGCACATTTCTGAGTGCTGAGTGCCGCATCTCAAACCCAACAACCCTCCTGCATTAGCAGTTAATTGTGTGGGAATGAATATTGCAGGAAGGCTGGGAATGGGAATTCTGCTGCCCGGCAGCAGGTCCCTTTCCACCACACCAGCTTTGGGATCCGCACAATTGGTGTTTGCAGCGCCACGCTGCTCAGCCCTGCGGTCACCCCGTGTTTCCCTTGGAAAGAGCAGGCTGTGTGGGATGAGATGCCCAGCTGTAGGGGCTGCCTGGGCACGTGGAGGACTAACGTGTGGAGCACTAACGTGTCCCCCTGCAGGCACTGCCCTCAGCTCAGGGCTGCTCTAACACTCGGGACAGGGGTTTTGTGCTCTGGAGTGGCTCCCACGGTGGCACAGGCACTGCTTGTCCAGTGCAGGCACACTGGAATGCAGTGAGTCCTGAGAGCCATAGGTAATCAATCCCCAAAAATCTGTCAATATGTTTACTGATTCTCAGTTTGGTAACAAAATCAGTTTATAGTTCTCTTGGAAAATACCTTGCCATATTCAAGGCTTTCCTACTTCGCTGTTTCCAGGCTTTGAGCACACATGACTTGAGCATTAGAGCACACGCCCCTCTGTTCCCATGTACAGGTCCGCAGTGCCTCTGTAAACAGTGCAACATCTTGAGTCTGATGTCATGAACAAAAAGGATTCATCTGGTCCGTGAGCAGAAGTGGTCAGGGTTTCACCACGCACTGCAATTCCCAGTCTCCCATATTTACTTACATTTCCAGCTGCCAGTGCCCTGGAGTGGCAGCAGCTCCATTTACATAACCAGGGCTGGGTACCCCGGGGGCTCTTGTGGAGCTGAGCCCCCCAGTGCAGGCAGGGAGAGAGCTCTCACCTCCCTGAGAATGCTGCTCCTCCCTGGGGGAGGCTGGGGGAGCCCACCAGGGCGGCCACATTACACAGGGTGGTTATGCCATGGACATAAAACCCTCCCCAGCAGCTGGGCGTGATGAATGGCTCTTCCAGCCAGATTTATCTCTTTAGGTAGAGCCTCAAATTCAGACTTTTAAGATGATCAACACGTTTGCAGGCAAGGTTCACATTAAAAAGATCCTAGTTACAAAACAGAATGCATTCAAGTTTGCCATATATTATTTTCTGCTAAAGATTTAAATATCATGTGGCTTTAGCTTTCTTTCTGTTCACTGAATATCAAGGTCAATTAGGAATGATGTCTGGCTAGTACTCTCAGAGCAGATTAGACAGTTGCATCAAAAACTAGGACCATGTATAGGTCATCTGTTACTGTGACCTAGATTTCTGAGAATCTGTTCAATTTGTTTTATTGAAAATGTGGTCCTCTCTCAGTTCTGTTTCTCATAGCAAACCTTTCTGTAATAGCAGAAAATAGCTTTATTAGATACTTAGAGACATTGCTTACTACTTCTGCTAAGACACAAAGAAAATCAAATCCATGCAGCTGACCTGTGCCTGTCATCCATTTAATTTTAAAATAACTTAAGGTTCTGAAAGGCTTATGCCTTATAATCTAAAGCATTTGGTCCACATGCCAAATACTAAGCAATCTGAAATACATAATAGCTTAGCTCCAGCTTTGTTTGCCCTATTTAATTCATTTTTTGCCTTCAGTAACCAGAGAGTAGATGCAGTATTTCTGCAGTCTACTTTGGAAAAGAAGACAGTACAGGAACATTTGAGTGAGGCTGTTTTGTTTGTGTCTGTGTGAGCTTTGTGGTGCTCTGGGAGGAGAGTTGGTGTGGATTGCCCAGATCCAGACGTCCCTCCCAACCCCGCCTGCTTACTGAGGATAAGGATGGTGCTGTCTGAACCCTGACACTTTACAGTACACCCACCTATGCTTCTGGGTTGGCATTCTGAAACCACATAAAAGCAGATTTCCATTTGGAACATTTTAGCCAAATTTCCTCTCCTCTCACAGCTCTTAATTGTTCCGGTAGAAGGCAATTACTAGAACAGAGACCACGCAAACCCCGCTGTTGGTGGTGTCAGTACTGGCGAGAGGGAGGACAAGAAGGTGTATCTTAAAATATTAGAAACTATTTTCTAAACACCAATGAGTTCAGCGTAGAAGGAAAACTACAAAAACAATGAAGCGATTGCAGAACTCACAATCCAAAGACCACCAACCAAATCTGAACATTACCATCGTCATCAGTCTCTGTGGCTTTATCCTGCTGGGGTACAAAGCACATCTGGAGCACTTGAGCTCTCATCACACCCCAGGACAAAAGGTTGGTAATACGATCAAAGATCAGGAGAAAGGGCACCAGAAAAGAAAATATGCCAGTAGGTTGAGATTCACAAATGAAAATCTGCAGTACGCCCCTCCCTCCCTCATACATCGATCTTAGGAAATCGGTTCCCATTTTTTCAAAATTCTAAAGCCACTTCAACTCATCTGAATTTTATACTACTTTCATATTCAAACTTTCATGTGCATCTCACAGCACACTGGGACCAATTTATTTTATAGGCAAGATAAAACCTTGCGATATTTGGTGACGTTATCCAAAGATCATTCTTTTAAATGAACATAAGTACATTTTCTCCTTTTTGTTTCACATGATGGCTGCATTTAAATAGGCTAAATGTATAATTCAGAGAAGAATGGCCGAGTCCAGCTCACCTGGGGGTCATATCCACATCCATCCAATATTTAAAAGCACGCAAAAGCAAAGAAATTAAATATATAAGAGGCGGGGGAGGAAGTCTTTCTTCCAACAGAATATTTGCCTGGTAACCAGATAGAAGAGACCGCCTCCTTTTTTACCCCCAAATCACAGTTAGTTGTTCTACAAGTCTTTGAAGACACTTCTATTTTAAATTTTAACACCTGAAGAACAGTTCAAGACGTGCTGCTTGGCTGAGCCACACACAGTGGGAGGAAAGTCTCACAGAAACACGGCTGAGGCTCGATCAGCGCTCCTTCAGACCACGTGTAAACAAGGCTGAATGAATCTGGTGTGAGAACGGGAAAAAAGAGCAAGGACACATAGTGGAAATCCATCCGTGGTGTGGATGGGACCATGCTCAGGACGTGATGTTTCCCTGTCAGCCCCGAGCACATCCATGCAGGCCTTGTGGTACCTGCTGGAGCTGCATGGGAGTGACCACGGCCAGAAGATGGGAGGCAGGATCTTGCAGAGGTTCAGTGAGAGCAGGGCACTTGTTCTGTGTGGCACCTGCTCAGCTCACAAGGAAGACACTCCTCATGGAAAGAGTAACACGCTTCCAGCTAAGCCAGATGTTGGCAAGGGATGAGAAATCTCATAACCTTTGGGAGGAAAGCCAGGTGAGGATTCATTTTCCTGCTCATTACAATGTCATCGTAATGTCATTTTCTTTGCTTGAGTTCTATACAGTTACTGGAAGTAAAATCTTTATTGCACTGAGTGTATTGTGAAATGGGGTCTTACAAGGTGTCAGCATAAAACTGACCCAGAGGTGCCACATGGCCAAAACTGAGCCAAAAAGTGAGATTTTACAGATATTTCTTTTGAGAAGAACGTCAAATCTTGAAGTCTATCAGATGAGAATTGCTGGATTATAAAGATGAAAACCAGGAACTAATTATCTTCAAAGGGACAGTTATCAACGAATCGGGAGGAGACATTATGATTATGAAAAGCAAATCCTCCATTTGATCCCTCTCCATCCATACTGCTTCCCAAGCAGATAACCTAAGCTTTATCCATATGGAATTGCTAATACTCCAAACAGGGAATCAAATATAAAAGTCCCAATTAGCATATAAAAAAAAAAAAATCCGTGTTTATACAGTGTAGTGTATGATCAGTGTGTTAACAGGGGCACATGGCAGCAGTTCCTTGGGGGTCTTGTCCCTGCTCTGAAGCCACAGGAAGCCATCTCAACAAAACAGACCTCAGATTTCTTTCCCAATTACTTTGCAGCATATTTTCCCCATGCTTGCCCATTACAAGTGCAGGTTCTGGGCATGTCTTGAGTATCTCACATGGGAAAACTGAAATGATTCCTGTGAAACACATCCAGGGGCAGGCGGCGTGCTCAGGAGAGCCCGCCCAAGGCACTGCGCTACCAAAGCAAAGGAGACCTTAACTCCAAACCCAGGATTCTCTGACATTATCCAGCTACATCATACATCCAGAAACAGTGACAAGGGAACCTCAGCTGGACTCTTGGGACCAGCAGGAGAACTGATGGGGCTTCCTACTCTCACTGCCCTGGCAAAGACTGGCAAGTCCAGCTCCTTCCAGCCTCAGCACAACAAGGGAATTCTCTGCAACACAGGAACTAATTTCTGTGAAAACTGTCAGACTGATGACTCTGCCAGCAATTTCTAAAAAAGCTAAAAGGCAGAAAACAATCTCAGTAACAGAATCATCTGCAGTTAGGATCATCTCTCTCCTTCCCGAAACAGGCACAGGAACCATGCCTGAATTCACAGCTAGTGGGAAATCTTTTGATCTTCACAGACACAAAGCTGCCAGCCAAGAAGAGCAGTCAGCACAGGGGGACCTTCTGAAGAAGCACTTATCCTAAATTCACCACCACAGTAAATGTAACGCATCCTGGGTCTGGAGCAGTGCAGTCCTCAGTGATGAAGAACTGTGAGCATGTTTAATACAGCAGAAAAGACAACGTTATTTATATCTCACAAAGCTGCTTACCCAGCGTTAGATGTGCCGGAGCACAGTGCAACTGCAGGAATCCATCAGGAGGACACCTGAGATCCTTCTCCATTAAAAGTGATGGATCTAACACAGCCAATCATCTTCATGGCAACAAATGTTATCTTAAAAGACAGGGGATAAAAGTTCACAGGGAAGCTGTGCAAATTCATGAAAAGAAAAATGCATTCCTGGTGACTGAATGCACAGAAGCCTGTCTGCAGAAGTCTGTGTGTGTTGAAAAATGTCTGGAAGACAGGAGATGATTAGCAGGAAATATGCAAGCTTCTCCTCCTTGTATCCTTCTCCAAACATCCATTAGCCACTGGTTTGATTTTATTTTAAGAGTCAGAACTGCTTTATTGATTGCAGCCAACAGCTGCATTTCAGCAGTGGTCCCAAACATCCAAAGTAGTTTTTTCCCAACAAAGACCATTTCTGAAGTTCTGTGAAATGAGATGACGACACTGTTACTGAGACATCCTGGGCTGAGGTAATTTTGTTCCAGTCCAGGTACAAACAGTTCATAAATGGAGCTGCCTCCAAACCCATCCCTGCTTGTCTGCTCAGAGCAGCATCCCTTGCACCACCCTTGGGGTGCTGGGAAGCTGTTACGGTGCTGAAGAAGCTCCTGGTGCCCTCCCCAGCCTGCATGGGTGAGACTGTGCTCAGTCCTTGGCAAAATGTGGTGTGGGGGCAGACAGGGCTTGAGACACCACGTGCTGATGCCTTCACCTTGCACAGAACAACTCTGGAGACAGGACAGCGAGCTGGGCTCTAATCCAGGCCAGCACTCCTGCCTAAGTAGGTCAGCAAGGAAGCCCCTGCCCATGGTGGTGTCTCCCAGCTCCCACCACCAAGCAAATTTGACAACTGTTTCCTTTAGTTGGTCACAGGAGATGGAGTGTTTGATTCTGAAAGCTCGTGTGTTTGTTCTAGTAACATAAAACAAGTTTTGCTTAAAAAATACAACTATTTCACTGTTTTGATAGCTTGGAAAGAGTTTGGTGAAGCACTTAAAAAAATACAGGGCATCTCATTACTCAATCTGAAATGTCAGATTGCAAGAACATCCAGAGGAGCTCATTCATAAATGCCTTATTTTAAAATATTTGGCAAAAAAAATCAAAACCAAAATAATTTTACTTTTCAGATGAAATCACTTGCTGAGTCTTAGCCTAGTATTTTTCAAGCATGAGTGTCTACTATAATTTTCTTGCAAAATTACATCCCTACAGGTCAGAAAGGCTTTCCAGTCTTTATATATGCTCTTGAAACACAAACTGGTATCTCAAGTTTCTGAAGAGTCAAAGGATTTTTCTCTGCTAACAAGCTATGCCATGGTTCTGCTTCCCCCCTATGAAGCCAGACCCATTCCCAAACTCAGGGCAGGGTTGCTGTGCTCTAACTGGCTAATTTGTGCAGGTAAAGATATTGAGAGACAGGACAGAACTCCTGAACCTTCACTGGTTCACCTCAGAGAACTTTATTTCACTGGTGACAGTCTTTCTGATTATTTAATTGCTCTCCACTCAACCTTTCAGAAACCTGCTCAGCTCAGTGATGTCTTCAGGGCAGCCTGTGCCAGAACTGGCTAAAGCATCCTTTCAGCAGTTTCAGGAGAACTAAATGCAGATGCACCAGCCTGTGCTGCTGTTCAATATTTCATTGTTTGCACAGTAGTAGGAGTCACATTGTGCACACACATGCAGTTAATTATCCCCGTGGCAAGTACTGCTTCATGGGCCGAGCCCTTTATCCTCACACATGGTCCGTATTCCTTGTTCCCAAACATGGAATTTTGCATTCGACTGTACCAAAGCATTCACTCACACTTGATTTATCTAGAGATCCAAATCTGTGTCACTCTTCTGTCTAAAAAACCCAAACCTGCTAACACGGGATACTGCGTTTCTCCCAGGCCAGAAACCGCGGTGCTTTAGGACGTGGCCAAGTCATTCTAAGGCTGCGCCAACTGGATCAAGCTCCCACTTGGAATTGCATTTAGACCTCCCCATTTGTCATTTGTTAATCCTTTTAACATTTGCCACAGCAAATTTGTATCATACCAGTTTAAATTGTCATTCGGCATTAAGTCAAACACCTTACAAAAGTCTAGGGTATGTTGCATCCACAATCAAGCTTGTCAACTTAGAATGAGATCAAAAGAACTTGGTAAGTCCTCCTTAAATCGCTGGAAATTGGTACAAACAGCATTTCTCCCAGGCCCCAGAAGAGCTCTGCATCTATTTTCTCTAGGATCACCATCAAGCACTGTGTTCTAAAAGGGCAAATGGAACAGACTGGCAACTTTGGCCCCCGATTTCATTTAGCCCCAGGACTTGTCAAGTAGTAGTCCAAGGAATTTTTGGACAGTTAAATAATCTCCAGTGCTCACTGTAGAAGACTGCTGAATCTGAAGTGTTTGGCCGTGGCATTGCTAGTTAAACACTCACCCAAATCTCAATGAAACAGCAATAATTAAAATTAATGCCAGCAATTCCATGCTCTTGTCTCCCCAAGGTGTATTTGCATGCTTACCCTGCTGAAGTCATTTACCTCGACAAAGAAAACACGTTTTTATAGTATAATTAAAGCTTGTTCCAGGACAAAGCAAATGTGCTTGCACATGGCATTTCTGTGGATGCTCCAGGCAGGCAGTGAGACTCTGTCATGTGCTGAGGACAATCCTGGCCCCAGTTTCCTTCACTGAGGTCACACACCTCCCTCATGAGAGTCACAGCAACAGCACAGGGGGTGCGAGGGAAAGGGAAGCTGTTTTACTACCAGATACATATGTAAAATTTATTTAGTGATACTTTAGGGCAGTGCTGTTGGGATTCCTGCCCTGGTAAATAAAAGCCTTATTGTGAGGAGCTAGTAGAATGATTGGATTAGGGTGTAAGAATTGTTCAGGCACCATAAATACAAAGAGCACAAGAAACATCCATCAAATTAACTCAATCCTGTGCCAGACAGTTACCAGGTTAATCTCTGTGTTTCAGGGTTTGTATGCAAATGTTGAGGAAACCATTTTATTGTACAAAAACCCATTCTCTCCACTGTGATTTGCAAGAAAACCCCACGTGCTCCGAGTGTTCAATACTTTCATTTATAGGAAGGGTCTAGTTCAGCAATCCCTGCCTCCTGACTGGTGGCCTTACAGGGATCCCAGTTTACAAGAACAGAGTTGGGCTTTCAGGGACCCTGGCAGCATCTGGGGAGGGGGGGGTGTCCACTTAATGCTTTTTTCACAACAAAAAAAAAAAAAGAAGGAATAACAATAGAGGTGGCAACTGTCAGCTCTCCTTTCAGTGCTTCGTAGGTGAAAGAAGGCTGAGAGAAAGGAAGGTATGTTGAAGGTTCAGTGCAGACCATAACTTTTGGAGTGTGCCTTGCACATACTGCCCACTTGCAGTTTCCAGAAAACAGTTTTATCATTTCAGAGTCTGTCCAAAAAATCTGATGGAGAGCTTTGAACCTTGCAAAGGGGAAGGGGTGTGCAGCCAGGATACAGAAACAACGTGTAGAGTTTAACATTCAGAAGAAATTCAGGCTCTGAAATTGTGAAACAAGGTGAAAGTTACTACCTCGAAGGTCATTGGAGGGATAAAGGAGGAAGAAGTAGTGAATTCAGAAAAAAGCCTTTCTCACAATGTCATTTAAATATAAACACAGTGTTTTGGTTTGTTAAAACCAAAATTTCTTGCTTGACTTGAACTGAGGTTCCTTGATTTATGTTATACCTACCACATGTAGTCACCCTTCACACTGGGACACTCCTGAGGCTTAACACTCCAGGCTGAGCACTGCTTGTGATTAATTCAAATTGTCTTTGTTCTTTCCACCAGCTTCTACTCCAAAAGATGGCAAGAAAAAGGTGAGACTAATTTTTGGAGAATTCTTTTGATTTTCAGTATCAGCTGATGTTTAATGATACCCTTAAAATCAATCAGTTTAAGTTCAGGCTACCAGCTGTATTCCTGGAGCAAGATTGCTTCAAGTGCTTTATTAGACAATACACTTACTGTGAAACTACATATATCAGCTCAGGATATTCAGAGAGAAACTGTTAGATCCCTACAACAAGAGAAAATACTCCGAATTTAGAGCAAGTTTCCAGCATTTAAGCAGTAAATTATCCCCACTGACTCTGTAGGCTCCACTGCACTCACAGGAAAGTTATTTCAGATACAGCAGCAGATATACTTTTTAACAGACAAACTGCAAATAATTAATTTCTCTGGAACCATGCAAGCCAGGTGGAAAAGGTGAAGTTAATTAGATGCAGTATAGAGATTCAAAGAGATTAAGCCTCCTTCTCTTTTCAGGGAGAAGAGCAGGGACAGGAGCTGTGGAAATACAGACATTAGGTACTCCACCAAGTAGATGCCCTTCTCTCACTTCTGTTGGTTTAGCACTCCCAGTTTTTTTTGAGTGAACTTTATAAAGAAATCTGAATCACTATAAACATCCTTAGTGCTGCTATTGAGAACATGCATATCCACAAGAGGAAAGGCTTTTTCCACAACTGCAACTCCGATATATTCAAAGCTGGTTTAAGAACTACTGAGTGAACTCAGCATCCATAACCAGAGTGTTACACTTCTGCAATTCATTAGTCCTCGAGGTTCCATTCCGTAATTAAAATACTTTGCAGTTTAAGGCTTTACAATAAAGAATGTGCAGTCCTCAGCAGTGTTTCCACTGCCAGTCTATGGAAAACATATGCATGGAAAATCTGTACAGTGCATGTACACAGCCACCTTTGGATAGCTTCAGTGAACATTCAACGCTGTCGGTGAGTTTGAGAACTAGAAAAAACCATCGACCGTTGACTGTACCTTGAGGTTTATCACAAACCCTCTGTTAGATGGAAAGCCTGAACCTTCAGAGATCTCACATGTGGTTGCCATTAGCAGGTCATGATTTACAGATTATATTAAGAGCTCCAGAGGTTGAGTTTTTCCAGTTCTACTTTCTCTGAAAGTGAATTGGTGTATAAGAAATGCTTGTTTTCTCTTAAAAAAAAGAAAAAAGAAGAATTAAAGCTTTATACTAGCACAGAATTTCTGCAGAACAGAGTATAAGAGATCAATGGAACGTTTTGTATGGGCAGCACAAAAGCAGGAACGTATCCACACCATATGGGACACTTGGAAATAAATCTGAGCATGGTTTATGTTCAAAATAGCAGAATACAGGCCAGATCAGGAGAGAAACCTCCTTTCCATGTGGGCTGGCAACTTGAGCTTCTCTGGAAAAAGCTTTGGAATGTCAGTTCATTTGCTCCCAGGAACCTGCACTGGGTTCCAGCAGCTGCTCACCGGGCACGCCGGGCGAGGAGCGGCTCCCTCCCGGCCAGGTCCAGCTGCTCCTGTGGCTCGGGCTGTCACCCTGCAGCCAGGCAGGCAAGGAAATGGCCTTCCTTTCAGAGGCACAGAGAGCCAAGGGCTCAGCCTCCTCTGTGGTACCTACATAGAACCTTTTCCTGCACAGCTGGGTGACCAGGACTGCAGGCTCTGGCAGTGGGTGCCTTCACGGGGGTGCAGGCTCTTGTTCTGCCTGTACAGGGACTGCAGCATCCATGAAATAAGAAAAGACCCAAAGCACATGCCAGGGAATGTTGTCTTGGGCTGCTCCAGAAAAAGAGAGCTTCTAACATGTGTAATTCTACTTCTGTATACAGTCACAGATGGGCAACACTTAACAAAAAAAGACAAAAATCACCCAATCTCAAGCTGAAGGGAAAGCACAGGCTGTTGAAAGGTAAGGCTGTTCCCCTCGAACACCTGGCACCTTTATGTGCTTATATCAGATCACAGTTGGGCACTAAAGTACCAAACAGGCCTTTGTCAAAAGAGGTGCCAGTGGAAGGTGGTTCAGCTGATAGTTACCTGCTCCATCAGCTACAAACCAGATATTCCTGACTGCAGAAATCTGTAGTAGAAGTGGAGTAACCAAGCAAAAATACCCACCTTTACAAAACAAAGACAGTTTCTAAAGAAGAGTATTTTTTGCCCCTCTCCTGTGAATGTGTGCTTGCCAGACCCGCCAAGACTCGCTGCTGCCACAGGGACTGTTCCTGTGACAGCTCCGTCACCGAGCCAGCCTCAGCATCTAATGGCTGCAATCAACATTCATTGCTGTCGGTGGGTTTTCATTTCTATCAACTCACTGATCAATGAATGCAAACTGCGGACCAGCCAGCCAAGGACCACCCCTCAGATGGCCAAGGGGGGCTTTTCCAGCAAGAAAAGCGACACTTTTGCCAAAGAAACGCCGTATCCAAGTTCTGCCTCCCAAAACTCTGTAAGGCTGTGCCATTGTCCCACCAAGTAAGTTCAGGACACGTCATCCAGCTCCTCCACGAGCAAATCTGAGTGCTAATTAAGAAATGCAAAGGGATTTTTAAAGGAGCAGAAAAGTTGAGGAACTAGTTCAGTTCCAATAAAAGTGACACCCAGTTGGTAAATCTGTCAGTAAAGCTTTACCAGGTTATCGGAAATGAAGCTTCCTCCTGAGCGAGCCAAACTGTGGAACAGCACTGGTCCTACAAAGTGACCAGTGAGAGATGAAAAGGGACTGAAGCTGTGGGGCTTTGGACTGACAGGGATGAGAATGGGAGGAAGCAAAGCAGAAAATGGTGATTTAAGATCCTGCTGTAGAGAACATTCTTCAGGGCTGTGGTGGGCAGGGCCAGCTTCAATTACACTGGAAAGGTGAGGAGCTGGATCTGACTGCCTGGGGCAGGCAGGGACCTTCCTGCAGGGAGGAGCAGACACATCTCTGCATGACAGACACGACTGACACTGCTCTGAGACAGAAGAGCAGCCTCTCGAGCTGCCCTCCAAGTATTTTTACATGACATACTTGTCCCCAGAAATGGCCCTGTGTCTGGACAGCAGCATGCAGTAAAGGAAGGAGGCTCCTGTGGTGCCACCCAGACCAGGGATGGTGGATCCCACTCAGCTAAGCAGTGGTGTCAGTCAATCCCTGGGCAGTAAAGGGTCCAGCTTCTCTGACTCCTTGTTTGCTCCTGCAGTTGCTCACAGGATTATCCTGAAGGAGCCTGTCCAGACATGCTGTGCTGCTATCCCACAGGAACCGTGTCCCTCAGCTCACTGTACTGCTCAAGTCAGAACAGCTCACCAAGAACTTCTAAACTCCAGTTTGGTGAATATTCAAAATATATCTGCGTGTTCTGTTAAAAGATTTACACTTGTTCAATTTTACACAGGAACAGCTCCACCAAGTTCAACAGCTGCACACTAAACAGACTGAACTTCGCAAAAGTGGAATTTTAGGAAAAATCTCCCCTGTCCCTGAACCTGATAGCAAAGAGCCCTGTTCAGTCACCCACAGTGAGCACTTCCACTGACAGCCCGGGTAAGTGTGCTGGTTTGGTACAGGGAATTTACCACAGCAGTGCAACAGTGAGCAGCCCAAAAGCAGGCCTGCCAAATTGTTTTAACATTATGAAAACAAGACAAATGACTCATTTTTGATCCAGTTTGACATTCTGCCTTTGAAATCTCAAATTTTTCAGCATGCTTGGCAGACTCATTCGGAAGTGAGAGTGCACAATTTGGATTTTTTCCAGAGATATCTTACATGATGTACATGATGTTATTTTAAACAGGCATTTCAGCCAACTGGTTTTCCTCATGTATACCTGTATGAAAGTAGAAAATACAGAAGTCCTGACAGAGGTGTTCATCTTTACTGCAAGGACATGTGAAAATAATTCACTGTAATTACTGTGAATAAGACATTGCAGACAAACAGGGAAAATTACAGTAAAGCGGCCATTACCCCAGTTTGCCAATGCACGACAAGCCAAAGGCTTAAGCAGACATTCCACACCTCTCAAATGCTCTGGATGCACAAATAACCTTCAGATTTGGATTCCTACTCTGTAAAAATCCTCCAGGCTTTTTAGGGGTTTTTTTGCTTTAGTCATGTTTGGTAAGGAGACAGCAAGGGGAAAAACTTAACTGAGGGAAGACAGGTTAGCAGGCATGTTCAGAATGTTTTTAAAGCCATGCTTGGGAAGATTTAGATGTTTGTGTCAGCAACTGTTTGCTGCCTAGCAGAGCCACCACCCCGCAGATCCGCCTGCCCTGGGGCACATCAGGGTGACACTGAGCACCAACACATTCAGTGCTGCCTCTACAGCCACGGGATAGCTGGGGATGGAGAAGTCTGGGACCTGCCCAGCAGGAATTGCCAGAGCTCATCCATCCACACCAGAGGCCAGCGAGGGCTGGGTCACCATCCTGACTGACCAGAGTGGCCACCAGCACTGACCGGGTGATCGAGACACAGGGAGACATCAAAAGAACTCGAGGAGCTCGGTTTATTTAGTTTATCAAAAGTTTATATAAATATCTTCATAGGGAACAGACAAGCATTTTTCAGTTTAGCAAAAGGTAACAGACATGAACGCTGTAGCTAGACAAACTCACACTGGCAATAACATACAGTTATTTAAGGGGAGAGAGGGTCAGTCAGCTCGTGTTGGACAGCCCTGCCCTTTTTCTGCAGATACATTCTGCTGGGAGAATACTGTGCAAAATTTAGTTATGTTTTAATACCTGTCAATGCACAAGAGTAAATATGAGCTATGTCAGGCCACAAAGGTTCAGCAGAGTATTAACCAATGTATCATCATAAACTATGCATGTCTCTAGATGACAAATTATTCTACATATGCACGTGAAATTACCTGTTTCTGTATAAAAGTGAAACTGCATGAAAACCTAGCTGGATTCCTACAAAGATGTGTTTTATTAATCGACAGGCAAATAACTGCACACATGTTCACAGCTCAGAGCCTACCATGCATGCATTCCACATAAATGGAATTTATAATATTCTCATTATAAAGGAAGGAACCAGATTTTCATTCCCATCACAGAGGAACCACGGTTCTACAGTAAGAGTAAGTGCAAGTCCACCAGCACAAAGGCATGTGGAATGGACAGTGTCCTGGCTCTGGGAGGCTTTTAGCAGTTGTGAGCATCTGAACATTACTTTTGAAATGAGCTGTCAGTTCAAAGTCTGCCACCTTTGAAAAACCCACGGAGTTCCCAAACAATGAGATGAGAAATTGCTCTGAATGAGGGGTTCTCAGCCCAGTCCCACCAGTCTCACAAGGGCCTGTTGCCATCTAGTGGATTCCCCCTGACTGGTCCCTCCGCACAGCAAATGCCACTAGATGGAGTGTTAAGGAGGAATTCTGAATTCCTACTTTTTTAGGTGTCCAGCAGCTCAGGTTTTCAAAGTCTCAAAAAGTTACAGGCCCAGAATTACCCTGAAATTGAGGAGGATTTCACCAACTGCTCTCAGCTTCATGAGGAATTCCAGGCTACGGATTTCCAAGTGTAATACTGAAACACTACAGAAAAATATTCCCATATCAACATAATTTACATCACCTCAGGGGTTTCTGTCACTCATGCAGGCATCTCCTTCACTGGGATATCTCTGGTGGCAACAGATCTTACACAACCTGCATTCTGCTGGCATAAATAGTGATGTACAGACTTGGTCTGTGCTACTTCTGTGAGAAATACCTCCTCAGCTCTCAGCTATGGGAATCCCCACTTCCATTAATAAGCATCAGCTCTAAAACTTCTCCAAGTCTCTACCATGGAGTATCAATTCACATCTCTGGATTATCTCAGAATGAGAAACTCGACCTCATCACACATGGCAAGAAAAGGGGTACTTACTGCCCATGGAGTTCATAGGGAGGACAGGAGAAGAGGAACTCATCTGCTCCACATCTGTAGCTAATGGGAAAGTGAAAATGAGAAAGATGTGATGTGATGTCACTGAGAAGGTTTCATTTTGAAAACTTTCATTTACACTGAAATTGAACACACGTGTCTTCAATCACCTGAGGAAGCTGCTTTGAGAAGCAGGTAATTTAAACAGCATCAGCTTCCCCCCTTTCAAGGGATTTCTATCATACACATTATCTGTAGATGTACTTTCCTGAGCAGTCATATTAGTAATTTTTAACTTGTGATGGTTTCATCATTGATGAATATCAATTCAACTTCCAGCACAAAGGAAATCTAAATTACATCAGGTTTAAACTGTATGCAGAACATTACTGTGGAATAAAAGGATATGATGATCTCCCATCTGTGTCCAGTGAACCTTCAAAAGATTCCTGATCAGAAGAGAGATCCTCTTCCAAAGGCTGGCGAGCTGCTGGAATTTGATCTGGAGCAGCATCAGAAACAAGTGTCTTTAAGCACAGACACTCCAAAGCTTTATTTTCCAACAGCTGAAAGAAGAAACAGAACTTCCTGCCAGTGTTTGCCAATGAAAACCCTCAAAGTCAGAACGTGATCAAAACCAAATGTCAGATTGCCCTCTGTGTTTTGGAAGGATCCACCTTTCCAGGACCCAAACCAGGACAAAACCATCTTGCAGTAACAGGGTAAGTTTTAACCCAAGATTAGGTAAAGCCAAGATGCATTCTTTGGGCTTGATCTCTCTCAAAAGACCACAGCCCCTCTCAGCACATCACCACCAACACCCAAGCCAAGCAGCTCAGTCTCCATCTCCAGCATTTTGATGCTGGTAGGTCCCACATAATTATATATTCTGTAACTCTTGTTTAGCTCTAAGACCCAATAAATGCACACTGAAGTTTACATTCCTAACCACAGGACACAGCCCCAGAAGCACAACTCCAGCCCACAGCCAGGCTTTGCTGCCAGCCCAAATCCTGCCTTTCACATTCTTGCAATTCCCATTTCTCCAGAAGCAGGCAGTTCCCTGAGGACCACTGTTTACACTGAAAGTGCAAAGTTCTGCTCAAATTAGGCAAACCACAAACAAATGTAAACACTTCAGCAGACCATTTTTACAGAACGTGAGAGCAGACACTGCACCACGCTGACTAAATCCTCCTGCCATACTGTCCCACCACTCTGAGCCTCCTTTGTGCAGCTCCTCAAGGCAGCAGCTTTAGTTCATGGTGTTAAACACCAGCTACAGCCGAGAACAACAACAACAAACACAATTACAGATTTATTCAGCAATGCCCTGGTTTGTTCCTGTCCTATTCCCCACTGAATTACCAAGATATTTACTGCCTAGAACACCTACACTTTAATTTATCATCTTGCTTGGCTCTTGCAGCAGTGTTCAGAAAGCTGCATGTGACATGCTGACTGCAGACCTCCCAACAGGCTCTGCATTTCACTGCACAGGTCTCTGATGTGCTCAGAGAAGATAAATCATTTTGCATCTTCCTATTTTCCACCTCAATACTAAAGTCTCCCTAATTTAGGAACTAGCAGGCCATATACTATACATGTTTTGTAAATTAAAAAAAAAAAAAGATTCTTCATATGTAGAACAGCCATTTCAGGTTCCTGGAAAGAGTTTTGTACTTCTGCCTATTGAAAGCCACATACGCTTTTACAGACAGCCAAAAAATAAGTGCAGGTTAAAGTTAGTCTGACTCTTTGAGAGGGGTGCAGAGTCAGCACTGAGCACAAGCTGGCTTTCAGGAGGGCTGAGGGAGCAGCTCAGCAGATGGTCACTGCCAGGGTACCTGCTGCTGTGGCACTCAGAGGTCACTGCCCAGCACGGGCCAGATGGCACAGGGCAGGCACTTGAGAAGCTGCTGTGAGAGCAAGTCACTTAGGGCAGTAAGCTACACCTGCCAACATCTGGAATAGTTTATCAAGTATCATTCAAAGAGCAGCTAAATAATGCATGTGCCTTCTCAAGAGAGGTTTCTCTGCATGGGAAGTGTTTAGAGAAAGGCACAAATTCTCTTTAAGTCCTGAATTTTTAGTTTGTTCACTGTAAATCCACGTTACGGGCTGCAAACAACAAAGTGCAGCTATTTCCCAGCCATATTTGGAAATTTCAGTTCATGCTTGAAATAATGTGTTTTAATGACTATTTGTAATATGTTCACCAGTGCAGACACCGTGGTCACCCAGCTGCTCAAGCTTTGAGGTTAGAATTCCCTCCACGGCCTGACTCAGCTGGGAGGCTCTCCAGGACCCTGGGCCCTCCCTGCTGAGCTGCTCCCATTCCATGGGGTTATTCCAGGTGCAGGACGTGATGTTTGTGTCTGTTTAACTTTGAAGTTTCAATCAGCCTTTTCCTTCAGGTTATCCAGGTCCTTCTGACCAGCAGCTGTGCCCTCCAGAGTATGAACCTGCAAGCCTGAGGAGTTTGTCCATCCCACCATCCGGATGGTTGATGAAATTGCTCAGTAGCATTGGCCCCAACTCTGACTCCTAAGGACATTGACAGCACAATGGCCACCAGGTAGTGCTTGAACTCGACTGCCACCCTTTGAACAAAAGTTTTTCACCCAAACTGCCTGCAAGGATGGCATGGGAGACTGCATCAGAAGCCCGGCCTAAGGCTGAGGTTAATGACAAAGTTACTTTCTCCTCATCCATGGATCCAGTCATTTCATCACAGAAGGAATGAGGTTGGTCAGGCATGAGCTCTCCCCTTGGTAAACCCTCAGTGAATGTTCCCCATTACCTTCCTGTCCTTCAAGTGCCTGGAAATGCCTTTTGGGAGGATTTGCTCCATACCCTTCCACTGAGACAAGACTGACCAGCCTGCAGTTCCCTAGAGCAGCTTCTACTCAGCAGAGCCGAGTTAAAGGTGATTCATTATCCCTTATCAGCTAAATTTTACTATACAGAGACATTCCTCCCCTTTCCCCTACATTGGGTAGAGCTTGTCTCACCTCAGCACTGAAAACACACACAGTTTGCAGAGAGGAATGGGAAATAAGGTCATCTCATGATAAATGTTTTTACTTATTTTCATTTACATGGAAAACAATCCCAGTTCCTGCTTACCAACAAAACTGAAAGGAAACCTACACAGAGCTGAATGTTCCATGTACCTGCACTGTATTCAATACCCTCTCTACAACCTTGCTTATTTTAAATGCCTGTTTACATTCCAGTAAAATTCTGTCAGCATGGTATCTGATTTATTGATGCCATCAAAAGTCACAGGATTCCTGACGTGCCTCCTGAGGCACAAAAATCAAAGCAGAAAGGAGATGCATGTTGCTGTGGTATCAGCATTACCACATACCTCCTGGGCTGGGCTTCTGTGATTCCTGGGACAGAGCACAGTGCACTTCTGGAAAGCTGGTGCTTCCCTGAGAGGTTCAGCAGGCTCTGCTCCTGAAACGTGGGCTGGTGGGATGGAACTGTCCTCAGAGGCAGCTTGTGGAGCACCCAGGCTCATCAGGGCAGCTCTCAGCCAGCTCACTCCTCTCAAGGGGACTCATACACATTGGGCATCTTATTTTAGACTTTTAGGCTACCAAAAGGGAAAACGCAGTCAAGCACCAACGCTTTTTAGAAAAAAAAGTCTGTCCTAAAAGAAAGGTGATCATCTCCCTCTCTGTTTCACATCCAGCTGCCCCTCAGCATGCAGCAGCCCAGCCCACAAACACTCTGTCTGTCCCTGGGCGTGAGATTCTGCATCTTCTCTACCTGGAGGATGTTCTGGTTTATTAGGATATTGCCTACTCCAATACTGAAAGACCAATTGCATAATCAGTCTGTAAATCTGGGGAAATTCTTTATTGACTTTTTGATCACTGATAAAGCGTTGGCCAACACAAGGCCTGCCACTATAGCAAAATCCATCTGGAGTCCACTGGAATTACCTACATTAAAAAAACCAGAATTGACTGATATTATACAAGAGATTTTTTTTGAAGAGTTAACATCAACACAGATTAATACTGATCTCCTGATAAATAACAGCGCGTTGTGATACACAGAACATGCCAGAAACTGTGTTGCAAATTAGCCAGTGTTCCCAGAGGCAAGTTGTTCTAGACCCCAACCAGTGCAGCAGGTTAGAAACAGCCCTGGAACTGGACACCTGTCAGTGTGGGAACAGAGATGGGTGTGGCTCTCTCATTTCTGTGAGGTCTCCACTTCCCACAGGTCACCTGGAAGTGGCTGTGGCTCGTGCTGGTGGCTGCAATAACTGACCAGTCCTCGAGACTCCAGGCTTCCCTTCCATTATGGATTTGAGCATCTTGCTCATGAAATTCAGTGCTTCACCAAGCACTTCCCTCCCAGCCCACCAACACCAGCATCCCAGGTTTTGTTGGAGTGAAAGGCTCACATTAAGCATTTGGCCTCCCAGGGACAGGGATTACAAACGGGCAGGAATCAAGGGAAATTTGATGCTTTCTCCCCACCTACCTCTCTGCCTACTGTCTGCCATGTTTGCAAACCGTATTAGCTCCTGCTGCTTGCAATTCCAGAAACACTTCCCTTTCTCTGAGGAGCTCATTCCAGCCTCATCTGCCTATTGCTATCATCTCATTTTGCAGGATGCCACATCTCTTAGCAGCTTTTAATTGTGGTAACACATCTAAGCATCTTAAAAAGCACATCAGAAACTGTCTGACAGATAGAAAAATGCTCTTCAGAATAGAAACAGCTTTCCTGACATTTGGATATTTGTGGATATTTGTCTCCACTTGTACTAGAAAATTACCTTAAATGCAGAAAAAAATCTACATTTTTAAAGAGAGGGCTCCTAATCTTTTCAATGAGAAATTAATTTTGGATTGAATTTAGTATACACTGCTGCTCTGAAGAACAATCTGAATTTTAACTGACTTTTAATCTAACTTAAATATTACAGGAGTTCATGTTTTGCTGATTTCCATGACAGGACACTGTACAATTTTGCCTTTTCAAAAAAATCTACGTTGGAAGACATACGATTACGAGTTTTACAATTTTAAAATAACTGTGACACACATTGCTAAAGGAAATCTATCTGTATTCTTTCTTTTGAAGCTGCTCAGCACTGGGGCTCCACAGATGGCCGTGTTCTGCTTGGGCAGTGGTGGGTAAGGCTGGTCCCCCTGCACCCCCACCCACCCAGCCTGAAACATCATCCCAGCCTGATCTGCTGGGCTACAGGAGATGGGAAAGGCTGGGGCACTGCCATTTATTTTGCAATAATTATGGCATTTCTTATGTAGCAACTGTTGCAGAGGTTTTCCTAGGGAAAAAAAAAAAAAGCTATAAACAAGTCTCTTGTTCCAATTTATAGCATCTTACTAGAATATTTGCTAGTATTTCTTATTTGAATTTCAAATTATTATTTGAACTCTTATTTGAATTCAAATAATCTCTCTCCTGCAATAGAAGATCCTATAGATGTTGACAACTACAGTTCACTTATTATTGGACAATCTAGATATACTTTTTTAGCATAACCCAAAGACAGAAGAAGAGGCCAAGCACCCAGAGGTGCATTTCTTCCCCAGTGCCAGTTTGCAATAGAAGCTGTTTCCAACTCATGTTGTTTCATGAAAAAAGAGCAAATTTTTAAAAATTCTGATCCTCTAGATAAAAACATGCTGCTGCTGGACCTGCCACTTCAGAACATGGAGGTTTGGGAACAGGAAACAAACCCTTCACCTACCAGCTACAGAAAAGAGGTAAATAAATAAAAAGAAAAAAAAAATCTAAGAACAAAACAACTTAGCATTACTGGAAACAAAACCTTGAGTGCAGGCTGGAGCTGGCAATGCAACATAGCCTGTGGTGAGCACAGATTGGTTTTCACAAAAGCAGAGTGCCTTGCACCAGGGGTGTAAGGGAGCACTGGAGAGCAAGGACCAGCACAGCCCCTTCCTTCTGTGCACATGCAGGAACATTTCAGGCAGGGCGGGCGATCCCCGTTTCCCACATCGTGTGATTGATTGATTACACTCTGCCCCTTAGAAGAGTTGATTGGTTTCCTGGTGCCAGGAAAATGATTGATGAATATTTCAGGCCATGGGCCTCTCTTCCTGCTGGGTGTCCTTTTCACATGTCTCCAATGGGCCTGGGGACTTTTTTCAAGACTAGGAAGTGTCATTTTTATGGATATCATCCTGTGATAGGGACAGTTCACTGAGCAGAGGCCTGATGTAAATCCAAGCGAAATACAAAAGGTCAGCTCAAGTGTTAAGGTGATGGACCCAATTGGTGGTACCAGGTAAGCAGGAAAACAGAACTGAGCAAAGAAAAGCCTCAAAAACAAAAAACAAAGCAGCAGCAAAGCAGCAGGCACCGAGCAGCCACACCCTGAGCCTGGTACAGCACCAAACTGGTACCCAACACTGGCACCTTTCCTCAGCTCCCTTCAATTTTGTACAACACCACGAGTAAGGCAAATTTGCAGGTAAGGATAACCCCTGCTTGTGACCCACAGAAAGGGCATTTCCTCAGCACTGTTGATAAAACAGGCAGAGGATAGAGAATCTCCTGGCAAAAGCACTCACAAGACATCTGAAACAACATCCTTAGGAATAATCCTCCTAAGTACTGCCAAACAACATAAAGCTACAGCTGTGAGACTGAATGAAGAGATTTTTGGAGGACAAGCTGGTGTTTGGCAGAACTTTCAGAGACTCAGAGTTCTTTTACAAATTTTTACTACAACCACGCCAGCCATCATTTTATCACTTGGCTTCAGGATCTGAGGGCTCCACAGCAATTCCCACAGGTAAACCCTGAGCTTCTCAGCAGCAACTCATGGGAATAAACCCTGACACTGACAGGAGCCCCCTGCTCATTCCCTGCTCAGGGCTGCAGCACCAGCACCTCTCAATGAACACCTTCAGACACTGCTCCACTGCTGCAGGGAAGAGCTGGGCAGGCTTTATCCAACAAGAGAATTTGGGGATTTAGTCTGAAGGACATCATTGTCCCAGATTATGTTCCCATAAAAACTATTGAAGGTTTCCCCTTAAGTTTCAGCTGGGAGGTATTTCCTGACAAGGACATCACAGCAGTTTGCAGCCAGCCTGGCATTAGAGCTGTGATAGATTTTTACTGGTTTTTTGTTTGTTTGGTTTTTTTTTAATGTGTTCACAAAGGAAAAAAGGGGCTTAAAAATTTAATCTTTCACACTGACCAGACATTTCTCTAAGTTTAAATTTCACCACCTCTACCAGCCTACAGCTGGGATGATTAGGCAATGGAAGTTGGACGTGTAACTTGTGCTCTCTGAAGGACACGGGGTCCACCCTGGGTAAATGAAACCTCCTTATCGAAGTGCTGGGGAGAACTCAGATACTCCAGGCAGAAACTGCTTCCAAGATAAGTTATTTGCAATCATTTACCAATAAAGAACTTCACTGAAGCCAGCCTCTCCGTGGAGTATTTCCTCTTTCTAACAAAAGCTGTACAGAATCATTTTTATCAACACATAAAATCTGGAAGCCTTCTAATTATGTAATTAGAACTGTAATAATTAAGACCAAAGCTAAAGCTCGAAGGGTCCCCTTGTCCCCCAACTTCCCTTTCTCAATTAACTCTGCACAGTGATAACCACTTTGGCTTAAAGGCTAAAAAAGGGACAGGATCAAAAGGCTGGTTTAATACAGCTGGAGGGAAAGAATGCATTTCAGCTCCCCAGCAGCCATCTGATGAAACCCTGGGCCAATTCCCTATGTAAATGACTTAATTAGAATTACCAGATTACACTGCTGAAGGCTTTATTTAAATAGGCAGTTTATCAACAGGATAAACTGTGCTCCCATTCTCACAGAGTGCTGGTGTAAATGCATCTGTTCAAAGCTCCACCACGTAGCAGTTGAACAGTAATTCAATAAACCACTGGCATATTTTCCACACCAAAAAAAGAAATAACCACAAAGGACTCGCCAGAGGCAGGACAGAAAGATAGCTGTTGCTTCCCAACAATCCAGAATTAGTCTCCCAGATGGGAAAGTTCCCTCATTTTCTATAATAGAGTATCTTTATACTGTTTTATAGCAAAGCAGGGAACAAATCCTGTTGTTGCAGTGTCACATCACACGCTGCATGTGCTCAGCATACAGCCCTAGTCCTGGGCTCAGCACAAAAAGGCATGCATAAACCCATTTTCCTGATTAATGATCTACAGAAGCCATCAATACCAAATTCCAACTTTATACCAAGAGGTATTTTTCCATCTTTACCATTAAATTAAACAAAGGACTTCAGTTGTTCCTAAATTACAGGTCTTTCATTTCCCATCACAGAACTGTGTTCAGAATTCTATATATTATTTTCTATTATTATTTACAAATGCAAGAGACATCCACATTCAACAAGCCAAGGCTGAGCTGAAATCACACTGCAGCTTCTTGTTTATTCAGAGACATTTGACTTTGTTGCCATTCGACAACTCCATTTGTTTTTCTTCCTAAATCTTCAAAGAAATGTTTATAGCAAGTAAACTAAGACCCAACTATATCAATGAAATAGTCTTTGTTAAGCAAAGGCTTATCTCATCAGATGCAAAGCAACCAAGCATAAAGAACCACTAAAAATGTCAGTGTGTGCCAGTAAAGTTTGGGAATGCTGTGGAAAAGGGAAGGGATGCAGGCAAAGGGATTTTTCTTTGAAAACCTTACATTCTTTGTGCTCTGACAACTTTCCTCTTTTCTCTGGTATGAAGTTTATCCAGATCAGTAATCTGCCCATCTGAAACTCTGAAAAATTCAAGTAGTTTCCTGACAAATCTGTCTTTCAAGACCGCAGTACACAACAAAGTGTCCAAAGTTACCTTAATTCCAGATAATCTCCTGTGTCCCTATTTTGGCTAAAACATAAAATAATTTAAACTGTGTAAAAGCCATCATGTCTCACTCATAGAGGAAAAAGATGCCAACTGAAGCTATAGCAAATCTGATCATTTTAAATGGGACCCTGTTGAGAAATAATTGCTACCACTGCAGGAAAAACGAATGCCTTAATGAAATTGCTTTTAAAAAAAACCCTGGTTTTATGCGTTGTTATTGATTTTCTCAATGACAAAATATGTTTCTTACATGGAAGAGGAAGTACTCAAATTGGCAGGGGAAAACCATCATCTTATATTCTAAGAACGTCAAGTGCCCCCTCCAATAATGAGGCTGCAATTGCCCGTAACTGCTGAAATAAAACCACGTTTGCTGCATTTCAAAGTTATCCCGAGCCTTCTCTCACTGAAGACGCCAATAAACTTGCAGCAGTTTACTCTGGGTTAACACAGAAGCCACGTGCAGAGCTTAAGTTCATTAATGATTTTAACATTAACATTTTAACACCAAGAACACAATCTGACTTTTGTAACTCTGCCCTCATATAATTTTCACTGTTTTTGTTAAGAGCGAAGATGCTGTTCTTCAGGGTTTCAAAAGTACTATGGATCTTTCTTAAGAAAAGGAAATATTAAGAGTCTTCATTTGCCATTATCATTGGCAGGTATTTTATAAAACCATGAATTAACAACCCAATCTTTCCTGCTCCTCCCCCAGAGGCTTTAGAAGGACTGAAGGTCAAGCAATGTCCCAACACTGCACCGGTATTTCACATTTTTGAAGGCAAAGTAGTAAAAGGTTGTTACATCACCCATTCAAAAGACTAACCACAGTCACAGGTACATCTGTCACAAGAAACAGCCACGCAACAAACTCTTAAAGCTAATCTCATTAGTCAAAAGAGATTTCCCCAAAAATCCCACATCTGTGGGAAAAATAGCACATGCAGACAAAGCATATTGTTGTACTCTTAGGGACACCAAAGCAACAGACACTTCACAAATTAAATCAGAAAGTTCAAGAAGTATTAAGGCTATATTAAAGTATCAAGAGCGGTATTAGAGCATCTAAGAGTATTAAGTGTCTTTCATCCAATTGCACATCTAATTAAGTGAGGAGGAATAAAGTGCTTCCAGGGACAACTCAACACTGCACATCAGGGCGGTCACAGAAATGCCCATTTCTGCAGTTCCCACACTGCCTATCTTTCGGTACCGCCTGTATCTCGAAAACCGAGGATGCTGCCGGATAAAAAGCCTCTTTTGTCTGAGCAAACCCTTTGTAGAGAACCCGAGTACCTTAAGATGGTAAAATGCAATTGTAAACCATAAAAATTGGCAGGGACATTCAAGTGCAGATGCGGCATCTGCATACGGGAAGTGTAAAAGAGTCCCAAATGGTGCCCATAAACCCCGGGCAGGGACCGGCTCCCAGGGGCTGAGCCGAGACACCCGCGGGGCAGCGGGAGCAGCGGCGGGGCACGGCCGGGACACGGCGGGCGGTGCCGGGACCCCCGCCCGGAGCGACCCGGCAGCGGCCCCGCTGCCCCCGCGGCACCTCGGAGCAGCGCGGCCGGACGGGCAGAACGCGATTTTTGCGAAACGAGTCAAATCCGCAGGAACCGCCGCACGGAGCCGGGGGGGATCCGCTGCGGGCGGCGACCCCCGCGTGCCCCGCCGAGCCCCGAGCGGGTCCCGGGTCCCGGGTCCCGGCCCGCGGGGACAGCGGGGCAGGCGGGCAGCGGCCCTTTGTTGTGCCCCGCGGCCGCGGAAAGTTGCGGGGCCGCATCGGGCAGGCGGAGCCCCCGGTACCGCCGGCCCCGCGCCCCCGGCCCGCCCGGACCCCCGGCGTTCCACTCACCGCTGCGGGGCGGCCCCTTGCTGGCAGCGCGGGGCTCCGGGAGCTCCGCGGGCGGCTCCAGCTCCATGGCGGCGCCGGGGCCGCGCCGGGCCGGGCCGGGCCGGGGCTCGGCGGTCTCAGCGGCCCCGGCGGCCGCGCTGCCCCATGGCCGCTCGGGCGCTGCTGACAGCCAGGGCCGCGCCGCGCTCGGCCGGGCCGGCCGCGCCCCGCCCCCCCGGGGCACCACGGGAGCCGTAGTCCGAGCGCCGCCCGCGGGGAGCCGCGGCCCGGCCCCGACGGCCGCGCCCCCGGCCCGCCCCGAGCCCCCCGGCCCGCCCCGCCCCGCGGGCCCCGCGCCCCGGCCCGCCCCGGCTCCCCCGCGCCGGTGCACCGAGAGCGGCGGGGCGCCAGGGGGCAGCCGTCGGCCGAGCCCCGAGCGCTGCCCGCGGCACCGCGCACCGGGACGGGGGAACCGGGCACCGGGCACCGCCAGAGGGGGGAAACCGGGCACGGGGCACCGCCAGAGGGGGGACCCCGCACAGCCCCGGCGAGGGTCCGGCCGGGCTCGCCCGGGGACACCGCCTCCGACGAGGAGGGGATCGGTCAGCCCGGGGAGGGACGGGCAGCCCCGGCACGGGGCACCGGCCAGCCCCGGTACAGCGGGAGCCTCGAGGCGGGCACGGGCAGCTCCACCCGGGGGGAACGCGCCGCCCCCGCGCCGCTGCTGGAGCCGGTGCCGCCGCCGGGACGGGACGGGGCGGGGCGGGACGGGGCGGACGGGCGGACGGGACGGGCGGCTCCTCCCCGCCGCCGGGACGGGCCGGGCCGGGCGGAGCGGGCGCTCGGTGCGGGCGGTCACCGCCGCTCTCGCCATGCGGGCGCTGCTGCTCCCCGCGCTCCTGCTCCCGGCGCTGGCCGCGGTGCGCGGCGCCGCCACGGTAAGGACGAGCCGGATCGGCACCGGCACCGACTGGGGTCGGGACCGGGATCGCGATCGCGGCCGGGAGCGATCACGACGGTGCTCGGGAGCGGACGGGAGCAGCCCCGTCCCTGCGGGACCGGCCCGGTGTCCCCGGCGGTCGCTGCTCTCCGTGCCCGGGCGGAGCGGCGGGGGCGCGGCCCGGCACGGGCAGCAGGC
Source organism: Eopsaltria australis (assembly GCA_034509425.1). NCBI lineage: Eukaryota > Metazoa > Chordata > Aves > Passeriformes > Petroicidae > Eopsaltria > Eopsaltria australis. The sequence goes on from JAVTVJ010000376.1 coordinate 1,490,997, forward strand.
GGGGGTCCCGGCGAGGGCTGGGGTTCGGGTGCCGGGGCTCCCATCGCGGCGGGGGTTCGGCGCAGGGAGTGACCCGGCAGTGGGCGCGTTCGAGCGGCTGGAAGGTGCCCAAGCCCCGGCGCTGCGGTGATGGGCGCTGCAATGAGCGACTCCTTGCCAGGGAGAACAGCCCAGACAAGCCTTCCCCCGCGGGGATGAGGAGCAGGAGCGGGACCGGGCCGCGGGGGGAGCCAGCCTCCCCCGTGCAGCCAGGAGCCCTCGGTTCCAGCTGGAAGATGTCTCCCACGGGGTCAGCGGCCGGAGCGGGGCCGGTGCAGAGACACCGGCACCCAGCCCAGAGGAATGGTGGTGGGAGCAGCTACCGCTGGGATCACCAAACGTTAAAACGACAGCATTTTCCAAGACACTTGGTGAAAAACGACTCTAACACAGCTGTTGTCGGCAGCACTTAGCTCGGAACAGATAGCCGAAGCCTGGAATGCCCTGTTGCTGGGTTCCCGGCGGGGTGCCAGGGGTGATGCTGGCAGGACTCAGAGATCCACGCGGTGCCGTCACCTCCTCCATCCCTCCCTCCCTCCCTCCCCGCAGGTGCTGCCTGCTGTGCTCAGAGGTGTTTTCTCCGTTCTTGCCGCTGGATGAGATCCCATCGGTGGGCATGCGTGTGCCACACAAGCGCTTGGCATGGCTGTGTCCCCGTGATCAACACGGGACGCCCAAGCAGCGCCAGCGCCCGGGGCCTGGCCGCCGTCAGCCACGGCCCAGCCCTGCCAGCACCGTTCTGCCTCAGCTGCGGGACGTGTTTGACACCTTGTGCCAAGCCTGGGAGGAGGAGGAAGAGGAGGGTGACATGGTTTCCCTCCCGTGACGGGGACATGCCTCCCAGCAGCTGTGCCAGAGGCGTGCGGTGCGGCAGCTTATCAACACAGCGTGTTTTCCTCCGAGACGAGTCCTCTGGCAGCAGCCAAAGGACAGCTTAAAAGCTGGCCAAGGGTCATTGTCGAAGGTCCCGCTTTCTCCAAATAATGTCACAAACTCTGTGCTCACATGGACGCTCTTGCAAGAGGTCCCGGAAACCGGGAAAATTACCCAGCTCATAAAACTTGGCGTGAGAAAACCCTCAGCAAAGTGCAGGGACTCTCCCACAGCAGCCATGGGAGAGCTGGGACCCGCTCGGGAAGAGAGGCAGCAGCACCTTGGGCTGGGGTCTGCAGTGAGCTGGGGGGGATCCAGGGAAAGAACCGCTAGAGCCCCTGCAGGGCTGCATGAGCCCCCCACGCAGGATTCCTGGGGAGATCACGGATTCCCACCTGGAGAAGGCAGAGCAGCATGGGCTGCCTCCTGCACCCACGTTCTGATCCACATGTGCGCTGGGGACAGGGTCTGTGCCGCGGGTGCGGGCTGACAGAGGGCACGCAGCCCGTGGACACGGCAGGTGACCCTCACGGAGTCTCCTCACGTGGGAGCTGGCTTTTTAATACTTCCTTGCTTATGGGCTTTTCTGCATAAATAGAACGTGCAGTTCCTGTTTAGGGAAGCTGGCGAGCGGCAGAGCGAGGTTTAGTGTTACGGCCCCACGGGAAGGTGGGTGCAGAGACACCCACAGCGCGTTCGCCCCACGCGGGATGGACGCGGCCGGGGTCCGGCGGCTCTCTGGGAAGGGGCCGGCCCTTCCCGCACAGGTTCTGTGCTCGGACACCCCCGCACCGTGCAGTGCCACAGCTGCTGCGGTTGCTGGGATGGGCTCGCTGCTCTGGGAGCCGCCTGCTCGGCCCCACCTCAGTGCGACATGCGGACACCGGGCCGGCCGTGCCTCCCACACAGCCCGCGGTCACCTGCTCCCTTAGGAACGAGCTCCCAGCGCAGGCAGCTGCAGCCCTGCCCTGCAGAAGCTGCTGGGAGGAGCTGGGGTCACAGCCTGCGCCGGGGGTCGGGGCCGTGCTGCAGCAGTGACAGCGGTGGCGGCTGCTCTGGGTGCTGGCAGGGACGGGGGGCCCCAGCTTGGAACCAAAGCGGGCCTCCAGCGGGGCACTCCAGCATCTCGCATGGGGTTCCCAAAGGGAGGTGTGCGCACCAGACCTCCGGCAGCGCCGTGCACACGGGTGGACGCTGCTCGTGGCCAGGACAGCGCAGCTCCGGGTGTGGGCAGAGGGGCCGGCAGCCTGTGGCCGGCTCTGAATCCTCCTGCCTGTTTGCACAAGTGCCGGCGTGGCCACGGGGGAGGTCAGGGGGCCCAGGGACGTGTGAGCCTGGCGAGGTGGTGTTTGGGGAGGGGGTCCCTGCCCTGCTCCCTGCTGAGAGCTTGATTAGATTCTGCTCGATTTACAGCCCTTTGGCTTCCTGGTGTTTTCCTTCAGCCGGCAGGACCTGGTTTCCCTTTGAACGAAAGAGGTTTTTTTGAAATGCAAAACGTGTGAAGTTCTGCAGCCCTTCAGAAACGGGAGGAAGCCCCTGGCCCGTGTGGGCAGCGGGGAGCTGGGGGTCTGGGCTGGCTCAGGGAGAGGCACTGTCCCGGTGCCACCCTCACAGCAGCGCTGCGGAGGAAGGAGGATCCCCGTGCTGCCACGGGTGCTGCCTGCAGGCAGGACATGGACCCCGCGGGCCTCTGCCCTTTCCCACGCCGCACTGTGCTCCGCTGTGGTGCGGGGAGGACCGGGAGCCAGAGCTCAGCTTGTTTCCCAGCTCTGCCACCGTTCTGTTTCCCAGGATGAGTCAGAGTCCCTGTGGGCAGAGCCCTCTCCCTCCGGGGTCACCGCACTGCCTCTCGCTGCTCTCCCACCCTCCCGGGTGCCTGGAGCAGGCGCATCCCCGCCCGTGGGACACCCGGAGTGGCCTGGCCGTGCTCCGGCCAGCCCGGGCGGCCCCGCGGGTGCACAGCCGGTGGCAGGGGGTGAGAGGGACTCAGCTCCCGTTCTTGAGCACAACGGGAGAAATGGGCTAAACCAGCCGAAAAGCACCCTGGCCTCTGTAGCGTGAGTCAGGGCCATGTGTGGAAACAAGGGAGTGCTTGAGTGTGTGCCTCGGGCCATCGCGGCAGACGGAGGGGCCGAGCTCACCCCGAGGTGGCTGCATGTCACCACAAACAACGAGCCTGTGTGGGCTTGGAGCTGTGCCGTGGGGGCACAGACGTTCTGCTGGGTCCTGCCACCATTCCTGCTCACTGAGGTCTTGCTGGAGGCTGGGAAGCAGCCACGGAAATGAGACAGAAGTACCTGGTGACAAAACACTGGTGGCTGCAGGGATAAGCAGCAGCCTGAGCTTCGTCCCTGTCAGCCTGGGCACAGAGCAGTGGCACGGGGTGCTCTGGACCAGACAATGCCTCACACTCTTTGGGGCATGATCAGGAGCCCCGGGGGCAGTGGGAGCTCTCTGGGCCAGCAGCAGTGAGGGAGTTTGCCGTGATGGTCTGCTGGGGTTGGTGAGGCCCTGCGGGACACCCGGGTGGGACACCAGGCTCATCACTGTCCCACAGGCTCTGGGTGATGTGGACCAGGTCCGGATGACCTCGGAGGGCTCCGACTGCCGCTGCAAGTGCATCCTGCGGCCGCTCAGCAAGGACGCCTGCAGCCGCGTCAGGAACGGCAGCGCACGCGTGGAGGATTTCTACACCGTGGAGACCGTGAGCTCAGGGGCTGACTGCAAGTGCTCCTGCACCGCGCCCCCCTCCTCGCTCAACCCCTGTGAGAATGAGTGGAAGATGGAGAAGCTGAAGAAGCAGGCCCCTGAGCTCTTCAAGGTATCTGTGGTGTGGTGGGACTGGGGGCCAGGCCCCCTCCCTGCATGGCACCCCTGCCTCTGCCCTGTGCCCCAGCCCTTACCCCAGGCCCCGTCCCTGCGTCCCCTCTGCAGCTGCAGTCCATGGTGGACCTGCTCGAGGGAACGCTGTACAGCATGGACCTGATGAAGGTGCACTCCTACATCAACAAGGTGGTGGCCCAGATGAACACGCTGGAGGAGGTGAGCCAGCTCTAGCAGCACCATCCCCACAGTGCTCCCCTCTGCGCGGCTCAGGGCTGTCTGTGAGCTCCCTGAATGGGGCTCCAGCCTCTCCTCTCCTGCAGACCATCAAGACCAACCTGAGCAGGGAGAATGACTTCATGAAGGAGAGCGTCCAGCACCTCACCGACCAGATGAAACGCTACGAGAACTACTCTGACATCATGATCAGCATCAAGAAGGAGATCTCCAACCTGGGTTACCAGCTGCTGCAGAAGGATGCAGCTGCCATCCCTGAGAGCAAGGCACAGGTACCCCAAGGCACAGGTGCCCCCAGGGCCCAGCCCCACGCAGGCACAGGGGGTGCTGCCAGGCAGGGCCAAGCTCCCTCAGGCTTGTGGCAGGTGCATTGGGGCAGCCCCTGGGCTGGTGCCTGTGCCCACTGCCTGGCACGGGGGCAGCAGGGAAGAGGAGGGCACGGGAGGGCAGGGGGTCCAACCAGGCTGTGCCCCCCAGGACACGACAGGTGGCCGAGAGAAGGAGGCAGGACGGTACCCAAGCCCCCGCAAGGCACTGGGGGACAGGACAGGCCCCCGGGCGCCCAAGGAGAAGCCGCTGAAGCTCGAGAAGCCCAAAAAGGAGAACACCAAGGCCAGAGCAGGGTCACAGCCCACGGCCAAGCCCAAGCCCCTGGCGCAGCAGCAGACTGTGGTCCGAGGCATCACGTACTACAAGGTCGGGCAGGCAGGAGCGGCGGAGGGTCCGGCCGGCAGCCGCGGTGAGTCTGGAGACAGGGCAGGGCCGGGGGGCTGGGAGGGCCAGAGCCTGCCCCTGCCAACACACTGACCCCCAGCTTGTCCCCCCGCAGAGGGCTCTGTGAGAGGGGCAGTTGTGTCAGAGCAGCAGGAGGAGAGGGGCCCCCCGCCCCCCGCAGCTGAGGGCACCCCAGCCCAAGCTGTTGCTCAGACAGAGACCACCGTGCCCAGCACCACGGCAGTGCCCAGCACCGCCCCGGCCTCCCGCAGCACCGCCCGCAGCCCGCCCGCCCCTGTCCTCGGGCAGGGGGCTGACAGCACCGGCGGCCCCGAAACACCGAACAGAGGTGGGTGAGCGGGGACGGCTGGGAGGGGGCACCCGGCCCTGTGGTCCCAGTGCCCGCGGCCAAGCTAAACCAGCAATAATCTGCCATGGGGATGGAGGAGGAGTCAGCTGCGTGGGGCAGGGATAAACCTTCCTCTTCCTCCCTCTCGGTACCCAGTGAAGGAGGTGGAGTGCGAAGGCACCATCGAGTCCGTGGAGCCCCCCGTGGAGCATCACAGCTACGGGCGGAATGAGGGGGCCTGGATGAAGGACCCGGCAGCCAAGGATGACCGCATCTACGTCACCAACTACTACTATGGGAACAGCCTGGTGGAGTTCAGGAGCCTCGACAACTTCAAGCAGGGTGAGGGTCAGCGGCTGAGGGGGTGCAGGGGCCCTGGCTCCTCCTGGGTGGGTGTCCAGTGCTGTGTGACACCGACTGTGCTGGGCTCTGGGGTGGTGGGCAGCTGAGGGGGGCTGGGGAGCATCCGCAGGGCAGCAAGGGGGACACAAGTCCCCTGCTGCCACCAGCATGCTCTGGCCATCGTGCATGGGACCTCAGTGCTGTGGAGGGTCCCAACACCTCTCCCACCCACTCACAGGCCGCTGGAGCAATCTCTACAAGCTGCCCTACAACTGGATTGGCACTGGGCACGTGGTGTACAGAGGGGCCTTCTACTACAACCGTGCCTTCACCAAGAACATCATCAAGTACGACCTGAAGGAGCGGTACGTGGCAGGCTGGGCGCTGCTCCACGACGTGGTGTACGAGGACACGACGCCCTGGAAGTGGAGGGGCCACTCGGACATCGACTTCGCTGTGGATGAGAGCGGGCTTTGGGTCATCTACCCCTCCGTGGACTATGACTACTCACAGCAGGAGGTGATCGTCCTCAGCCGACTTGACCCCGTGGACCTCTCGGTGCGCAAGGAAACCACCTGGAAGACGGGGCTGAAGCGCAACACGTACGGGAACTGCTTCATCATCTGTGGCATCCTCTATGCTGTGGACACCTACAGCCAAAAGGAAGGGCAGATCTCCTATGCCTTCGACACGCACACAGACACGGAAGCAGAGCTCCGACTGCCCTTCCTCAACCACTACTCCTTCACCACGCAGGTCGACTACAACCCCAAGGAGAAGGTGCTCTACGCCTGGGACAACGGCCATCAGATGACGTACAGGCTCCGCTTCGTGGTCTGAGTGCCCGGGCGGGCCCCACTGCACTCCTGCACCCACCCTGTGCCATGCCTGGCTGGGGCACCCTGACGCAGCCTGGCCCTGGCACCCCAACTCTAGACAGGGCCATGGCAAGAGCCCAGCTTCCACCCCAAAACCTTCCTCATCCGCTATGCCCGTCACCTGCACCGTGCCCGCTGTACTGCAGGGCAGGGAGAGCAGTAAGAGCAGCCCGCAGCAGACACCCCCATCACAACGTGGCCCCTGGGGCCGTGGCAGCTCGGCCAGCGTCGCCTTCCCAGGGCCGCAGAGAGGAGCCCAGCCCCGCATCCCTCTGCCGCTGCTGGCCCCGCCCGCCCTGCACAGAGCACAGAGCACCTCCTGAACTGCCCCCAGCCCGGCCGCACTCCCCGCACGCCCACCGGGACCGCGCTGTGCCATCACTGCCAGCTGCCAGCAGGGCCAGTGCCGGGACTGCCCCATGCCCTGGCCTGCGCCGAGCCCCGTGGGGCGGGCGGGCCCCCTCACTGCCAGGCGCCAGGAACAGGTGCCAGTCGCTATTTTAGGAAATGTGGTTAAGATGCCTTTGCTTTTGCTGATCATGAGCTTGTTATTTAAATGCATTCACTGGAGCTGTGCAAGTCCCCTTTGGCAGCAGGAGAGGAGGAGCCTGCCCGGGGTGCCCTGGCCGCACACCCACCTGCACACCTGCCCTCGCACCTGCCCGCACCCAGCACTGGACAGGGCTGCCCTCGGGCCTCTCACTCTCCGTGTGAGGCAGAGCGAGGGGCTGTGAGCGCTTGGCTTGGTTTTGGTCATTTTAGACGTGAACAGTATTAAAACATAACAGATGTGAGAGCGGGCTGCGTGTGTTGTCATTTGTCCTGAAGCTGGGCAGGGAGGAGTGGCCAGAGTGGCTGCTCACCGTCCGTATCCCTCACTGTCCCTGTCCCTCGCCATCCTTGTCCACTGACCCGACTTCCACAGCCAGCAGTGCCCAGGGCTTGCTGTCGCAGCTGTTGACTGCACACCTTGCAGGGACATCTGTCCACACCCGGCCCAGGGCGGGCACCTCCGTTCTCCCCACAGCACCAGCACGGAGCCACGGCAGTGCAGTGGCAGGAGGGTCCCGGCGCAGACCCGGGACAGCAGCCCCTGCCGAGTCCTGGGGAAAAGGAACTTTGGCAGTGTCCAGCCGGAGCTGCAGCCCGAGAGCCGCCGGGAGCCGAGGCGCGGTGCCGGCAGCGCGGAGCAGCTGAGCGTGGGCACGGGGAGCAGCTGCCCTGGCGCTGCTGCAGGACTTGGCACGGGCGGAGCTGCCGGGGGCCCCGGCTGAGAGCAGCCCCCGCACCCTCCTGTTCCTGTCGTGTGTGCGAGGGCAGCGTCCCCTCGGCCCCGCCGGGCCCCGCACACACCGGCTGCTGGCCACGGGCGCCTCGTGCTGCGGAGCTGGCACCGACCGTGTCCCTGGCTGCGGAAAGGTTTCCCACTGCGAAGACCTGAAGCTGGTGCCAGGAGCGGGGCAGCCTGGCACCCCCTCTCCCGGCCCCTCGCTGCTCCCAGGTCCTCCTCCGGCTCACGGCTGCACCGGCCGCCCCTGCCCCTGCTCCTGCCCCTGTCCCTGCCTCTGCTCCTGCCCCTTCCCCTGCTCCTGCCCCTGCTCCTGCCCCTGTCCCTGCTCGTGTCCCTGCCCCTGCCCCGAGCCCCGCACTGGCCATGCACTGCACCCCTCGCTTGGCCGTGAGTCCTCGCCACCAGAAAGGAGCCGGCCGACTTTTCCCCCCGACTGGGTCCCTGCCAGGCTTTTATCTAGCGATCCCCAGCAAATCCCTGTACAAACAATACGGATTTCTGACATTTTTTTGTGGTAAAGTAAACTCCCAGCACATCTCTAATTCCAGGGCTTTGTTGTTCTTCCGCAGGGGCTGCCGTGGCTCCGCGCTGTGCTGGGTTGGGCTACGGACACCCCTCCGCTCCCCTCGGTCAGAAAACGTGGGAAGGGAGGAATGAAACCCGCACGGTCAGAGGACTGCGTTGTGTTGGGTCCTTTGGGCTGTGGTGGGGCGTTCCAGTCCCAGCAGCCCTTTGTGAGCTGATCCTTGTTCTGGCACGGGTCCCCGAAGGCTGGTCCTGGTCTCTGGTCCCACTTTCTGCCCCTGGTCCCAGGTCCAGTCACGAGACAAGGCCGGCTGGGGAGGACAGGGGTCCCCGAGCAGGACGCAATGGGGACATGTGGGTGGGGGCAGGATGGGCTCCCGCTGTGACGGGCGCTGCTGACTTCCAGACATTCCTCCTGTGCGTGGCCGGCACCACCTCGGCTCATAACGTGATTAAAAGATTAAAATCTCTCAGTTCAGCAGCAAGCAGCAAATGAAGCTTGAGACAGGGATGTTGGGGAGCTATGGTGCCCAAAGCCCCCGTGACAGCGATGGGGCGCCTGGAGAAGGGCAGCCGAGGCCATCTGGGCAGGTGGCTCTGGTGCCACAGCCCTCACTCCCCAAATCCCCTCCTGTCCTCCGTGCAGTCGGGCAGTGAGCCCTGATCCCCCCCCGCCTCCTTCTCAGTTACTGGCCGGGCTGGTTTGTTTGTGGTGGTTTTGCTCCTTCCTGGCCCCGCTGCCCAGGCTGGCGTCCTGCTCTCCCCACGGTGCTGGCCCCGTGCTGAGCTGTCTCGGGGCTGAGGTGTGCCAGGGGTGGCCCGTCTTTGGGTGGGCAGGTGACATCCTGGCCACAGCCTGCCCATGGTTGCAGTCTGTTGGCACCCACTGGGGGTGCACCAAAACCTCAGTCCTTCCTCCACTCCAGAAGCTGCATCTGCCTGGGTTCCCTTCAGCTCGGCTGTCTGGGCACAGCCAGGCTCCAGGACCAGGGGCTCGGCAGAGGGACATAGTGCCCAGCCATGCCAGCAGCCGCCAGGTCCTCCCTGGGGGGCAGAAGGCTCGGTGCCAGTGCCACAGCCCTCATGCTGTGCTCCCACCTATTTGCTGCCCACACTGGGACACGTTTGGTGGGAGAACCTTGGTGGCACCAGGGCCTCTGGTCAGTCTCCAGGAGCTGCAGGGAGGTGCAGGGACGTGGTGTGATGTGGGGACGCAGGTGCCAAGGCTGACGACCCCGAGCAGCTGTGGGGAAGGGCTGGGCAGCGGGTGGTGGGCGGTGGCGCTGGCCGGAGGGAAGGGAGGGGAGCCTTGGCGGTGCCGCCACTGACTCACTCACCAGTGGAAACAGAAATCTTTCCCAGGCTTACACCACCAGCTCCACACCACCCCGGCCTCGGCATGGCAGCCCCTCAGGTTGGCAGGGTGCACCTGCAAACACCCCTTCCCTGGCAGCACCCACAGCACAGCACGGCACGGCACGGCACGGCACGGCAGGGAGGAGGGGCTCTCATGGCCGGGCTCTGCTCAGCCTGATGCAGGGGCTCTCTTCATCTCCCTGCGGATGTACGGCCAGGCTGGCTGGGAGCCAGGAGCCCCAGCACGCAGCAGCCCCCAGCCCTGGGAGCCCCAGGGCCACCTTTGCCCGGGAGCCCCCAGGATGCCGGGAGCAGAGCCCTGCGGCACAGCGCCTGCATCCAGACACTGCCGGTATTCATGGAGCAGCGGCACCAGGGCAGCGTGGGGGCAAAGTCCTCCCCCAGACCGGCCAACAAAACGGGCATTCAGGGCCGGGCGCAGGCGGCTGCCCTGGGCAGACCTGGGCTGTCCACGAGGCCGGCAGGACATGGCATTTCCCCGCCAGGCCTCCCAGCATGGGGCCTGTGGTCACCAGATGCACCGGACACGCCGCTCGCACGCACACATGTGCTGGGCATGGCACGGCCGAGGGCACTGGGATGTGCCCAGGTGGTCGCTCCCAAGCTCCCTGCCCCACAAAGCACTTGGCATGTCCCTCTGTGTCCCACTGCCCACACATCCCACTGTGTGCAGAAACCAGGGTCAGCCCTGCGGTAGTGCTCAGGGCAGCACACAAGGGCCACCGTGAAGGAGGAAGGTGACAGGAGCAATGCCAGGAGCGTTAGGAGATCTGGGGTTTGTGTCCACCACAGCCAACACCAGCCAGGGGAGGTGGGTCCTAGGCTTTCCTCGACAGTATTTGGTTTACAGTCAGACTCAATCTTGAGGGTCTTTTCCATCCTAAAAGACTGTGATTATATGTTTCACATCTGCCTCTGCCCCCTCTGCAGCCCCTCTTCCCCCAGCTCCCCAGGCCCTGCCCCAGATGCAGAATTGGGTCCAGGAGGGGGTGCTGCCAGCTCCCAGAGACACCATCCCCTCTGGGCCAGTCCCACTGTGCTGGGCAGAAACATCTGGTCCTGCTGGATGCGTTCCAGGGCGCCGGGCCAGGGCTCCCTCTGCGGCAGCACCAGCCCTGGGCCGTGCCCCGCAGCCAGCCAGCAGCTGCTCCTCCGTCCTCATCCCCACCCGGGAAATTATTTATTTGTTGAAGAATATCTTTTCCTGGGAAGCCTCTCCAGTGCTGAGGGACATCTTCAGTTACAAGGAGCAAATAAACAGTTTGAGCCTCCGAGGTTCTGATGCTCTGCAAACACCGGTGCTAAACCCAGGGCTGGTGCTGGCAGCTGTGGGGTCAGCGCTGGAGCGTGGCAGGGTCCCAGCAACCGACCCCACACCCAGGCAGTGCTGTGCCAGAGGGGGACAGGGGCCACACGGCCTGCAGTGGCACAGGGGACATGCCATGAGGGGTGCTCTGGGGAGCTGGGGGTCACTTGCCCTCCCTCCCTCTGGGGACCAGCAAGGCTGGAGAGTGTTCACTTGGCTTCTGCCAAGGACCCTGGGGCAGCATGGCCACTCTCTGGGGCTGGCTGATAAAGTGGGAACCAGCACAGACCACCGGAGGCCCCTGCCAGGACAGGCTCTGCCTTGCTCTTACAGCAGGATCAAGTGTCTCGTCCACCTGAGCCCTGGAGGAAGCTCATCACCTCTGTGTCCCCTCAGTCAGTCTGTCGTTCCCGGTCACTTAAAGGGCTGCTTGACTGCAGGATGTCTCCTTGTAACAGGACAGGGCAGTTCTGATGGACGGGCCAAACTGGTTGGTTTTGTCACAGAGCTACGGGTGGATGGAGTAATTCAGCTCCAGGATTTAGTGCAGTGCCAGAAACATGTTCACCTCCTCAAATGGCTGCTCTGTGCTGTGCACAAACTGAAGCCTGAGCTGCTCTCCAGTACTGCCTCCCACTTCGGCAAGTGGATGGCTCCTGGATGCTCAGTCTCTGCTCAGTTGGGGTTTTCCCCATTTTTGTGTTTCCCCCCATTAGTGATTGGCAGTGATCTGTACTGACTGGATCCTTGAGACAGCAGCTCCTCTCTCGGCAAGGCAGCTGCTGCTGTGGCTGGGGTGGAAGGCGACACCTGGGGCACACCCTGACACTGCCACCAGTCTCTGCAGTGCAGAGTTCACATCGTGTTTGCTTTGCCGTGCTGTCAGGAATGCTGGCAGAGCCTTCCAGCTCCCGAGCCACACTGCTGGAGCAGCACAGGGCACACACCTCTCCAAAGAGAAGCCCAAATGCAGCCAGGCATGATCTGCCAGCAGCCACCTGCCCCAGCCTGCCCCATTCCCAGCACAGGGGATCAGCCCCTCTCCCGTCTCCTCCCAGGCTCCTGGGACCGAGGGGGCATGGATCTGGGATCCTCACAGGGGGTGCTCCTGCTCCCGGGGGGCTGTGCTGGGCAAGCAGCTCCTGCTCCCCCTGGAGCAGCTCTGCCGGCCATGGCAGGACACAGAGCCATGGAGACACAGCCCTCGGTAACCCTGCCTGCCTCCCTGGGAACACGAGCCCGAGCCAAGGGGCCGGTTCCCACACGCAGCACGCCGTCCCGCGGCACAGCACAGCACGCTCGGGCAGCCTGGCCCAGCGCTGTGCCAGCCCGGGCCCTCTCGCTGCCAGACACGTCCCAGCCACCCCGGGCTGCACACAAAGCCACGGCACAGCCCGGGTGACATCACAGCACAGCCACCCCTCGCAATGCCACCATGTAGGGGAAATTCCCTGCGCCACATGTGATTAGGCCTCTCTGCATAAAACTAGCTGGAGGCTTAAAAATCCTTAATTGAGGGAGCAGAATTAAGATCTTTTTCCTAAACAGAATCTGGATCCAATCTAAGAACTCCCTAATGGATAGGGAATTTTTCATGTTCGAATGCATTGGCTGCACTAACACAAACCATGAGTGCTGCAGCCCTCACGCTCCAGCAGCACTGTGGAACTCTTCCTCACAATCAGGACCAAAAAAGGCTTTTGGAATTGCAACTCCAAATCCCAAAGAACTCCATGGGGGACAAAGACAAACCATTTAACCCGTGCTGTGCTTTGCAGGTAGAAGTGTGGAACTGTGAGGCCACAGATAGCCTGGGAGTTCAGCGGTGCCACACTGGAGCCCAGCTTTCTCACACCCTGAGCTCACGTGCGCTCAGCAGCATCCACACCCACCCAGAGAACACCTGGTCTGAAACGATCCCCTTCCCAGGGGGTTCCTGGGAGCTACGAGCTGCCCAGAGATCCACACCAAGTGCTGACAAGTTTCCACGAAGTCCCCTAAAACCCCTCAGCTAATTAATTTATTTCTATTAGCACTTCAACACTGGCACAAGATAAAACTTTAAACTGTGGTAAACAGTGATAAATGTTGATCAACTACCAACGCTTGTGAGAAGCTTCCACTTTACAATCTCAGGTTAAATACTTCTCACACGTTTGGTTGAACCAGCCTCACAGATCTGTACCCATTCATTGCCTGTTCCTCAGAGGAAAATAAACTCCCAGGTCTGTATTTCCATTAGCAGTCCCAGTTCAAACACTTTCTGTGAATCCTCCCATTTCCCTCCATTAAGCTGATGACTCCTTTATGGCCTCTTTACCCAGCACTACCAAAGAAACCACCAGCGACACTTCCAAACCAAACTCCATTTAATGAGCCATCCCCAGCCCCCAGCCCAGAGCCTCAGGGCTACGCCTTGATGGCGAATTTGCGGGCTGGGTACAAACGTTCCTTTCGCTGCTGCTTCTTGGTCTTCAGGTTCTCCTCGTGCTTGTTGAGCCTGCGCCGCATGGCCCGGGTCTTCTTGGGCCGCAGATCCAGGGGCTTGTACTTCTTGCCCTGTTTGCAAAGACACACAGCAGCTGAGCTCAGACACTGCTCCGAGCCCAGCTCCTGCCACAGCACCACTGGTCCAGCCTCTTCTCCTTGGGACTACTGTTACAGTTGAAGTTTAGGAGACTCCTCTCCGCTGGGAAACGCGAGTGGATTGTAACTTTTGCAGCAGCTTTGACTCGGGTTTCAGTAATGCCTAATCTTACAAGCCCCAGTTATTCAACACCTCTTGAAAAGATCTTTTTTTTTTCCCCCAATATGATCTAATCCAAACTCCACACAGAACCTCACTGAAATAAAGAATTTCTTGGTCACCTACAAGGTGATTAAGTTTAAAATAAAAGAGCATCTGCATTTCTGCAAACTGCATCTCCCAGCAAGTTCACCCCACTTCACAGAAGAGATGCTGCCAGAAGCCTCTCCTGCAAAAGCAGACTCACACCAAGCTTACAGAATTCTTACAGTAATATTTAAGAAGCGACCGTGACCAGAGAACTTTAAAACTGAACATAAATCCGTGTTTTTCACTGACTTTTAAACTTTTAAGTAGCAACCGACAAATTCAGTTTCTTCCCACAAACTCTCTAACTGTAAACAGCAAGAGCTGGTACGGAAGATGTTTGTCCTTACCTTGTAGAACTTCCTCAAGTTCTCCTTCTGGGTCTGGTTGATGACGGTCAACACTCTGGCGATGGATTTGCGCACCACACGGCTGCAGGCAGGAAAGAGAGGTATCTCAGGACACGCTGCAGGACCGGCCCCACGGACCAAAGCCGGGGCACTGCAACCGCGTGTGCTCCGGACCCCTCACACCGCACCGCATCCCAGCACAGCGGCAGCGCCCGCCTCATCTCCGCCCAACACCTCTGAGCAGGGACACACACCGACCCGCAGGCCTGTTCACATGTATTCCTCTTCCACACCGCTTCTTTGGGATTTTCTACAGCACACACCAAGCACAGCCTGCGAGAGCAGCTCTCAGACACGGCGCACCCCGGGACCCCTGCCCAGCTCCCCCGGCCCCACTCACATCTTGGACAGCTTGGAGGCGGCCCCGCCGGTCACTTTGGCCACGCGCAGCTGCGACAGCTCCACCTTCAGATCGTCCAACTGCTTCAGCAGCTCCTCCTTCTTCTTCCCGCGGAGGTCTCGGGCCTTGATCTTGGCCTGCGGGCGGCGGACAGGCCGTCAGTACCCGCGCCCGACCCCCGCATCCCGCCCACCCTCAGCCCCCGTAGCGCGAATATGCGGGCCCGGGGCCCGGTGGGATGTGGGCTGATTGCCGGGATTCCCGGTCCCGGTGGGATGCCGGTGGATCCCGGGTGCCGGTCCCGGTGGGATGCCGGTGGATCCCGGGTGCCGGTCCCGCGGGATGCCGGTGCATTCCCGGTGCCGATCCCGCGGGATGCCGGTGGATTCCCGGTGCCGATCCCGCGGGATGCCGGTGGATTCCCGGTGCCGATCCCGCGGGATGCCGGTGGATTCCCGACCCGCGGCCCGGCTCTCTCACCATGGCGGGCGGCGCGGCGCGGAGCGGAAGGACGGAAGCCGCGCAGGGCCGGGGCGGTCCCGCGGCCGGACCGTACCAAGGCGCGCTGGGCGGGGGGAGGAGGCTGCGCGCCCAGCGCCCCCCGCGGGATGCGCGGTGGTGCCGGCCGGGCGCTGACAGGGAGGGCGGGAGGCACGGCCGGCCCCGGGCTCTGGGGCTGCAGCCCCGCGAGAGCGGCTCGGAGCTGCGGCTGCCGCCTCCGCCCGCCCTCGGCCGCGGGAGCCCGGTCAGAGCGCAGCCGGTGTTCCCGCGCCGGCCGAGGTGCGGCACTCTTACACCGGCAGTGATGGGGACGTGATGACGGGCGGGGCGGGAGCGGCCGCCGCGGCACCGCGGAGCAGGGGCAGGGGCAAGGGCAGAGGCAGGGCCATGCGCGCAGGAGCCGCGCGGGACGGACGGACAGACGGACAGACGGACAGACGGACGGGCGGGCGGGCGGGCCGGTCTCGCTCCCCGCGGTGCCGCCGGCGCCGCCGTATCCAAGCAGCCGCCGCGCCTCACGGGCCGCGCGCGGGAGGGCGGGGCCTCTGGATTGACGGCCGGTGCAGCCAATCAGAGCGCCCTCTCGCCCTTAGCCGGGGCTCTCGGCCAATCGGAGCGCACGGGGGCGGGGCCGGCCGGCGCGGATCGGCGCGAGGCGGCAGCCGCGCTCCCCGAGCCTCGGCGGCGGCGGCGGCGCTGCGGCCGCGCCCGGACCGGGAGCGGGACCGGCGGGTGCGGACGGTGAGCGGGGCCGCCTGACAGCGCCTGCCCCGCTCCGGCCCGGCCTCCAGGTGCGGGGGGCGGAGCGGTGGCGCGGGCGGACGCGGGCGGGGCGGTGGCGGGGGCGGGCGGGAGCGGCGGCGGCTGCGGGCGCCTCGGGGCAGGCCCGGCGGCGGCGCGCCCCTCAGCGCGGTCTCGCCCCCGCAGAGCTCCGGGCCCGGCGGAGCAGCCCCGCCGCGAGTGGGAGCCCAGGTGAGGCGGTGGGTGCGGGCGGGGGCTGCGTGGAGCATCCCCCGGCGGCGCGGCGGGTCCGTGCCCGGTGCCGCGGTGAGGGGCGGCGGGGGCGGGAGCTGCCGAGGCCCGGCGGCGGTACCGGGGCCGTGCTCGCCGCTGTCTGTGCTGCTAACGGAGAGGAGGAACACGATGTGACACGTTTAACGCTTGGGCCTGGGTTGGCAGCGTGGCTGAAATCCTTACCCGAACGACCCCGTCTTTATTAACTTGGCTCCGCGCTCCGTGCCGCTCGCGGCGGGCGAGGCTGTGGCCGCTGAGGTGTCGCTGTGGGTGTCGCGACAGGTAGCGGCGTTGGGCATCGCCAGACGAGCCCCTTGGGACGGAATGTTGCAGGATTTTACGGGAGCAGTCTGTGCAGCGCTGGGTATCCAAACCGCGGGTTTGGTGGAATCACCATGGGTTTGTTCTGGTTTTAAACTTCTGTCACAGCAGTTCCCTTGTCACCATTTTTTTTTTGTTGTACAGAGAAATGTATTGGACAATAGGTGACATGAGATGCCCTTGGGGACAGGAGCTGGATGGTTGCTGTGTTGTGTCATCCCCTCAAATTCGTTACCCTATAAAAATGTCCATAACCTGGTAAAACATTCAGGATCAGGGCTTCATATTTGCGACTCTAGGTGTAATCTCCCACCACAGAATAGGACCTGTTTTCGTCAATGTCTGAGTTATGCATCTGTCATTTAATAACCAGACTCCAAGCTTCTATGCTTTAGCTGTGTCTGGGCCAAACACTTCTGGTCCTCCAATCTGCAAAATGAACTCCTCAATATAAAAAAAGAAAAATCTAGATTTTCGTGTGCTATCCAAATGCAACCTGTAATTCATGGCATCTCGTCCAGGCTAATGCAAAGCAGCGCTGTGGGACCATATGAGCACTAAAATGCGAGTGAGTCTCCCAGCGTGCGTGTGCTTCCCGCGGGCAGCGGGACTGCTGTGGTGGTGGCAGTCTTTGCAAATCGTAGAAAATCATCCCGGTGTGGGTCTTGCTGTGGGATTTGCGGGTGCAGTCCCTGCCTGGGTCTCCTCACCCCGCCTGAACCCCGTGGTGTGCTGTCCCTGGCATGGTGCAGGGAGCGCTTCGGGAGCCTGGTGCCCTGCTGGGGATCGTGTGTGTAGGAAAAAAAGGCTTCATTTTCCAATCAGATTAATGCAATCTCGTTCAAGATGTTTGGATAAATTGGACCACGATTTATGTTAAATGAAAGAGTGAGTCACTTCACTAGGAGCAGAGAGCATTATTCTCCAGTCATTCTGGGCTGCCTAAGCAATACAGACTGTCATGAATGTGATGACCAGGTCCTTTACTGCAGGAAATAGAAAAACCATTCACAGAAACTATATGGAGAGAGGGAGTATTTTGTTGTGCTACAAAGGAGAATATGATAATTGTTTTGTCTTGAAATGTAGCTACAATGCAGTATCAAAATTCAGTTGGCAATCCACGTCCCTTACAAACAAGGGAAGATTTTATCACAAGGGTGTCTGGTTGGGCTTTGCTCTACATGTCAGAATGATATTGCATTCTGTGCCCATTGTGCTCCTTTGAGAAACTCGATCCACAAGTGATAAAGATGCTGAAAGTGCATTCCAGCAGGAGGAACATCAAGCTCATTGTTAGTAATTTCTGCATCCCTGTTTTATTTTGTGGAGGGAAGTAATAAAAATGGAGTGTAACGATTCAGAACATCGAGAAGCTTCTAAGCCCAGTCGGTTGTGCATTGGAATCTTGCGGTGGTGTCCGTGGCCTTGCACGGAGGGCACAGATTTGGGGAGGTGGGAGCCGGGGGCTGCAGCTCTCCCGCGGCTGCTGCTCCTGTCACATGATGCTCTGCACAGTCCCCTGCTCGCACTGCAGCTGCCTCGCTGCTCTGTGCCACTCGTATCTCCCCTCTTCCTGCATCACTTTTATTCTGGTTTAGCTCTGTTGGCGTTCAATGGAGTTGTTGATGATCTGCTGCGGCACAGATGGATAATGGGAATTCATTGGATCATCTGGACGCGTTGCTTTGTTGGCTTATCTTTTATTCTGCTTGATGTGCTTTGGGTGAGGAAGGATCTCTGGTGTGGAAGTCTGTTCTGAGGTGGTGTTACTGCCTTAAAGAGCTGAAATGGAACTGATATTAAATAAAAACCCCCCATGCCCCCACTAGCCCCCCAAACCACACTACAGATGGTGGATTCTGGCCTGGATGTTGATGTCTTTTTACACAAAACTTTACACAGTTCTCATTTTTTCGTAAAAACAATTGCTTTCATTGGAGCAATCTTTGTAGAAGAACACAACCAGGACCTGTACATGCAGATTTTATAATTTTATTTGGTGTTCTTGCATAAGAACATTCTGCAAGCTTGGCTTTTATAGCTAAGTTGCACTGTTGAAGCACAAAATACAAGACATGTAGGTTTTAAACAGGCTGGAAACAGAGGTGTGGTACGGAGTGTGTGTTGCAGAAGGAGCAGACAGTTCAAAGGAGTGGACCAAGTTGTGTGTGGGAGCTGTACTGAGGGTCAAACGGAGGTCTGGTTCTGTAAAGTATGTAAGGAAGTTGCCAACACAAATATTACCTTGCAGCTTACACGTGCTGAGAGAGCACAGCACAGCTCCGCAGCAGCGGTGGAACAGAGTAACCATCAATCTGGTTCCCTGAGGATCTCAGTCAGGAAAGGAAGTGTGCAATGCCAGAAAGCCTTGGATGGAACTGCAGGTTTAGAGGACTTGTTGTTTGAAGTATTTTTAATTATTGCTATTAATATAATGGAACACAGACTAGAAGCTGAGTTTTTAAAATATAATTACAGCAGAAATCTGCAGAGGGATTTCTCTGCTGTGAGACAGAGGCACGGTTCAGGAGCAGTACCTGCTCAGGAAGGTGAATTCCCAGAGTGATGATGCTCTCTCCATGCAATTCCCAAGCGTGCTGGCAGCTCCCACCAAACACTGATTTGGAGGGAAGAAGTGAAGCGAAGGGATCAGAAAGCTTTCCCGAGCTCGTCCTGCATTCCCTTTTGTCAGAGTACAGTTCCAGTTGGAATGCAGCCATTGGCACCTTGGCCGAGGACGGGAACAGGCTGCAGAGTGTGACGAGAGCTGCCCTCCAGATTGGGCACTGGCCTCAGCTGCCATTTGGGCCAGCCGGTAAATAATTTGGAAGGAAGCCTCTCCATCCCACTGCTGTGCAGTGCAGCTTGATGTTAGCGGTTCCATTTCAAATTAATGAGTGTACATCAAAGTGTTAAAACATCAGTTTTTGTCAGAGAAAAGATGGAAAAATCTTTCTTGCAACTGGGATGCTTTTCAGGAACTTGGCCGTGGGGAAGGCGGGAGGCGTGTGCTTTTCTGCCCCGCTTTAGGTGATGGCTTAGTTCAAGGGGGCCCAGATTTGGCTCAGTCAACAGTTGTGTTGGCGTCTTGCCATCAAATGTGCATAAAATGGAGCTGACTGCAATTCCCTGCTCACTCTAACATGGAGGGGCAGCCGGAGGGACCTGGGGCCGCTGTGCCGTGCTGTAGGTTGGCTTGGCTGTGAGGGTTACCCTGGGATGTGCAATCCCTGCAGCACGAGCTGTTGTGTTGTCCCTGGCTCGTTGCTTTCGAGTCCCTGGGTTGTATTTTGGTGTCTTGTCATAACTCATGCATTTCAACCCTTGTTGTGCCTGTGCTCCTGAAATCTCTCTCCTTTCTCACAGTGACTTAGGTGCTTTTCCAGATGTAGGAGGTTCATCCCTCGTTTGCAGACTCTTCCTATGGTTCTGTGGCTTATGCGCATTGCCACAAAATCGAGATAAAACACAACTGGCATTTTAGCTGCTCCAAGAACATTGTGTGTAAATAAACCACTAAATAGTTCAGCCTGTGAAATGTAAATACACACAGCTCACTGCCACAGCTGATGGTGTTTTTCTGTCTCCCTTCTACCCTCCCACCCCTGCCAAGAGTGGGCCAGCCTGATGTTCTTTTTTCTCTTGCTCTTTCATACAAAGCAAATGACTGCTAAGTACCATGTAGGTGGTGTGCAGGCACCACGACAGATTCATGATTTGAATTTGGATGAAAAGAAACACTTGTGTCCTCTTCCACATTGCTTCTGCACCATCTTCTGGAGATTCCTGGACTCTGATGACCCAGAAATTCTTCTTTGGTCTGACTTTGAGCTTGAGCCTATTTTTTAATAGCAAACCAGTGAAGTCAGTGGAAGAGCAGAGGCCCAACTGTGATGACATTTTTAGCCTGTGCCCTTTGTTCATCCTAAACACAAAAGGTCATGAACTGCAGTGAAAGAGGGATCGTGGAGGGCGCAGAACAGACAAAGGTGGAACAAATTGTCAGTGGCAGAAGCATAAAGAAGAGAAGCGAAAGTTTTGTGTTCTGAAGGGGATTGAAGGCCACGTGGATCCCATGGTGAGATCATGTCTCTTGTGTTCAAAGTGAGTCCGCCCAGAGTGAATTCAGAGGAGTCTGCTGCTGAGGTGTGGCTTCCATGATCTTAGTGTAGGAGGCAGGAAGGGACTGCACGGTTTCCATGGCATGATGTTAATGAGCACCTCCGCGTTTTCCTGAGAGGAAAGATGCCAAAGCTGCAGTTCTGGATACAGACAGGTGTGCTTTTAAGCAATAAAAGGATTTTTAAAGACATCTGAAACATATGAAAGGCCTGATTCTACAGACGAAGCACTTGAAGTTAAAATAATGGGATTGACACTGCATGTTGTATTTTCCGACTCGTTTGACTCAGAATGGAGTTGAATTTGTGGTGTTGCCTATTTTCCTACAGGAAGTCATGAGACTGTTCCTGCTGAGAAGTCACAGGTATTGCAGAGGTGGCAGCTCCCCTTAACTCTGAGATCTTACTGTGAAGCTGTTTGCAGATCTTCTCGTCTTCTCATGCACTGAGGAAGGAATTATGCATTCATGTGAGACTAGTAAACTTTCAGTTTGCAGTAAGAAAATCTGTGCAACTTGTGTAACAGTTCTTGTGTAACTGTGAGTGCCTGCTCTCTGCACTTCCACTGGCCACAGCAGTGTGCAGCTGGGGAATGTGCATGCATGGGTTTATCTTGTTTTCTTATTTATCCCCTGCCCTCTTCTTTCCCTTTCTTAGGAGTGCAATTGCATGATCAGGCTTCCTCTTTTTTCTTCTCCTCCAAGCAGCTTTTAAATCCCTTGTCTGATATAACTGTTGTTGCTCTAGGGAGAAAGGTCTTGAAGATTATCTAGTGAGTAATTTCACAAAATTCAGAAGAAGTTGAAGTAGAGTGATGTGCTTAGTGAATCTATTAAAGGGAAGGACAGACAGAAGAAAGTTGTGTTGTAGGAAGCATCTGGCCAGCCCTCAGAACGTGTGGAGCCCCAGGGCAGTGGAAGCTTTCCCTGTGCTGGGTAGAGCTGGGTTTATTGGGGTGCAAAGGGAAGACTCAGTCCAGGTCAGTGTGGGACCAGGCTCCCTGTCCCTGTAGGAGCGACTGCTGGCCCTGAACACTCGTGCACGGCAGTGTGGGTGTGTCCATGCACAGGCTCACTGGGGTTCGTGTGTTTTTATTATTTTTAAAATGACTTCCTTCTTGCTTAATCTTTAGAGGTAGCAGTATTTTTGCAAGTTAGCTGTAAAAATGTTGTACTTCAGTAGGAAAACCAGTTTCTTGGAGAATTCCCAGTAGGAGGTAGTTGCTGGAACTAGTTGCATTTGCAGGTAGTTTTGTCAGCCACACTGTAATTTGTATACGAAGTCAGGCTTTCACCCTTGTAATAAATTTCTCCTTAGTGCCCTTTGAAGTAAGCCGACATCCAGGCAGAGAGAACATGATTTGACCAGCATTATCAGTTAAATACAACAGCTGCTTGTTTCTGTTTCTTAAGTTAAAGTTGCTTATCATTGTGGCATTCAGACAGAAGTGTCCCCAAAGTCCAGGCTAAGTCCTTTCCCTTGTGCAGTCCGTGTGCTTGTCCACAGAGCACTGAGCAGAGCTGGGACACAAACACTCCTGTTGTTCTCTGAGCTGGCCCTGGGCATTGCTGTCCCCCAGGACTGAGCCTTGCCAGGAGCTCAGGTGTGGGCTCAGCCTGCTCCCAGATGCCTCCTGCAGCATCCAGCAAGCTGCTGGAAAAGGTGCTGGATACGTCTGGAAGAGCTGCAGCCACTGCAGTGCAGACGTGCCCTGAGGTGAACAGTGGTTGGGGTGAGGAATGTCTGTGATTGGTTCCAAATTTTACTAAAAACCTTGGAATAATAAAGAAATCCTTCCCCCTCCTTGCCTGCATTTTATAAAGAAATGGTTTGATGTATAACTGCTCATTGCCATTCCCTCTGAATTCCTGATTCCAGCAGGCTTTGAGGTTTTCAGTGCCTGTCTGGGGGAATTGCTGATTATTTATTTTAGTGTTTCTTGGGCAGAACTAAATGGTGCCTTGGGAACTTTAGGGCAGTGGCTCTTGATGGAGAGTTAGGTATTCTGGCGAGAGGAATGAATTTGGGTTCTCGTGCATTTTGTGTTGTCTGAGGCTCTGTCAGGACTAGCACTGAGCAGATCACATGGGAGCACACAGATGGTTTTCCCAAAACGTGCAGTATAACGTTGAAGGAAAACATGAGACATGAGTGTGCCAGCCTGCAGAAGAAAAGGACAGGCAAATAGAGAGCCAAGGTAGGCATCCTGCTTGATGAAGGTAAGATCAGCTGGGTTTTGATAGAGTTTTGAGACGTGATGGTTCCTGGCTTTGTGTATCAATGATCAGGAGCTTAGTTTTATCTGTGTTGTTGATTTGCAGATAAGAAATAGATACCAGCTGGATGTCTGGCTTTGTGTCACATCCCCTTTTGGCAGAGATGCTGTGGGAGATGTGTCAGGATGAAAAGTGGAAAGAGAGCTGGTCTCTGACTCAAGATTTGACAGCTTTAAAATCCTGATAGACTGGAATGTGTTTTCCACTATTGGTTTCTGTAGAGAGCAGTTCTAGGAACATCTTAGTTTGGGGAAAATCCTGTATCAACAAGATAGATGAACAAAGTGTGTTTGCTTTTGGTTTTTGGTTACCACTTGTGCCTCTAAGTGGGAGTGGGAAGCATTTGAAAACCAGTCAAGATTCCATAACTGAGAAGAAATGATGGCTTAAAAAAAGGCAAATGGCTTGTACAAGTGCTCTGTCAGGAGGTCAAGGTACCACGTCCAGCCAACTGCTGTGCAGCTCCAGGAAACTGCTCCTGATTCTGCCTGTCCTCTCTGATGTATGAGCTTACAGACCCCTGGCATCCTCCTGTCCACTGTGCCCTCTGGTTTCGCCATGGCTGCACCTTCAGTGTGTCAGGTTTTATTTGCTCATGTGCGTTGGGTGTGAATTTATGACCCCCCCTTCCAGCAGGCAGCTGAATGGCAGCTTACAGTGATCCTGGCTACGTAGCAAATCTGAGAGGATGTAATGCCCTTATTGAACATATCCATGCTGGACTTGCATTGTCAGCTTGATTTCACTGACCCAGAGCATTCCCTCATGGCTCACAAAGCCTGCCGTGCTTTGCAGGCCTGAGTCCCAGGGCAGGGCCAGGAGGGAGTGCATGCCATTAACTTCAGCACTCTTTTTCCCTTCCAGCTAAGCCTGGAAAACCTTAGCCAAAAGACAGCAAACCACAGGGAAGTGGAGACGTGTGTGATGTAAGTGACATCTGACTTTAAAAATACTGGCCAATACCGAACCTCCATCCCTGTCCCATATCCCTCATCCTGCTGCCCTTCAGCTCTAGCTTCAACTGCCATCCTCTGGGATGTCTGTAAAGCTCTGCTACCCTAGGTGCTGCAATGAGATGAATTTGTAAAATCCAATAATGTATTGCACTAAGCAAACCTGGAATTGTGTGTGCTGAGAGCTTGTAGGGAAGAACCTGGCACACCAAGTGTGGGGCTTGGCTAACACGGGTTTTCTGCCTTGTATGGCCTGAGGAGTTGGCAAAATCTTTGAGAGAATAATAAGTTCTCCTGGAAGCCACCATTTTCTGACTTATTCTAACAGTCTTTTAAACCAGTGTTTCAGTGTCTCTTTCTGCAGACTGTGGAGAGCATTTTTTTAATGTGTTACTTAAGAAAAATTGTCATGTAAAACAGCCCAGCAGTTTCTTTTGCATGAAAGAAAGCAAAAAGCATCAAACACAGAACAAAAAACTAAGTAGGTGATATTCCTGGTATAGTTGGGCTGTCAAAACTGGGAGCGCTGTCTGTCTGCAGACGGGCACAGATCCATGTGATAACTTCTAGTATCAAAGGGAAGGAGAAGTCCCCATTGTGGATGTGCTCCTGGTTGCATTTTATTCATATTGTTCCTGTGGAGCTGAGCAGTCCCTTAGGAAAGGGCGATGTCAGGAGCTGTATTCCTCCCTTTCCTGTGCCCACTTGCTGTTCTAATAATAATTCTCCCTCCTGTCTGTGCTGCTGCTGCATTACAGCACCGTCCTCAGTGCAGGACCACCTCCTCCTCTCCCGAGCTGCTCCTGATAGTAGCTCTTCCTTTGTACAGCACCAAATACCACCCCCTCCAGAGCATGATAAGCCAAAACCAGTGCATGAGATAACTAATTTTATTTTCCTTCTCTGTCAGCTGGATAAGCCAGCTTCACATATTTTTCCTGCCTTCCGATACCTTTCATGTTGGCAGGTTATGGGTTTTCTAGTGTATCTTCTACTGCTTGCACAAATGGCCTCTTCACAGTGGGTCTGGTGAGCTCCTTCCACAGGAGAACTACTTAGTTTTAAAAAAACAACCCCAAACCTAGTTGGTTTAATTTGCCTGTGCCAGGGCTAACACGGGTTATGTTGGCAGTGGTTGGGGTTGTTGGGTAGTATAACTTAAGGATAGTGTAAATAAAATTCACTGCCATGAAATTAAAAGACTGATATCTAGACTGTATGAAACATACTTTGCAACTTAAGCAAGCTCCTCAATTTTTGCAAATGTATCTGAAGCTGCTCTGGAGTGCCTGGACTGCCACGGTGGAGCACAGACCCTACGGGCTCGCTGCAGGATTTAGGTCACCCTTGCTGTGGAGCACACAGGACCTGGGGTATTGTCCCTCTTCCTGAAATTCCTGAATCACCTCCTGGCTACTTCTGACATCTGTTTTTTAGGTCTCACTGTTCGCTTCAATCTCATATGTTGGTGCTTTGAGTACTTGGTGGTGTTTGTTCTGTGCTGTGTAAATGTGAATGTTCGGAGGTTTCGGGCACAGGCTGGTGCTTCACAGTGTTCACCTCCTTCTTGCCAGGCTCATGCCGAAGCTTGTGACATGTCAGTGGCATGTTTTGGACTCTGGCACCCATATTGCAGTTGCCTAACAATACAGAGACACTTTTAACCTTTTTCTGGTACTCTTCAACAAGTGGTTTGTGCAGTGCCCCCATGGTCTTGCACCGGTGCTCTGGTGCAGTGTCATGTGGGTGTGTAAAAACAAGGCTATGTGGGCTGCATCTTGTCTAAATTGGGAAATCATGAGACTGCTTGGTTGGCAGCATGGCCCTCTAACTTACCCCAAAAGCTGGGTGGAAACTGCCAATTCCTCCTGCATTTGTTAGGCATGAAGTATTTGTTGAGGGAAGCATTTCTGAAGCCTCTTTAGTTATTGTGAAGGATTTTTTTATGACAGTTGCTGAAAGATGCTTCTGGGTGCTTCCTGATGGCTGGAAAGAGTTAGCTTTGCCATTTCCTGGCTTGGACTGGGGCATGTAGGTAATTATTTGTGCAAATAGCATCCAAACAGAGCTGCTGCACAAATGGAAACTTGTTGCTTAACAGAAACACTTACCAGAACTGGTACTTGCTGGAAGTAAAAGCTCTGCATTTGTTAGAGGTGTGTTTATCTTGCACAAAAATCCTGAGCATGGCAGAGCTGAAGACCTAGCAGCCATTTCCAGAGATGTTTGGTTGTTGCTGCTGCTGCAAAATCTGTAGCTCATCTTTGTATGCTCAAAAGGATAATTTGATGTCTCTGTATGTTTGGAGTAAGATTTTTTAAAGCCACTCTGCCTCTGTAAGCTTTCCTATTCCCTTACTCAATACTACAATTATCTGCATTATATCTTGTGGTTTTTTGTTCAGGTGATTATTGTACAATATAACATTTTACTCATGTGAAGAATAAAAACGGATCTGCAGGTATGATTGGGGGCAATGCAAGCCATGGAATTAAACAGTCATGAGGAGGCAGAGAGGAAGAATGGTAGGGTACCTTTTAGCATTCAGGCTAAATTTACCTTGTTTCAGCAATAGGAGCTATTGAGCTACAGTTTTCAGCAGATACAGAAGAAAATGAAATGTAAAGAGAACTGAGGCTGGTCTCTCTAATTGCAGCTGCAGGATAAACACCTCTGCAGAGCGCAAATTTGGAGAGGATTTCTTTGTCCAAGTGTGAAACCCAAGTGCCATCTGTGCTACAGTCCTTTCTTTCGTTGTCAGTTTTGTGTTTGTGAAGACAGTCCTCAGAGTTATTTTATTTTGTGACTATTGTACCAGTGTTACTTTTAATTTTGCTGTGTTAACTAGTGCATTGTGCAATAATTAGTCCCATGCCTTGATTCTCAGCTGTTTTTTTTTTAATGAGTCTTGAGAAGGGTAACCTGTGGAGAACTGCATGCTCTGTGTTACATTGCCATGGAACTGAGCATGCATCTCAGTCTTGATGAGTTCATAGCAGCCCTTGATTTTTGAGTAATATGGCTATTTTCTTCTTCATAGGACTGAGCTTGCCCTAAAAGAAATCATGTCATCAGGGGGAGCTGAAGATGATATTCCTCAAGCAGAGAGAAAAACGGTGACAGACTTTTGCTACTTATTGGATAAATCTAAGCAGCTCTTCAATGGCTTAAGGTTAGTGGATTTTTGAGGGTATTCCTTCAGAAAAGCCTTGGAACACACACTGTAGTATGTGATGCTGAAGTCAGTTGTACAGTGAACATCTCAAATCCAAACCCAGTAAGTTTGTTTAGGAGAGAGCAATGTACCTCTGTGTGGGTACTTTTGGACCATGTATGTAAGAATGTAGGAGCAGAGGTTCCAGTTAATAGTAAACTAGAAGCTGGGATTCCATGAAGTAGCAGTGATTATTGCTGAAATGGTGTGTTTGGAGGGCACAATTAAGGATCAGGTGTGACTGTGTGCAGTCAATAACATGCAAATCCAAAGCACTACAGTCTCTGTGGAAAACGAAAGGAATGAGGAGGATTGGTCTAGCTGGGAGGAAGAAATTTAGGAAACTTGGGGAAGAAATTTAGGAAGTGATAAACAGAGGCATCCAAACCATACCATGTATGTGTGTGGTGAAACAAATGCTTAATCTGAACTGTGGAGAAAGGTAAAATCTACATTTATCTACAAAACAGGTGCAACAACAGCTGGAAAGTCTGACTGGTTTGTCTGCAGAAGAATACACGTTTGGACAGTAATATGGATATCCTGTTTATGGCAATATATGCTGAGTTAAACAGCATGTATCCAAAGCTGCTTTATTTCTAAGCTTTGCTGTAGTCTCTTAAGTAACAGGGTTTGAGCTCATATCTGGTTGGCAGTTCAGCCTCTTACTGGTCTCTGAGTAATGCTGTGTGTTTGGGCCCTTGTAGCTTGCTGTTAGTCAAACACAGATGGTTAGCAAAGATGCTTTTAATTCCTCCGCCCCCCGCTATTGATAATCCTTTCATGTGCTTTAGACGTTGATTACCAAATCCAAAACAAACAGTTTGTGCTTCAAAATCTGAATGGCAAATGGGCAGTAGAGACAAGGAGTACCTGGTGATTGCACTTCACCCCCCATGTAAGACAGTCTAAAGCAAAAGGACTGAGATCTTGAGACCAGGATTTCCAGGACTGTATATGACATTACACTGGATTTCTCATAGATTTTGCTTGAAATTTTAGCCTGAGTCACTGAAGAGTACAAATGAACATAGCTCATGTGTGGCTGTGTGCTGCTCCAGTTCAGATCAGAGGGGTGGCAGAGAGCCTCCAGCCACTCTGTCTCTCCTTTGGCCGTGGTGCTTGTATCAGATTTCGGGATGAGAGGTGAAGTTTCTCAGTATATCCATGGTACTTTTCCAGAAAGAAATTTTCTTGTCCAGCTAAATGAAAAGAAAATGAAAAATACCTTTGGATGAAGTATGGCAAATAAAAATAGAAATGGGATTAAGCAGCCAGTTCTGCTGTGTGAAAATAATGGGAACCTGCCTCTGTCCTTACTGTAACCTGACACAGTTACTTCTTATACTTGACCACCTTTTCACCTCTAAGATTTGTGATTCCCATGGGCATAATGACAGGATAAAGCAACATTATAATTCTCAGGTATCTCCTCTGTTAGTGCTTGTTCCCTGGGGAGTTCACCTGGAAATGTCTTGGCAAGCATCCCAGTTCTTAGTCCAGTTGCTTGCTTTTCCCTCCAGCATAATAAATGCATTTGATGCATGCCTGACACCTTCTGTCTTGAAGATGATGATGGCCTTTGCTGCTATGTTTTATGCCATTCTCTTGCCCCTACCACACTTCATGGAAAAGAAGTGATGGGGGAGGGAGAGGAGAGCAATGATTTTCTTCCCAAAACCTCCTCTGGGCACTTCAGCTACAGGGAGCTGAGCCTATAGCTGTGTTGGCAGCTGCTTAGCTGTTGCTGCTGCCAAAAATTGCAAGGGCTCAGCCTGCCACGTCTTTGTTTCAGTAGCATTTCCTTCCTCTCTTCCCAATGCAGATGCCAAATACAGCATTTGAGGAAAACATATGATGGTCTGCCAAGGTTGCTGCTCGAAAGTGTACTTTGTGCTGGTGCTCCCAGTGATAGCATCTCCATGGCCATGCCTGCGAGGATAGCACAGGGGGGTTGTCTTTCTAGTGTCTGTACCCTGGGCTGTAAGGTAGAATAAACTGTTAATGAGGTGTATTCCAAAGGCTCTCCTCTCCCCTTTCCCCTCTCCAGCTTGCTTTTTTCTTGAAAAAGGCTGGGAAGAGGGAGTGTGTAAGGAAGCAGTTTGTCATGGTGTACTGTCAGTGGTATTATTTTCTTTTAAACGTTAAAAAGTGCTTAAATGTGTTCAGTATCACAAAACAGCCTGAAACTTTAAGGAATTAAAATACTTTTCACAACTGTATTTTAGGGAAGTGATTGTCCCTTTGTGCTGGACACTGGTGAGGCACCTTGTCCTTTGTCAGCACCTCATGGCAAGAGGGACACTGAGGGGCTGGAGCGTGTCCAGGGGTGGGAGGAAAGCTGGGGAAAGGTTTGGAACACCAGGAGCAGCAGAGGGAGCTGGGGGGAACTCAGCCTGGAGAAAAGGAGGCTCAGGGAGGACCTCCTGGCTCTGCACCACAGCACTGTTATCCCACTGCCGCTCAGGTTCTGGGAACAGGAGCCTCTAACTACTACAAGCCCATGAACATAAAAGGAAATTGTCTCTTTTTATCACCTGTCAAAACTGTGAATGTGTTTGAAGCTTTGAATGTTAAACTTACAGTTATCGTAGCTTTCCTCTTTGAAGCGTGCTGCTGAATCTCTGGGACTTTCTCAACATCTTTAATGTCCCTGTGTGACAACTTCTATGAGGCACTGGCCTCAGCACCTTTAATTGGGTTTCAGCCAGTATTATCTGGCAGCATGGCTGAAATGAACTCCTGACAGAGAAATAATTATGAGCACATAAGTAGTGCTGGTCTTTGTGAAGACAAAGAGTACAGCAAGAATTGGATAAAATTCTGGACTGTCTGGGAGATTTATCCACCAGCCACTCTAGTGCAGCCAGAGAACCAGTCTTCTGTGCCCAGTGTGAGGAACCCATCATTCTAGAACACTGGAGTTTGTGTCTTCATGTCCCATTTGGAATGTTTTAAAAACCAAGATATTGGAAATGGTTTCCACTTGTTGTTGCAGGCTATTCTACTGTCCTAAATCAAATCTCCAGTCCCTCCTCTGCATTTGGATTCATTTGGTTGCCCCTTTATCCCTCCTGTAGTGATATCCAGCCAGAGCAGGTGCCCCTCTGAGCCAGCAGTCTGGGCTGGGCACACCCCACAGGAAAGCCTGCTCCCTTTGTCTCTCCCCACTGCTCTGGTGTCCTTCTGTAGATCTGGAAATAGCAAAAAGTCTTGCCACAGCAGAGGTCTTCAGCTCTCACGTTGGGTGTATAATTGCTTTTGGATCATGTATTCCCTGTCTCCTTTGGTGGAAGGAGCTGTGTTAAAAGCTCACTCTGCAATCAGCCGAGGCTTTGAGATTCTTTTGGGCTGTTTCTCACCAAATCATGCACATCCCCATGTTCTGTTAAAAAAAACTGCACAAAATGTCCTCTTTTGCTTATGCATCCATTTTCTCATGGCAAAATTTTGTGGTCCATGGGAGCAACATGCGTGATGTTCAGCACAGAGCAGGAAAGGGATGGCAGGAAGGGCAGCTCTCGTCTACAGCGAAAAGCCCTAGTGAAACCCCAGTAATGCATTGTCATAAATGAAGTTTTATTACACCCATGTCAGAATACTATCAAAAGAACAAGTGCTACTGTCTGTTTCCATGGAGATCTTTCCCGTTCCCTGGGGAGCTGAGGAATCCGTGGTATTGTGCAGCTATGCCAGCTGCAATTAGACGAGCACGCTGCCTGAGGAACATCCAGCAGAGGCTGCAGACAGCAGTGGCCAAACACATGGACATTCTACTAACAGAGGCTTCTTAAAATGCCAGTAATTTCCAGATACTCAAATCTAACGCAGCGCAGTGAGTTGAGCTGGGCTTGATGTTTAGGTTATGTTGGGATGTTTAGGCTTGTGCAGAGAAAGGTGTGGAATGCTTAGGTGACAGGTGAGGTTTAGAGAGTGAATGAATTAGCTCACTGATGAGGGATAGAAGCATGAGCACGATCGGCCCATAGTTATCTGCTTATTTCTTAGTTTGTGCTGATACCTGCTTCTCAGTGTTAGAGAGAAGGGTGTTTTCTTGTTCCCATATGTTAGGCCTTTGCTCAAATGTTCTGAGCAACTTGGCCTAGAAAATCATTTTACTTGGGTGGGGTTCTTCAAGTCAACTTGTTAATTCAGTCGTTCTGTAAGTTAGTGCCAGGGAACTTTGATTTGTATAATTTTTTAAAAATTATCCATCTCAGTGTTATTTTGTATTTGTATTCATTTTTTGTTTTGTATTTTGACATTGAATCTTGTGGATGTGCTAATGAAATTAAAGCTACCTCTTGCTATACCGAAGTCTGTGCTGTATCTTGGGTGTGTGTTTGGACAGTGCCTTGGCTTCTTTTGTTTAGCTGAAATGTTTACATCTATTACAACAAGAGAAGGTGGTGAATGGTTCCTTGCAGAAAATGCTTTAAATTTGCATGTGTTTGTATCAAACTGTACTTGAATGAAGATGTTGCTACCCTGAAGCACATATTTATATTCCTGTTTACCCCTTGCTACACCAACATATGTTGCAAGATTTTGAGCAGCCGGTTGCAGATTTGAAGGGGTTTTTTTTTGTTTTTAATTTGGTAAAATCCTGCCCAGATTCCTTGGCATCTTCATGGAATATCAGCACCAAGTACTGGAATGCTTTTCCAGGATGGTAAGAACTGTAGCTGGTAAGGGATTCATTTTTCTTGTAGTAGCTGAGCTAGGTCCCTTCAAGCTGTGTGGGAAGTACAGTTGGCTGATGAGCAGAGGAATATTAATTTCCTTTCCTACCTCGGGTGCTGTTAAAGCAATTACAGTGAGCAGAAACAGGCCAGTATGCTGCTGCAATGGTGTGTGCTGCTCTGCTTCTCTGACTCTTTCAGAGGACATGGCAAGGTTTCCTAAAGGTGGTGCTTCCCTTGGTCTCTGCCCTCCAGGCTTGGAACTGGAATGTGCTGCTTTTCTGTCTGCAGAGGGTGGTGCATGAACCAGCATAGTGATTTGAGAGAGCATTCCCTGCAGAAATCAATCTTGAATCAAATGAAAGAGGATTCTGTCTTGGAAAAGCTATTCTGCTTCCACTTGTGGAGTTGTGCACCTCCTTTGAGTGAGCTTTGGTCTAGATGTGTAGGGAACATGTGCTCAGTGGCACTCAGGGGTTTGGGCTCCTCTGTTGCATTTGTTTCAAGGTTCGGGTCACTCCCAGGAGGTGGGAGGAGTGAGGGTTGAGAGGACAAACCTTTAAAGCCAAAATCCTTAGGAACACATCATAGTTACGGTGTGGAAATTGAGGGGAGGTAGGAGAGCAGAATGGAACTGGGTTGGCTGACTCAGCTTGTAGCACTGGAGACTGACAGGAAAAAACCAGCAGTTCTCAGGTTGTGTCATGTCCCTGACAGTGAGTTAGAGGGTGACAAATGTGGTGATGGTGTAACAGAACCCAGTGAATGTTGACTGTGAGCATCCATATGCTGGCCTGACCTGGTGATGTTGGGGCAGTGGTTTTGTTCGTGATGTCATAGGCTCTGTTTCTGAAACACAGCCTTATCTGTTTGAAAAATATTATTTCCTTAAGGAGTAACAATAAATATTATCAGTGTAACTTAACTAATTTCCATTGGATTATTCTGCTAGCTCTTGAGTAGGCTTTTTCTATATTATGATATCATAAGAGCCCAATTTGTCTTTCTGTGCATATAACCATAAAATTACTTCTCTTTTAGCAAGATTGTAAGATGTTTTCCAACACCTGTTGCATGTAGGAACATGGTAATTTCCTATTTGGAGAGATCCAGTAGCAACAGATTTTGAGAAACTCTGGCCATCATGGTTCTTGTAGTTCTGGATGCAGGCAGAATTCTAAAGTATGTCAAGTGAGTCCTGAACAAAGCGGTTCTGATTTTGACACAGTCATGCTCCTGTCATGTTGGGCTAACTGGATTCTGCTCCCTAATTCTGCTTTTGTCACTGTCTCTTGCAGGGATTTACCTCAGTATGGACAGAAGCAGTGGCAATCCTATTTTGGGAGAACATTTGATGTTTACACCAAACTCTGGAAGTTCCAACAGCAGCACCGGTAAGGAAATGTTGTAGGCAGATGCCTTGTGTGGGTTTAAGTGCAGCTTTAATCTCTGGTATGCCCAGGGCCCCAGCTAAGATTGAGATTTCACTGTGTTGTTCAAGCATGAAGGGAGGGAACAGCCGCTTCCTGCAGTGCTCACAGTCTATTGAATTAAAATGTTGCAGAGTTTTCAGTGTGACTTTTTTAACAAGCCCTTTTGCTCTACCTGAGTGTGTGGTGCTTTAATTTCTTACTGAGGAGGTGATGGATTTTGCAGAGCAGAATCTGGAATGGTGTGAAGTCTCTTGCTGCAGCGTGGGCTCTGATCCTTCACACCTTCCTTTGGCTGCATAGTCTGAGTGTTCTCCTGGGAAGTGGTGACCTTTTGTTGTGTGTATTTTGTGCAACACACTTATGTCTGGTTCTTGCAAGTTTATGCAAGATAAATGGCCCTTGGTGTGGGGTGTGTGTGCTGTTGGCTCTGTGAGGGGCTGCTGCTGGCAATGCTGCACCAATAATGAAAGCTGAATTTGGCCCTGCAATGGCTCTTTGTCTTGTCTGGTGGGATGTTCTGGGAGATTTGGGAATCCTTTTAATCTTTCTTTTCTCTCTTGCGACATAGACAAGTATTGGACAATCGGTATGGGTTGAAGAGGTGGCAAATTGGGGAAATTGCTTCCAAGATTGGGCAGCTCTATTACCATTATTAGTAAGTAAGCACAGAAGAGGATTCAGTGGGCAATGCAGGGTTAGTGGCAGCTGCATGCCGAGTGTCTGGATGCTCAGTCAGGAGGAATCAGTGATTGGGCTGAGTCACGATGCCTGTTTCTGAATGAGGGCCCTGGGGGCTGCATGGGTGCTGCAGGGAAGGGCCCCTGTGAGCCTGGTGCCACATTGCTGCTCACACTGGCACCACCCAAGGACCTCGCTCCTGCCTTCAAAGTGTCTTCCATGCATGCTGCATTGGAAAGTTGTGCACAAGTCTGATTTACAAGCTTGGGAGGTTAACGTTCCTATCAACTGTTAGTGACCCTGTCACCTGTACCTGTGGGTGCAAGATGGGCAGCTTTGATTGTTATCTCACATGGGATCCAAGCTCTGACATCTGCCTTCCCAGAAAGAGAGTGCTGTTCATACGATGGCACTTGAGGAGGAAGGGAGTTTTGCCATGGATTCACGGGATGGTTGAGGAGCAGGAAGGGAGGGAGGGTTTGGCATCCCCGGAGGCAGTGAGCTGATCCCTTGTTCCCCCGCAGCCTGCGCACCTCCGAAACCAGCTATCTCAACGAGGCTTTCTCCTTCTACTCAGCAATCAGGCAGAGGTCATACTACTCCCAAGTCAACAAAGAAGACAGGTATGTCTGAAGGGAGGCCCTTGATTTTCAAGACTAGAAAGGTGTGTGGAAGCAGCAAAGAGCTATAAAATGTAGGAGCATAACTAGGATAAAATCCATGTTGTTGAAGGAAGTTTCTTTTAATCCTTCTGCCACGATTGAAAAATTCAGGCTAAATAAGAGCTTTGCTGTATGACTGGAAGAATATTCTGTTACCTGGTCCTGGATAGAAGGACATTAGCCCCAAAATTGTGTCATTTTGAATCCTGAACAGTATAAGTGCTGGGACCCAGAATGCTGTGGGTGGAAGATGGGTCAGTTGGGCTGAAGCAGAGGAATCTATTTGATTCTGATCAGGCCTTTCAGGGGAACATCAGCTCGTACTGCAGTACAGCAAGGTTTGAAGAGCCAGCCATGGTACCTGACTCCCATGCCCCTGTCACGTAAGGGGAATGTGGCTTTCTTAAATTATTTTTATGTCCTTCTACTCAATTTTAACTAAACCTCCAAGCAGCCAGGTAGCTATTCATCACCACATGAGTTCAGTCAGAGCTCTTAATCTGCAAGTGCTCAGCCCTGCTCTGGTCTTAGACTCCTCCTCTCCCTTAGCCCTGTTACCTACTTCTGTTCTATTTTAATCTCAGATTTGGCTGTGGTGTTTCTGTTGTTGTGTCTAGGCCCGAATTAGTGGTTAAGAAGCTGCGTTACTATGCAAGGTTTATAGTGGTTTGTCTCCTGCTCAACAAAATGGATGTTGTAAAGGACCTTGTAAAGGTATGTTAAAATCAGGATAAAGGTGCTGGGGGGTAGGAGGTTGCTGATCCTTGCTTTTCTGGCCTGACATCCAACGTAGGGAATACCTTCTGTGGTTCACACATTTAATAATGATACTTTAGCTCAAATGATTTGGTAGCGTTGTTTGAACAGCAAGTAAAAATATACCAATAGCTGCAACCCATGCAGGGAGGTGCCCTGGAAGTGCAGCAAAGGAACAGCAAGCTGCTCCCCACAGCATATGCTTCCCAGCCCCTCTGACAACGTTGCTTCAAGCAGCTCCTGGGCTTGACAGCTTTGTGTAGGTTGCATTGCTGTCTGTGTCACAGCTCCCTTGAACTGCAGGCTTAGCTTAGCACAGCTAAACCAGCCACACCATCCCCTTCCTCAAGGTATTTAAAGTTACTTGCAAGCTGAAATTTGAGTCCTTGGTATCCGTAGCTTATGGTAATAACCAGTGACATAGCTGTGAGTGGGATAATTATACTTAACTCCAGATATTCTTTGCATTTGGACCTACGTAAAAGACAATTTGCATTGCCAGAACTCAGTGCAACGTTGGCATTCTGTCTGCTGAAAGAGCGCGTTTTGGCTGGCATGTTAGTCAGGAGTGTGCTGCATATGTTCTCAAGGAATTTATTTATTTATTTATTATTCTTAAAGGCCAGCACAGCTAACCAAATGTAAGGTTACTGTCTGCCTGTTAAAGTCTGGTTTTAGAAGTGACTGTGTCTGTCTCTGAACTGTTTACAACAGGAGCTGTCAGATGAAATTGAAGACTACACGCATCGTTTCAATACTGAAGATCAGGTGGAGTGGAACCTGGTTCTTCAGGAAGTGGCAGCATTTATTGAGGTGAGAATAGCATTCCCTGTAGTTGTTTCAGAGTTTTCTGTATCACCTTGTCTGTGAGGGAAGTAGGTGTGCTAGTGCAGGGACAGTGTGCCTGTCCCATTAATCACTGACACGTGTTCACAGGAGTTTTGAAATGTTGCCAGAATGGGTGGCAGCACTGTCATTCACTCACTTCCTTTGCTATTCATGTCTACAGAGGAAAGACAGGCTAAAATAGGCAAACTAAAATTATTATGAATGTAGGAATATTTAGTTTATTCTGCATTAATTTGTAAGGTTCTTGATGACATTTGACTCCTCAGGTATGGAGAAGCTGAAGCAGTGTCCATGTCATTGGAGGCAGTATGCTTTTCTCTTGGCTGTACCTTCATGTGCTTGTACAGGCATTAGCCTGTATCCTGCATACAAATATATAAATACATGTATGGCAAAGTGATTTAAAAAATCTGCTTCAGTTGTGAAATATTTATTGTAAGTGCCAAGACCTGTGGACTTCTCTCTGACTGCAAATCTGTATGCTTTCCTGAATTCTTGATTTATTCTGGTTGCTTTTTTTAGGCAGACCCTGTCATGGTTTTAAATGATGACAACACCATTGTAATCACCTCTAACAGGCTTTCTGAGACGGGAGCTCCGTTGCTGGAGCAGGGGATGATAGTGGGACAGCTTGCTCTTGCAGATGCGCTCATTATTGGGAACTGCAACAACCAGGTAAAGGAAATTCTGGGCACCTGGCTTTGCATCCTTTCTGATCATACAACAGAGATTCCAACAGAGGAGAGCACTGAAATATTTTTATTGTGATGGTTGCAGGGGCAACAAGAGGAAAAGGGTTCTCAGAAATAAGAGCTAAAAATGAAATGTTGGATATTAGACCCGTGGTACTGACCTCTTATTGCTTATATTCAGCATGTCAATTAAGTAAATACAATTTATTTTCATATACTGGATTGTTTGTAACAACATTCAAGCATGGGAGGCCTCTAAGATATATCTAGAAAAAGCTTGACTTAAGCTTTCCTATGACTCACTCCAGCTTGTTGCAACTTCAGTGGCAACAGGAAGAGGTTTTCAAAAGACATTCTAGGTCCTGTTTTTAGATGGTAATGACAGTAAAGTTACAAATTTCATTACTTCTCTCTGAGCTCTTTTCAGGTAAGCAAGGGAGTTGTATTTAAACCACACTTTGTGTGCCTTTGTCAGATTTTATCTGAATTTATAGTACATAGCCATTTCAGCACCTGATTAGTACACTCCCAGTGCAGCCTGTGATTTGGAAGCAGGGGTCTGCAGTGCAGTGTCTTGGCCTGGTAGATTAGTAACAAACAGACCTTGTCCTCTGTAAGCTCTTCTAGAAGTCATTCACAGCTCTGTAGAGACTCAGAGATGGCACTCACAGATCCCTGAGAGAGAATGGTCTCTCTGGTGTGCAGTGGAGTCTCTTAGCTAGATAATTCCAAGGAATTTTGTTTAATGTGTCTCTGGCAGAATAAACTTTGTGACTCTCTTGCAGGTCAAGTTCAGTGAATTAACAATCGACATGTTCCGAATGCTGCAAGCCCTGGAGAGGGAGCCCATGAACTTGGCATCACAAATGAACAAACCTGGAATGCAGGTGAGTTCCACTTCAGTAACAAACCTGGCAGCACATCTTAACTGGGCTTTTTGGTTAATTGATTGGTTTTAAGTAGTGTACTCCTTCATTATGATTATGCAGAGCAGGTCAGTAAAGGTGGTGTAACTTCTACTAGAAATTAGTGAAGAGTAGCTCAAACCCATGGACTCATCAGATTACTAAGTCATATGAAAGTTAATGTCCCCTTCAGAGAAAGCATCAAGTGCTTTATCTGGGGCCAAAAGAAAATATGAAGATTTTAAATTTATTTAATTGAGATGAAGTGTGAATTTTGTCACTCATTTCTTGGGTGGTTGCTTGAGAGAGTAAGAAAGATTTAGTTCACAAGTTTCGGTTCTGGTTTGAATACTGTGCATCTTGCTGTACTGTGTAGTAAGAAATGCAGTATGGGCAGACCATTTGTGTGGGAAGTGTGTTGGAGATGAACATTCTAATAAACAGAAATTTAAAGGGTTATGAAACTGCTTTGATAATATCTGGTTGTTGGGGTTTTTTTTTGAGTAGTATTTTGTTTGCTTCTTTTAACAGGAGTCAACAGAGAAACCAGCCAGGCGGGAAAACCCCCATAAATACCTGCTTTATAAACCAACTTTTAGCCAGCTATATACATTTTTAGCAGCATCATTTAAGGTTTGTGAAATTGGTGAATTTATTTGTAATAAAAAATACCCAGGACTGTTTGTGAGACTGAATGAAATGTGCATCTCCACTGATCTGGAGAACAGAAAAATCTTAAGAGTATTCTTTCATTTCATAGCATGCCAAGCACAGTTCAAAATCAGGGAAGTACTTCAGGAGATTGTTGCTCTCAAGCACTGTATACCTGCTGAGTCTCCAGTCCTGTATCCCATTTGAACTGTAAACAAAGCTTCCTTTGTGAATTGTTTGGGAGTTGGGGTCTTCATGAATCTTGGCAGCTTTTGGGTTCTATGAGGTTTTGGAAAGCCTCTGCTCTGGGTAGATAGTAAAAGAGGCTGTGTGGAAGGAGATGCTTTCTCAGTGCTGCTTGGAGCTCTGATATCAGCCTAGAGGTTTGTGTGGAGAAAAGTTGCAGACATTTCACCAGGTGACACTTTTGGTCTGTTGGAAGGGCAGGGCAAATCCATGTACCAAGAGCAGAGTGGAGGGGAGCCAGAAGCAGGAGTAGCACAATTATAATGACAGTGTATTTATGAAGGTGATGATTCAGTTTTAAAATAAACTTGTACCTTTCTTCCCTTGCCACTGGTGTCCTTGCTTGGGTTCCAGGAGCTGCCTGCAAACAGCGTGCTGCTGATTTACCTGTCTGCCACGGGCGTGTTCCCATCAGGTCGTTCGGATAGTGAAGGTACAATAAAGGAATGCTCCCTGTCATGAACAGGGCTTGAATTCTCTTTATGTTCCAGGACAAGTGACCAAGAAAGATGTCACAAAGCTCCTTGTAAAAGACAAGTCAATTTGATTCTCCTGTCTACTTAGTAAGATAGCCTTTATTTTCCACAAACAGTAATTAAATCTTTGTGTTTTAATTAGTGTGCATTAACCTGAGAACTTTTCAAAGGACACATCCAATTTTTGATGCATCTGAAGTATTAAAAGCCTCCCAATTTTGTAGACCACGTGGCTCAGTTGATGCATCAGCACAAAGTTGATAAAATGGCTCAGTGGCACTCTGTGATTCTTTCCAATGCCCGGCACCAGGAGAAGGTGTGGCCAGGAGATGGGTGGTGAAAGGACTCGAGCAGCTGCAGGGACTGGTCTATTTGCACGCTCATTAACCTGACAATTCAAGCCCTTCTCATGATTTTTGACAATTCCCCTCACCTCACCTCCTGTTCTTTGCAATCTAGCAGAATATTTGGATGCAGCTGCAATGTAAAAGCTGAAAACTGGTTGGCTGAAGTAAACACAGTCCAAAGATTTGTTTATATAATCCAAGAAAAAAATAAAAACAACTTTTTAACATCCTAAATATTGTAAAAACCTCATCTGTTTGAGACTTGCATTCCTTTATAAGATGCATGCTTTGTCCTCCCCAGTGCATGATTTCTAGAGCTCTCAAAATGTTAAAAGAAAAAAAATCCCTGTCAGCTTTGGATGGTGGCAGTGATTTTTTTAAATGCTTTTAACATTTTTCTTCTTGCTGCAGCTTGGTGATAGGTCCTAACCAGAAGTGTGTTCTCTAAAGCCTGTGGTATGTCCCCCTCTCTGCATGTGTTGTTTCAGCTTGAGACCTTGTGGCAGAGGCATCCAGGCTCAGTCACCTGAGGAGCTGCACAGCCAGAGTGCAGCTCCCACTCAATGAATCCATCACAACTGCATTCTTTTAATAAGGTGGTGTGGTCTGCACACAGTTCTGCCTTATTAAAAGGGAGAGCAGCTGCAAGTTGCACTGTGCATCGCCTGCAAGCCCTGTGTTTGGCAGACCATGTGGGGTGTTTGTAACAGTTCTAAATTAATGTTTGTTCTGTTCCTGATTTTGTATCCCCAAAGCTTCCCTTAAATGGAAAGGCGCCTTGTATCCAAACTTGAAAAAATTGCATTTGGTGGCCAAATGTGGGTCAGCCAAGTCTGCAAATGTATGACAGAATGAGGAAACCCTAATGCTTTACTTACTAATGTTAGTGACATTTCATACCCATACCAATGGCAGAAGTATTTCTTCATATCTTGTAGGATTTGATATTTTTAATAGCCATTGCTTTCATCTTTGCTCTCCATCAGACATTCAGGGGGTAGCTCAGTTTTGCAAATTGAGCAGAATATTCAGCTTACATGTCCAGGGCATTTGCATGTGAAAATTGTGAATTCTGACTTTGAAATCTTGAAATACAAACCTTTGCTACAGATTTGAAATCTGGTTAAAGCTGTTTCGTCCCTTTGTCATTCTCTGAGTTCTCTCTTCTTGCTTTTGCAGTGTTAAAACTGCAAATGACAGTAGTGTTTCTGGTCTTTTTGATTCATTTAGCCTTATTTGATCAAATTCTGAATCTGTAATATACAAATTCATACAGTAATTTTGCAAAGATATTGATTTTCCTATATCAGACATGTAATGGGTTTTAGTCTTTTTTTTTTCTATAGTGTAACAGGAGCCAATATTTGGAACTTTTGCATTATGTTTGTGGATAAATACTGAATAATTAAATTAGAAGTTAAGAAGCTGCATTCCTTGCTTCTATTTGATAGATGCCGAAATTGCTAAAAAAGCACGAAAAGGAGCACGCAGTTAGTGAAGCCTCCACGTTCCTCTCTCCCCTCCTTACAGCTGCAGTAGTTCAGATTCCCTTAGTTTTCTGGGATTTGTTGTTGCTTCCTCCCTTTCATGTAATCACTAAATGTCTGACAGGGGTGAGTTGCCCCTGCTGATTTTAGCTTCCTTTTCCCCCCTGAAGGTCCGTACGATTTTGGGGGCGTGCTGACCAACAGCAACCGGGACATCATCAACGGGGACGCCATCCACAAGCGCAACCAGTCCTACAAGGAGATGCACTGGTGAGTGTCCTGGTGGCACCTGCAGATTCACAGGAGTTTGTCCTGAACAGAGAAAAATGCACCAGTGCCTCTGGAATTCTAACTCAGTGCAGGACATCGTAATGGAGACTGGCTTGAACACTTAGAAATGAACATGCAACTTTAAATGATTATTTCAACACTTCAACTTTACTTACGTGATGTGTTCTCAATTACTGGCTAACTCCAGATCAGTGATGGATGACTTCTCAAGAAGTTAAGACATCTCCTGAACTAATAAGAAGTCTGACAGCCCATATTATAGACAATACCAAATTAGCTCTCTGAGGATGAATCTGGGGTCTAGGGCATGGGGAGTCTGTCTGCTTTTTGTCTGGCTGTGGGCAACTGTGTCTCTGAGATACTTGTGCAGTGTCAGAGCTGTGCAGCAGTTGTGGTGCTCTGTCCCTTTCTCTTTGCAGCCTTCACCCTGGAGATCTCTACCCTTTCACCAGGAAGCCCCTGTTCATCATTGTGGACTCTTCCAACAGCGTTGCCTACAAGGTAAGGCCCTTGGAGGCAGCTCCTCGTGTGGTAGGATACAGTGCCAACCCCTAGTTAGCTTACACTTTTAACAGGTTATTTTTTAAACAGTTTGTATTCAGTCTTTCTTTTCTTTTGAGGTTGTGCATGCTAGTCAGGATCTGACCCTATGAATAGGAACAAGAAGGAGAAGCACATGAACAGCCGCTCATTGGAAAGTAATAAATCCTCCTGGAGGGAAAAAAGGTTCAAGATTTCCAAGGTCTCTGGTGGGAGGTTTATTTTTGTTTTATACCAAAGACAAATCTCGGTGTGTGTGCGTGGGGGAGGGATATAACTAATATGCTTTTCTTTTTTCCAGTCATCCAACATTCAGTTGCTTTTAAGCAACAGAAAGGAGTCAAAGCATTGAGCCTAATCTTAAAAAACACGGGGTGTCTGTGTCTGAAAAGTGTCTGAACCAAGGAAGTAACAAGCCTCAAATTAGCATCCAGTGTTACTGTAGAGTGGTGTTTGCTTGGATACTGAGCCTCCTTCCTGGGGTGCTCTGGACTTACAGTAGAATTGCTCCATGCCAAAGCACCTCTGGGAATCTGCAGTTCGGGTAATACAGAAGCAGGCATTGCACTCGTGGTGGCCAGTTGAATCTGAAGAACATTACACATGTATTTCATTCATGAATGGGGGAATAAGAATGTACTATATCTGGAGAAAGTGCCACTTCTTCTGTGTTCCTTTTTATAGCTCCATTATGTGCAGTGAGGGGAGGGGAACATCCACAGCTGCGTTTTGGAGGAGGAACAGGGACGTCTAGTGGCCAGAGGAGCTGGTGCCTTGTTCAGTGTCCACAGGCTGTGCTGTTTGTTTTGAAGGCGTGTGTTGGCCAAGGAGAGGTACTAAATCAGTGGTCAGTTTGATTCAGGATAGTTCTGTATTGAGCCAGGGAATTCCTGCCCGACAGCCAGGTAATGATCTGGCCTCTCTGTTGGGTCTTTGGTTTGTTATAGCATAATGTATCTCATAGGGCTTTTTAAACATCACTTTAGTTAAGTTTACCATACTGGGTTTCAGAGCAAATCTGCTTTTTCTCGAATTCCCTCCTGCATTTGAATGGAGGGAACACAAGTGGAATGATTACTTGTCTTTCTGAGAAAGTAAGCATTTGGAAGGGATTTTTTCCCCTCTGCTCTTTCCTGACATTCATTCCAGTGAATTCCAGGGGAAAAAGTGTGGCTTGTGTTTGGTTTTTGGTTTGGTTTTGGTTTTTTACCCCCTTCCTCTCTAACAGAGTTGTTAAAAGATATCAAGTGGATGGGCTCTGTAAGAGAGCAAGGGATTCCAGCTCTGGACAGACTGGGGTTCTGTGGAAGGCTTAGAGCAAAGGACCTGTTTGGGGTAGTGGCTTTCCAAATGTAGATTTGTAGGTCTTGTGAGAATAATGTCAAGTGTTTACAGTAGAATTTGCTTTTTGTATTACATTTAAATTTTATACATATGTTTTCTTTAGATCTTGTGGGCACACAGTAAGCAGCTCTGTAACCTCCACTGAGTTTCTTTTCCTTGTTCTGCAGTGTGCTCAAGGGGTGTAAAACACACCAGTCTGTTCAGCACAGCTGGTGGAGGGCATCCAGCTCTGCCTGTGTGGAAGGAGCACAGAAATGTGAGCTTTGGAAGTATTTCAGGACAGGATTATAGAAGTGGCTGCTAGGAGCACTGACCCAGATCAGAACAGTGTGGGCACAACTGCGAGTAGCCTAAAAAGAAACATGTCCAGCATTTCAGAAGTGACCTTCCCCATTCAGAAGACCTTCCCCATCTCTTGCCACTGGACACAGGCAGATGTGTGAGGGGACTGGTTTAGGTGTCCTATTTTGTTTTCCACTGAAGGTGCATGGCAGAGCTCTCAAGGTCAGTGTTTTACAGCCCTTGTACACTCCTGCCTGTGCTTGTGCTGGGCTCCTTGTCCCCAGAGTGCCCTGAGGGGGCTGTCCTGTGACTGTCCCTGGGTGGGCTGGGAGGCATCTGGAGGCTCCAGTGCTGGCAGGAACAAAGAGGATCTGTGTGACCGTGTGAGGAACTGAAGTCAATACTGACTTTTTTTCCACATGGCTGCTCTGATCCTTCCTGATAGGACAGGAGCTATCCTGACATTTAAATGTCACTGCCAGCAGTACCGGCAGGAACAGCAACTGCTCACACATCTTTTTCTGCAGCCCGTTCCTGCTCTCCTGCACGCATCCCTGTCCTCTCCCTCTCTCTGGAGGATTTAGATGGTGATGACTGAAAGTAAGTCCTGCCAGGAAGTGACTTGCCAGTTTGTCAAATCAGCGGCACTTGAACAGCTTCCTCCCCTGTATATTTAGCTGAAAGTGGAAGATAACTGCAAATCGAGCATATCTACTGAAAGCCGTGATTTTTTTTTTAACACTTCCATTTAAATATAGATGGCTGTGTGTTCTTGAAGGTTACCACTGCATATGTGGATGAAATAATATTTTTAAATCAATATCTTCCTGTAGCTGTGGTTGTCTAGGATCGTGGTCAAATGCAAAGTCTTCAAACCAAACCAAACCAAAACCTCCAGTCAGTGAGAATGCAAGGCCTTTGTCAGTGCTGTGCTGTAAAAGCTTAGCAAAGCTTAAATGTGCAGAGATTTGTTTTGGAGACGATGGGCAGTTCTTCCTTGGAAAGAGATGTACATGACATGCATTGTAACAATCAGCAATACTTCTGTTGGAAAACATGAGCACTGAAGTAAAAAGACAGTCAAAATAGGAACAAAATGGGGTTTGTCCTTTTTGGAGTTGTCCATGCACCAAAGGGTAGGGCATTCCTTATCCAGACCTGGACTGCAGGGCAGGTTTTCCTGGCTTAACCTCTGCTGGGACAGAGTCCAGAGTGCTCTCAGCCAGTGCCTGACACCCACAGGTGACCCAGGGGTGCTCTTGGCTGCTGGACTGCAGGGTTGTTCTCACTGGTGGCATGGCTGCTTTGGTCTGTAACTGAGTGACACACGATGGAATTAATTAAACATGCCAGTCTGCTCCTGGTACTGAGCATATGAGGTACTGGAGAAGGTAAAACCTTGCCAGTATGTGTGCCATTCAAACCAGCAGTATCTGGGGTGACTCCTGGAGTCTGAACTGTTTTTTTTCACCAATTCCCAGGCTGGCCTGTTGTTACTGTCTGCAAGGGAATTGTCTTTGTTTCTTCCTTAGAGAGCAGACCTTAGTATCCAGCATTATCAGTCTTCCCTGGGCTGCTAATGAACTAGAAGGGTTTTTAGCACTACTCAGCACTCAGTCAAAGATGGAAATGTTTTAATTTGATTAGACTAGATTTCTGTCTCTAGTACTTAGCAAACTTGGATCAAATTAATTCTCTAAAACTAATATAACTGAAATATACTGCCTGGAAGGGAAAGTACATTTGAATTATGCAAAGGCCAAAAGGAACTACAAAATTGACTTTTTCAGGATTCTACACAAGCAAATACTTGTGGTGTTGTATGTCTTACACAGGTAAACTGCAGTTTTAAGAATCTAATCTGCAGATGTGTGTGTGGCACTCGTGTGCTCTGGAGGTGTGGTTTGAGTCTATGCTCTGAGGGGATTCAG
This sequence comes from Eopsaltria australis, assembly GCA_034509425.1. Lineage (NCBI taxonomy): Eukaryota > Metazoa > Chordata > Aves > Passeriformes > Petroicidae > Eopsaltria > Eopsaltria australis. The sequence goes on from JAVTVJ010000376.1 coordinate 1,535,989, forward strand.
ACATAGTTACTTACATTTTCTATAGCTTTGCAAGCTTTCAGTTTTAAGAAAGCTTTCTCGTGACAGCTAATACGGTTGTGTGCATGATTTTTGGCTTTCTTCCCTTTGTGATAATTGTTTACCACCAGACAGATACACAGTAGGACTATTATCAGGTAAATATTGGTGAAAGTGGACAATGGTGGTGTTTCAGGTTCAGGAGAAATTCTTGTGCAGTGGCAATGTTTAAGGTGCTGGCGAAAGGAGCATGAAATGAGGGTTCAGTACAGCAGATGTTAAGGTTATGACATACTTGCTTTAAAGAAAACTTACTTTAAATTTTTCTCTGGGCCCTCTTGTTTCATCAGACAGAGCTCCTCCTGCTAGAAGTAAAAGGAAAGAAATGCTTTTGACTGGGAAGTTCAGTTGGTGTTGAGGGAAGATGCTAAATCCAATTGCTTTCACTTTTACTGCAGAACATGGTTTTTTTATTTTCAAGTAATGTGTTACTACTGAAAGCCATTAGTGTCTGCCATCAGTAGCAATGAAATGAGATAATTGTAATTCCTTTAAAATGTAGTTGATTATATTCCTTCTGTGCTGCGATCTCTGAGTAAGTGAACTTGTCAGGCTCATTGCCAATGCTGAGCTGTGTGAGGGGCATTACTGTCTTCTGTCGTTAATATGATTTGTACCCTTGACTTGCTGAATATCCAAGGCAAGCAAAGTGACCATCAATACTTCAAAATTCTTATCTGTTACAGAATTTCACAAACTTATTTGGACAACCATTGGTGTGCTTGCTTTCTCCAACAGCATATCCAAAAGCATTACAAGGTATGTGCAGTATTGCATTTCCCAACAAGCTGCAGTTGCATCGTGTTTCTATCCCAAACAGAACTTAGATTCCTCAGGAAAAGACAGCTTTTCACCACTGTGTAACCCCTAAATCAGGTTAACAGTCCCTGCAGTAGTATGATGAAGTTTAGTTACTGTATGTGGTAAATAATTTGTTCCAACGCTGATGACATTTCTGCAGATGGCTCCAACAGGAGCTGGGAGCAAAGGCTCTCCTGCATGGAGACTGAGGACAGCCCAGCGTGGGGTGATGGTGGTTATTACAACTCTGGGCAGCTTTATTGCTCCCAGGAAGGGAGCAGAGTCAGTTAAGGTGTCTTGGTGTTAATGCACGTCTCCAGCAGGCCTTTCTTGGCAGTCATTGATCAGGTCTGCACAAGAGAAGGTGTCACTAACACACAGGAGTCGCTCCTCTGTGACGGAATTTAGTGGGTGAGCGACTTCATTCTGAGGCAGGGACAGCGTTTCTGTTTCATGTGCCAAATGTATCCCTTTGTCTATTGATTTATTTTTCCTTTTAGATCAGTCTCAGCGGGGTAGCCTCTTCACACTCTTTCTGAACAATCCGTTAATGGCATTCCTGTTTGTCTCTGGATTATCAAGCATGCGCCGAGGATTGTGGGAGAAGTGTCAGGATTACCTCAGAAAAATCAACCGGGACATTGCCCAGCTGCTGACCCACTCCCGATCCATAGGTACGGCCTGGCCAGGCACAGCTCAGCCTTTCGGGGGCTTTGAGCCTTTCTAAACTGAGCTTTCTTTGCCTTCTGTACAGATCAGTCCTTTCTTCAGTTTTTTGGGGATGAATTTCTTCGCTTGCTTCTCACCAGATTTATCTTCTGTTCGGCCACTATGAGGATGCACAAAATCTTCCGGGTATGCAGGGATGTGTGTGCCTTTGTGGGAGCTCCAGACCAGGGCCTGTAGGACTGCCCTGGCTCAGGTGGGAGGGTCCAAGGGCTGAGCAGTCCCTGTGACCTCAGAAAGGTGACTGGTGTTCACTTGCTGTTCCTGCAGCTTGCACTGAGGCTGTGCCTTTGTGCCTTTGGCTTGCAGGAGCCTCAGTCCTGCACGTAACACAGCAGGCACACTCCATTTATGTCAGTCTGGACAGCCCTGTCTGCTAGAAAAATTCCTCTTAATAACTTAAGATTATTATTTCTACACAACCAAAAAGGTATAGAACAAGAATATAAGGGAATGTGGGGAGGAGTGGGTCATTATTTCTGGAATGTGTTCATGTGAATGGGTTTTGAAAGGTCTTTGAAGTGTAAATGAATACGCTAAATAGGAAGATGGTATTTTGCCTCCCTGTTGGTTAAAGCTGTGCCAAGAGAGAAGTCTGCTCTGGATCTACACCATTTTATGTGAGTGTTGGCATATAAACTGCCTGCTCCATTTTAAACACTGCAGGGAAAAATGGGAGTGGAGTGCTGAAAGGTGCAGTATTCAGCTGTGGAACTGCAGACATCCAGCAGCTCTCCAAGCCTGAGTCAGCTGCCTGGGCTGGTCTGACATCAGGGAAAAGAAGTAGGTCTGTGTTAGTGGGGAGAGATTTGCCCCCAGTGTCTTAGATATTTGTTTTAGGATGAGATGAATCTCCCACTGGAGATGCTTACATGTCTGTAATTTCAAGAAATGAACTCCAGCCTAGTAGGTAAGTACAGGTGAATATTTTTTTTGGTCTTTTTTTGTGGGGTTTTTTTTTTTCCTGCAAAGCCTCAGTGAACATACCAATAACTACCTCAGATGAACAGGCATTTCCATTGCCACTGTGACCATATCTGAGTCAATGGAAAGAGAAAACTGAAAATTCTAGAATATTTTCTCTCCCTGTGCCATACTGAACAGTTTAGGGTGACATTGGGCCTTTGCAGTCTTCTTCCTAGAGGATGTGAAAGAAATGAGCGTCTGATTCTTTGTTTTCACTGTCATCTAGCAGGAGACTCGAAATTATCCCGAATCTTATCCTCAGCTGCCAAGAGATGAAACGGTGGAGAACCCTCACCTCCAAAAGCACATTTTGGAGCTGGCTTCCATACTGGATGTTAGGAATGTTTTCCTGGAAAACACACTCGATGACTATTGAAAGAAACTGTTTTACTGCAAAGGGGATTCCCTGGCCACAGATTTTGAATGGTGCAGTTTTATAATGTGAAAATCATAAAAGGAAGTACTTGATTTTATTTTTAAATTTAGGACCATTATTTTAAAAAGTAATAATAAACAGCTGTTAGTTGAGCTGTTCCATTCTGTATGGGGTCAATTTTATAAGCAGAAGTTTTCATATCTTCTAAATGTTAAACTAAAGAATCACTAGAGTTTTATTTCTGGTCTTGTGGCTGTCAACCACATTTCCAACAGCTGATCCTAAGCATAGAAGTATTATTGGTTACCTTTAGCCCACATTTGTGGAAATCCTTTATTTTTATACAATTTTAAGAAATTGGAAAGAAAAAAAAATCAACAGAAAAACCAATATTTTATCCCCAAAGAGTTTGGATTTGAAATGGTAAAGATGGAACCACACAGTGCAAACCAACAATAGCAATAACACAGATTCCTTCATAACAAATATATTTTTTCAGTCTTAGGCAAGTGAGGAGACAAAACTGTGGACAACTAAGTTGCATTTGGAGCAGTGCTTTGAAGTGAACTTTTAAAGATACTTAATGCTCCCTCTAAGTTTGACACAGCAGTTTTCTGTATGAACTGTGTACTGCTGGCCAAGGATGTGGCTGGGCAGGTGGTGAACAAACTGCACACCCTGAAGGTCAGCCCCCACCTGGCACTGTCGTGTGGGGCATCCTGCCATTTGTGCTGCTGCCACAGGAGGGGGGGCATTCTTCAGTTTGAGGTACTATTTAGAAACTGCAGCATTTCCAGCAGGCGTTACCCCTCCTTTCCGTGTGTGGATGGGATGTGTGGCTCCCACAGCATGAGCACTCCCTGGCAGGAGCTGAGAGGGTGTCCTGTCCAGTGCTGTACCAGCCCCTCCTGTCACTGGTGTGTGTGACCCTGCTGTGCCACAGCCCCGTGCCCTGGCAGAGGTGCTGATGTTCCCCTTGCAGGTGAAACCAAGTGGGATCTGCCATAATCCCCTGGATGTTTTGCATGTCCCCCCATGGCCCAGTCCTGCCCTGGAACCAGGAGCAGTGAGGGGCTGTACCTGTGGCAGCACCATCAGCTCCCCAGCCCAGCGTGGGTGTCTCCAGGAGGGGTTGGGAAGGGGTTGGCTGGAGAAGGCTCTTGTGGCTGCTGGGAAGAGTGCTGGCTGCTGCACTGCCTGCCCTGCAGAGCTAGAGGAGCTCTGGCAGCTCCTGGCGGTGCAAGGATGAGGGAATGGAGATACCTTATTAAATGAAAAAGTCAATTGTCACTGTTCCATGGGCTGCTAGAAAAGAAGTGAGAGGACGAGTCCAGTCAGTGCTTTTGTTGAACCCCAGCCATGCCTCTGTGCTTAGGTGGAAACAGTGCAGAACTTGGTGACTGCAGTAGTGTCATGGCAGTCCCGGGTGCAGAGCATCACCCAAGGTGTGACCTGGTCAGCCAGAACAGCACTGGTGGATCCATTCTGCTGAGGGAGCACAGCGTGGAGCAGCAGGAACAGCTGCAGTGTAGCTGGGGAGTTTGCATGAAGGTTCTTTGTAGCTGGGCTGAAGCTTGCACCATCCATTCTTTATTTCCCAAGTGTACAAAATCCTGTGAATGCTCGTGTTTGTCCTAAGCAGTCTTGAAGCTGGTACATTGAGACTCCCCCCTTGGTGCTGCTCTTTGGACTCTGGCAGGACTTCATTTCCCAGGCTGTGGAGTCTGTTGTAATGAGCGTGTGTTTGTGCGTGTGCATGTGTGTGCTCGGCGTTTGTGTGTGTATGTACAGTACACATACATCTACTGGCTGGTGTAAATTGTAAATATGTATATATGTATAGGTACTTGTATATGTATTAAAAAGAATGAACCACTACAATGTCTATATACAAAATTTATATATACACACATACGCCATGTTGGGTGGATTACACAAGGTGCTGCAGATCATTTGTGGTTGTAAAGGTTACGGCTCTTCTGCCACTGTAATTTGCTGTTTCCAGGGACTTCCCCTTGGACCTTGAAGTAACTGATAACTGCTTCCAGGTACAGGAGCCCTTAGTTAGCCAGGGCAATGGGTACCCCTGTATGTACTACGGTGATAAGATCCATGGATTTACTGTGAAGCTGATTGCTGCCTTTCTGCCTGGTAGGAGGTCCCCAGTTGCTAAAACATGGGATTGGATGTGGAGGCTAAAGATGCAGGAAGCCTTTAATGCAGCAGCAAGTGAGAGGCAGGCTATCTGTTGCCCTGCCTGCTGTTCCTCCACCAGCAGTGTTCAGCTTGCATGGAAAAAGGGAATTGAGTTTTTCCCGGCTCACTGCCTTCCAGCCAAATGCTTTTGCTTTGCTTTAGCTTTTGCTTTGATGATGCTATTCTCATTTTGGTTCCATCTCTGTGGAAGAAAAGAATATGCTGTTTCCAAGCATAGGAGTGATGATGATGATGATGATTCCACTCATGTGGGCTGGTGAACCTCTGGGACATTGCTTGTGAACTGACTGGGAAAGCCTTGGTGGTCCTCACCTTTGTTCAGTCAGGCTGAAGTGGGGAGTCCTTGCTTGTGACCCGAGAGGCTTCTACCATTTGCAGCCTTTCGAGGAAGTTCTGTTTGCTTTTTGCCAAGGTAGATCTCATCAGAGAAGAATGCACTTTTTAAAATACAAAATGCCCTGAAGAAGCTGGAATGGAGGAGGAGAATATAGGCCTTGAAAATTAGTTCAGAAGTTGAACTTAGTAGCAATGACTGTCCAAGTCAAAAATTAATTCTTGAGGTTCCTAATTCTCCTCTTACCTGCTGATCTTTTTTAGAAGGTCCAGTGCTGGGACATTCAAAGATAAAGATTTCACTCCTGTTGTGTTGGGAGGAGAATGGAATTGTACTGTGGAAGCAGAGGGCTCATACCCTCTGTCTGCTCTAGCTGTAGCTAGGATGAGTGTCTGGTCTTGGATTTTGAGCCAGCCCCTTCCTCCCCACCCAAAGAACTGCATTCAAGATGAAAATGTTGATATTTTCCCCTCCAAGTAAAAGCTTGTCTTGTTTGAACTAAGTCATTCTAAACTTGTGCTACTGTGTGCTCTGTGCTATGGTCGTAGGTACCTCTCGGTGTATGCTTGTGTGTACTGAAGAAAATCTGGTTTCTGTATCTCACAGTCCTCAGTGTGGAAGCAAAGCAAAGACTGAACCATTTTTAAGTGAGAAGAGAACAAATCCTTTTCTTCTCAGGCCTGATGCCTTCCCTCTTGTCTCGCTCTCCCTTTCTCCATGTATCTTTATTGCTTATATTAGCGGAGAAGACTTGCCAGCACCAGGCAATGCCAAATTAAAGGGGTAAATTCTGCATGTAATACATTGAGAGGACAAGGTGAACTGGACCAGCTGTGTCCTTACAGGACTGCTCCTGCCTGGCTCCCTGCTCCCTGCATGTGGTGTGCTCAGATGAATCCTGCTCCCACAGTAGGTTTGTGCTCCTGCTCAAACTGGCTTTGGAACATCTCGCCAAAGTTACTGCTGTTGCCTTTTTTTCCCCCTTTGACTTCTCACAGTAACAGTGGCAGGGCAGTGCAGGGTTATGAGTCTTTAATGCTCTGGTTTTTAGTTCCTCTTGGGATGTGATGTGTCATTTTGCTTTGTGCACCAGCTAAATGGAGCACTAACTGCCATGAGCTGTGCAAACAGGACTTGCTCCCTGGAGTGCTTTCTTGAGAAGTTTCAGGACATTTCTTTGAGTAGCTCATCAAAATAATGTCTGTCAAGTCATGACTGACTAAACCCCTCAAGACTGCTCCCCAGGGAGATGTGCAGAGGTCTCTTTAAAGGATCATAGGAAATAGATGGGGGCAACAGGAAATTTGGGTTCAATTAATCATCTTCAAAAGCTACAATTTCAGTAGCTCTGGTCAGGCTTCTCCCCTAAGGATGGGATGGAAGTGCTGTTCCACAGCCCATCCCTGGCATGAGTTAGGAAGCACCTCCAGTGCCTCACTGCCTCCCGTGTCCTGTAACCATGCTGTGCTGCAAGTGTGCTCCTTCCCAAAAGCTAAAAATCTTGGAATCTGTCTGAACAACTGTTTTGTCTTGAGGTTTCTTTTGTAAAAGCTTTACCTGTGTTCGATTCCTCAGTAGGTGTCCGAGTGCAGCTCAGTGGTGCAGCAGCCTCACTGTCCTGGTGGTGTTGCTGGCTGGTCCGTGGTGGCTGTGGCTGCTCCCGGGGCTGAGGGAGCTCTGCAGGCAGGAGCAGTTGTATGAACAAGGGGAAAAATCTCATACAGAGAGCTGACAACTGCTCTGTGCACCTCGTAAGGTCAGACTGGGCACAGCAGCTGGGGCAAAGCTCTCCAGAGCAGATTACACACTCCCAAAGGGGCTCTCTGACATTTCTAACATTGGACTTTCAGAGCAATACTGTTTTGTGACCAAATGTATTCAGGTGCTTTGAAGACCTGGGTGTCCACTAATAGAGCAGAGGACACACGTAACTGCTTTATATTTAGGAGTGACAGCCACTTCTTGTTTTCCCATCTAAACCATTACTATGCCAAGACTGAGGAGAGTTAGTTCAGGATTTCTGAATCTTTTTGGGTTAAGGACTGTCTCTGAATTCTGCCCAGATGCACGCATAGATGTTTTTGTTCCTGGTTTCATTCCCATTGGGAGCAGACCCCAGCACAGCTCGCTGGCCTGCAGGAGCCCCAGAGCAGAGCAGATCTCACCAGCTCCATCCCAGCAGCTGCTCCTTCCAGAACAAACCCTGCTGGGAGGATCTGCCCCCTTGGCTTCTCAGATCGCTTTTGGCACGTGTTTATTATCATTCTGCCATTGAACTGGTTTGTTGGGAGCAGGATTCTGCCTCATGCAGGCTGAAAAGCACAAGTTGCTTCTGCCCTGGGCAAGGCCCAGCGAGAAGGACGAGGGGAGCACAGGCGGGAGTGTTTGGGAGCGTTCTGGGAATGCAGAGGGACCGTGCCTCGGGCAGCCCAGCTGCAGAGGTACAGGGAGCATTTTGCCTCTCTGAGAATCAAATTATTTATTACCAAAAGTAATTTTATAGTGAATTGGTTTAAAGTTATTTTACAGCTGTGTGCCTGTATATCGTATTTTGGTAAAAACGGATATTTTCCTTAAAATATATAGAGATATATAAATAAACTTTTTTTGGAGCAAATGGACTTTTTTGCAAGGGATCTGTAATCGCCAAAGCAGTTATGATGCCAGAAGCGACTCTGCCGTTGTTCGGGGAGGGAAGAAGCGTGTTTGTGTTACTGCTGGACACTGCGGGGAGAAGCAAAAGCCGCGATGGAACCGGGCCCTGCCCTTTGTCCCCGGTCCGGGCGGGTACCACAGCCCGAGCGCCAGTCCCGCGTCCCGCTCGTCACCGCCTTTCCAGCCTTTCCAGAGACTTTGGAGCAGATTTCCGTTCGCTTTTGTCCCCGCCGCGCCGGGGCCGCTCCCGCCCGGTGTCCGCGGTTGTGCCGTGTCCGAGCCGTTCGCTGTCCCTGTCCCGGCCGCCGCCGCCCCGGCCCCGCCGGCGGACCGTGCTGTCAATAAACTGTGGAAAACGCTTGTACCGAGGCGCCTGCTCCGCTCCGGGGAGGGACAGCGGGACGGAGGGAGGAGCGGGGCCGGGACAGCAGCGGGACTGAGGGAGGGGCGGGCTGAGGGAGGAGCTGGGGCGGAGAGCGGAGTGACAGGAGCGGGGCCAGGGGAGGAGCTCGCTCGGAGGGAGGAGCGGGACAAGGGGAGGAGCTCGCTCGGAGGGAGGAGCGGGACCAGGGGAGGAGCTCGCTCGGAGGGAGGAGCGGGGCCGAGGGAGGAGCGGGGCTGAGGAGGAGCTCGCTCGGAGGGAGGAGGAGCGGGGCCGAGGGAGGAGGAGCGGGGCCGAGGGAGGAGCGGGACCAGGGGAGGAGCTCGCTCGGAGGGAGGAGGAGCGGGGCCGAGGGAGGAGGAGCGGGGCCGAGGGGGGAGGAGCTCGCTCGGAGGGAGGAGGAGCGGGGCCGAGGGAGGAGGAGCGGGGCCGGCGCCGCTTCCGCCCCGCGCGGCGCTTCCGGGTCGGCGGTGTCCGGGGAAGCGGCGGCGGCCGCGGGACCGGCGAGGCCCGGCCGGCCATGGGCGGTGAGGAGCGAGGGGACGGGGAGCCGGGAGAGCGAGCGGCGGCCGGGCCGGGGCTGCGGGGAGTGGCGGTGACGGGCCCGCCGTGCCTCGGGGCAGAGCAGCCGCCGCGGGCCGGGCCGGGCCGGGCCGGGCCTCCCTCGCGTGTGGGTGCGGGCCGGGCTGAGGGGACCCGCCCGCTGCCCCGGCCCCGGCCCCGCCGCCATTTGGGGCCGTTGGTTTGGGACTTTAACGGATTCTGCTCCGAGAGACCCGATTTTATAACGTGTTGAAACAGATGCGATGTTAAAAGGTTTTCTGCTACCTTTAAATTATTCATGCGGGTGGGATTTTTTAGTGTGGACCCAATTTCTGTTTGATTTGCAGGTACTGCCAGGCCTTGAGTGTTTTAATGTCACTAGAAATGCAGTAAACCACTGGATGAGGCTCAGAATTAAGTCTCAGCATTTGGAAGCTTTAGGCAGAGTGTCAGTGTCTTAAACGTCGGAGGTCGTGGCTTTCAAAGGACCTGGATATTTCAGGGCTGCAGAGCAGTAAAATGTTTGCCAAATTGAAGAAGAAGATCGCAGAGGAGGCAGCGGTTGCTCCCAGGCCGGCAGGAGCCGCCCGCATCCCCAGGTCTGTCAGCAAGGAATCGATCACGTCTGTGGGAGCAGACTCCGGAGACGACTTTGTGAGTTACACCTTGCTGAGAAATCTGATTTCTCTTGACAGCGTTTTCATTACGGTTTTGCAGACAGCCATTTTAAGTTTCGTGCTGTGTTGGCTTTGTAAGTGTATTTCTTAGTGCATAAATGTATCATTTGCTTGAGTGAACTTAAATATTGAAGGGAAAACGTTTGTTAAACGCAGTAGCTGCCAGGAAGCTTCTACTCCCCTGTAAACATAAGTTACAAAGCTGTTTGAATACGGAATGTTGGTAATAGACATGAGATATTGAATAAAGCTGTCATCACATGTAAGATACCTGTTAGTAAAATTAATTACTGAAGTATGGAATCCCAGAATGGTTTGGGTTGGAGATGATCTTAAAGCTTATCCACCCCGTGCCATGGACAGGGACACCTTCCATTAGACCAGGTTGCTCCGAGTCCTGTCCCACCTGGTCTGGAACACTTCCAGGGATGGGACAGTCACAGCTTCTCTGTCATTAGAAAGGCTGGATAGATGCTGGCTAGTTTTCTTTTTACCTCTTGGCTTCCTGGTACTCTTTCTACCCGAGACATTGTATCTGACTCTGCTGAAAACCTCTGTGCAGTGTTGTTGCACTCAGAACTATTGTAGTTCCTCTCTTTCGTTATAAAACATAGTTTAAACAAGTGGCAAAATTCCAGGAGCGTGTGGGTTAAATGAAACCCTGGAATGCTCTGGCACCTCTGCCCTGGATGGCTGGCTGTCACGTTTTTGAAAGCCTGGATTAAGGCAGTGTCACCCCACTGCTGTAGCCAGCAGGACCCACTGCAGAGCCAGCAGCAAGTTTCTGTTTGCTGTCTGCAGACTGAAGAAGTTATTTACACAGTTGAGCTTTAAATATTTTTTCTAAAGCTCAGCTGAAATTTCAGTTCTGTTCAGCAGAGAGTTGGCGCTCCTAATGTTAAATACGTTTTATTGTGGAAATATATTAGTTTTGTGTTTTTTCTGAGGTTTTTTTTTTAGCACTGAGGAAATTCTCATGTAGAAATTCTGTTTGCTGTCTTGCAAGTTTGTAGAACAGAAAACAAATAATGACAGTGACTGAAGTCTTGAGTAGTTTTCAGAAAACCTCCAAGAATTAGTTGCTTTATCAATATTCATTTAACTGCTCTTTCTATTGATTTTTATGGAGCAAAAATCACCAGAGGACTCCTAAGTCAATTATGCAGCGGATTTTGCGTGGACAGGCTGCTGCATCAGGGCTTCACTGAGCTCATCCCACCTGGAAAGCATTTCTGCTTCTTTTCTAATGACTTTGATTTTCAGGACTCTGGCTTTGATAATTCCTGGTGCCTGTGCTGAGAGCTTGATTTCCTCCCCCTCAGCCGTTCCATTCCCCCATCTCCTCAGTGACAGTTTGGACAAACAGTTCCCAGCCCCAGCTTCTTCCCAAGCCTTGTGCTCTGGGGAGCAGGCACTATTAAGCCCTTGCTGGTTTTCTCCTTCAGCATATTTTTCACATTCTCCTGTGCTAGTACAATTTTCCCCTTTATGTGAAAAACAAATGCTATTCCTAGGCAGGAGAGTGGTCATTTTCCCAGACTTCATGTATGGCAGATCTCTTTTTCTGAATTTTGTACGTTACAGAGTGTTGCTTTTCTCCCAAGGCTTCTGATGGAAGCAGCTCCAGAGAGGATCTTTCATCCCAGTTGTTCAGAAGAAATGAACAAATAAGAAAACTGGAGGTGAAGCTGTCTGGTATGTGCCCTGACACTTATAAAATTTGTTACTTTAGGAAATGTTTTCCTTTGAATTTACATGGTTTAATTTATTAAAAATATGGGGAGTTGGGGTCTTTTGAAAATTGATTTGCAGCAGCCCTGTTGATTGACAACAAGGGAGCACCCAGTATCATTAAGTTTTTGCAAAGACACCTGGGTCTTTGCAAAAAATATACATTTATGTGATTCCTTGGAATAGCTGTTCAGTTCAAGAAAATACAGGGTTCAAAAATTATTTCACATCAAATTTGAAAGGCCCAAGTGCTCATCTGGTTGCACAAGCTAAACTCTAAAAGTGCTGGCTGGCGTTTAACACAAGAGAGGGAGGCTCTGAGTATCAGGAGTCTCATGCAGGCAGCCAGCCAGTGAATAAATCCTCTTGTCCATCATGCAGGATCTTCTCCAAAGTGTGTGTATATCTGTTTTGGTTTTTATTCTGTACCTGCAGTGTCAGCTCTGCTGAGTGAGGGTGAGGGCAGTGCTGTGGGACTGCAACAAGGAGCAAATGGATGCAATGAATTAACCCTTCCTTGCACCCTCCAGTGCCAGACCCCTTTCCTGAACAGAGTTAAATATATCACTGTTCTGGGTTGAAGTGAAAAGGGAGGGACAGTTGTTCATTCTCTGGTTGTGCTCTCCTCTGTGTGATTGACACCCCTGGGACAGGCCCTTCTGTTTGTGCCAACCCTGTGGACAGTACAGAACTATTTGCTTGTGTTCATTGTTTTGGTCACCCAAGTTTTCCTCAGCAGGAATGATTTTCTGATTGAGAAAATCATTGTCATTTGCCACTCATCCTTTTTTCTTTTTTTTTTTTTCTTTTTTTCTTTTTCTTTTTTTTTTTAAATTTCTTTGTTACCCTAAAAATGTCCTTCCCCGATGTCTGTCCATTCCCGGTCTGTTCTTCTCCCTCCTCACCCAAGATTATGCCGATCAGATCCGAAATCTACAGAAGATAAAAGAGAAGCTTGAAAATGCTTTAGAAAAGCATCAGGACTGTATGTATTTTTCTTTTTTTCCTTTTTATGTAGTTAAGTTGAAAATTGCTGTGTTTGGAAGGAAAGGGGTTTGGTGTACAGGTGTGCTGATGATTTCCTTTCAAACCGTGCACCTCTGTACCGTGCACGATTAGAACACGAGTTGTTACCTTATTTACAGATAAAAACCAGCAGCAGCGTGTTGAACAAAGTTATTATTATACTCCTTCTGCCAAATTTGGGGCTACATGCAGGAAAGACCTTTTGGAAACTCACAGCTTTGTTCTAATCCAGCAAGGAGCAGTATTCCTGTCTGCTGTTAGCTTTGGCTCCTGGCCAGTGTGCAAGCAGCGTGAGGGAATGAGCGGCACAGCGCTAGTGCTACAGTCAAGAAGGGGCTAATTGCTTGCAGAAGAAGCTTTTTAAAGTTATAAATAACTTACAGAAAAGTGAGAAGTAATTTTAAAAGATGAGTTTTTAATAGAGCTGGTGGTTCTCTGTTGATAGCATCCATGAAGAAGTTTCAGGAGCAGAATGAAGCTCACCAGGCCAGTCGAGCCAAGATGGCCGAAGCAATGGCTTTGGCCTTGGAAAAAAAGGACAAGGTAACAGAGCTTGAGCAGGACTTTTGACTCTCATGACCCTGATGTTTTAAGCAGGTGTTGCTATTAGTTAAAATAATTGTTCAGCACTGTGTGTGCCAGAGCCAATGGAGGGAGGGAGCACTGAGCTCAGTGCCAGGAGTGGTGCAGGACTTGTTACTGCTCCGACTGTTCCGACTGGTACTAACAAGAGCCCACAAAAATTCCTAATGAAAGGTTAAGCTTGTGCTTGGATAAGATTCAATGGTAGTAGGCCTGTTGTCACATTTATTTTACTTGCATAGAGCTTATGTATTCAGGTAGCATAAATGATTCCTCAGCCTTTATCTATTCAAGCACTGGCTGTTACTGTACTGCTGCTGATTGTTTTTTTAATCATTACCAAAGCTTAGTATCTGCTAACAATACAAATTCTTCTTATTTTTTTTAACCATAATTGCTGTCCTTGAAAGTCTGCAAATGGATTTTGATACCTTTTTTTTTTCCTTCTTTCTTTCTTTTTCAGGAGTGGATGGAAAAACTTGGTCAAGTTGAAAAGGTAATTAACTTTGAGTGTTTTTCTCGGGGAGTGTAGTGTGTCTGTGTGTGTATTTGCAAACACCATCCTTCACACTTCCAATTCTATCAGAACTCAGCTCTGTTCAGCCCTTTTTATTGTTTGATCTTTGTTCAGAGAGGGAGGCCAATCATTTGCTTTTGTCACCAACCCAAATGCTTGGGGAGGTCTTTCTGGATTTATTTTTCAGTGGGGAAGTAAAGAACGATGGGTTGTGATGGGAAAGTTATCCTTCTGTAAGGTGGAACATTGTCCATTTTTAACAGTTCAGTTTAGATGGTCTTTGGTGGCATTGTAATGAATTTAGATTTCTTTTTATATTTTTTGAAGTTTGGTAATTTGCAGTGTGACATAAATCTGAAAGGATTTCTAGTTCTGTAGGAGCACCATCAGGAGCTGTATGGCTGTGAGACAAGATTTCTTTCCCAGGGAGTTCACCTAAACTTCCATTAACTTGACATGAGCATACAGATATGCTTTGATTTTCGTTGGTTTTGTTCATTTATCAGGAAAAGAAAACGCTTCAAACACAGTTAGAAGAAATGAGGGAGCAGAGTTTGAACCTTTTCCAAAAACGAGATGAAATCGATGAACTGGAGGGCTTTCAGCAGCAGGAAATTGCCAAAGTTAAACACATGGTAAGAATATTTAAAATTTTTTATTTCCTAAAAATTTTACTAGGCTATTAAGTCAGTGGTAGCCCAGCATTCATTTTTTTAAGCTTTATGCATGTACACAGATTTGGTTAGTGTCAAAATCCTAACAGTAGGTACTGAATACATTATGACGTAGTTTATTATCTCAGTTCAGCCCATAACTTAGTAAAAGAGGCAAGTTTCAATGAAAAGCTTTATCAGTATTACTGGTCATGTGTAATGCCAAAGATCATCTTCTAATATTCAGCTTTTGAAAAAGGAAGAATCTCTGAGTAGAGCAGAGCAGGAGCTCGAGGTGCGTGCTCAGGAGCTGGCCCAGGCTAAGGCGGAGCTGCAGGAGGCAAGCAGCGAGTCCTCGGGCCTGAGGAAGGATCTCCAGGACTTGCAGCAGCAGCTCTTGGAGCTGGAGACTCGGAGGTATGGAGCTGGTGTTTCAGAGGAGCAGTGGATATGTTTCCCTTGGATTTTTACTTCATGCTCAGTTCTGTCTCTTTGGAAGAGTTTATGTATGTAGTGAGTTGAGTGAATTTTTGCCTCTGCTATGGCCATGGGGGTGTAAATGCCAAGCCAATGATAGTAATACTTTTTGGTAAATTATTTCCTTTTTTCATAGTTTGAGTGCTTAACTGTCACTTTTTTTGGAAAATGTATAATCAAGCAGTGATTGATGATGGTGGCTGGTTTTAGGACAAGAAAATTTTGTTGATGCTTAGTCCATTTTCATAAGCAGCAGAATTATCTGCTAAAGGTTATTTTTCTGGAACGGTATGTCACTTGTTTTTATTCTCTTTCTGTGAAGAGATGAACTAATGACAGCTGAGACAAATGCAGAAAATAAGATCACTGCTCTGGAGTTAAGAGAACAGGAGCTACAAACTGTCATTCAGCAGCTTTCTGTAGACTTGCAAAATGTAAGTTTGAGCCAAGTGAGATTTGATTCAAAGAGCTCCATGTCTGCAGAAGTTAGATTAGATATCACTTATGTGGTGTTGGGAATTTAAGTTTCAAAGTAAGTAATTTCTCAAAATGTTTAGGCTCGAGTGGCTGGTTCGGGTTGTGAGAAGAGACTGGAAGTATTACAAGTGGAGCATGAATCTCTGAAGGTGGAATATGAGCAACAGAAGCAAAAGGTGAAGTGCTTTCAGATGTATGTGATGTTGCTGGTGTAAAGGTGCACGTTTGGGTAATGTACACCTTTATGTAGTTGGGAGTTTGGCATCTAGAAAGTGTCCTAGGATCATATTGTCTTTTCAAATAGGACTTTACTTTCTAATGACATTTCTGAAGGTCAAACCACAAGAGATTAGCTGAAAGCTTCATTACAAAAAAGATTCTGTAATTTCTCATTCTTACAGATGACTTTTGAATTTGCTGAGAGAGATAAACTTACTGAACAGCTGCAGGAAAAGGTGTCTTCCCTGGAAAAAAAGCTGGAAAGTAACCTCTCAGGGGATGAACATGTGCAGGAGCTGCTCAAAGAGGTAATTACACAGTTAAAGGCTGCTTAGAAGTACAGTATTAGTGAGTTGTTGGTTTTGGGTTCTTTGGGTCATACATTACTTCTCAGCCATGGAAAGAATAGCTGCTAATGTCATGCAGGCACATTTGTCCTGTCAGTGTGTTTTGGCACACTGTGCTGGGCAGAACATGTGGGTGGGTGGCTACACTGAGCCTTTTTGTGTAGATCCTGCACAGATGTCTGTGTTGGCCTTTCTGCATTGTCTTTTTGGGCACTGCATCTGACGGCTTAGAAGGAAAAGAGCAGCTTTCTAGCGTCCCCACAGGAGGTGGAACACTTCAGGCATTTTTTTAATTAGTCCTTACAAGAACAGTGAATGCTTTTCCTTGTTCTTTGGCAAGGCAGTGGGGCAGGGAGGGGAACTGTTTGCACATAGGTGTGCAAACAGAATGTTGTGTGCTGAAAACCTCAGCCTCAGAAGTGCTAAAAAACAGCTGAAAATTGAAACTTAGCTGTGGTAAATCCCCTTTGTCTCATTGCTTCTTGATCTCTTTCTCAAGCACTGATGCTCCTGCTCAGAATCAGCCTGGAGTAATGTTTCCCCAGCTGGGTCTTGGGGAAGCAAGGGGATGTTTGCTCTTCCCTGGTCAGGGTGCCTACAGTGCATCACCTCAGTGTTACTGTGACCAAAGGACTTGGCTTAGTAAACTCAAGGCAGTTCAAAGTCCATCTAGAGATACTAAAACATTCTGTCCCTTTTAGTTTGACCTTATTATTATTAATGAAATGAAAAGGGAAATTTTAATTACCCCCTCAACTTACATCTTTGTCCATCCTTCCTCGTGTTCTTCACCTCACTGTAATCTTCAGAAAGCTGTTCTTGAGCAGAGGCTGGAGGAGAGTAGGCAGCAGGTACTGACAGACAGGACACGGCACAGTAAGGCTGTGAACCGCTTGGAAACACAGGTGAGTAGTTCTTATTTTCACTACAGATTCCCAGCCTTTTCATCCTTAATGCCCTATTCCTCCTCCCCTCATTGCACTCAAAGCCCAAGGTGAGACTGCACATTTAGTCTTGAAAGGAGAATAATTGATCAGTGTCTCTGGGCTTCTCCCCATTTAGTGCTTAGAGGTAAAGGCAGAGTTTTTGTGCAGATCCTGTACTGAGAAACAAATAACTCAAGTGCAGGCATTGGGGTAGTGCTGTGGTGAAGAGTTTCTAAAACCAGCATGTGTCAAATAGGCAGCCTCTCTAATCTCTGTGGTTTCAGGGATTTAACATTTACCTTCCCCTCCTGGGCCACTCTGTATTATGCACATTTTTTCCAATAACATAGCTGCCAATGGATAAGGAATTTAATTCATGGTAATATTTTAGAATAAAGAACTGGAAGAGAAACTACAGATTGCAACAGAAACATTGAAAAAGAGCAAAGAAACAGCTGCTGAGCAGGAGCTGAAGATCCAGAAGCTGGTGAGTATCCTGCATGTTTCACTGACCTGTAACAGATCGATTTTCAGCATGCCCAGAGACAATCACTTCTCTGTTTGGTTACTCAAATGTTTTCTTGCTGTGTGTCTCCTGAATTCCTGTCTGTGAGTACATGACACTGCTGCCAAAGGAGTAACGTTCCTCAGTTTGAGAGTGTCTCTGATCTTGTAACAATGTCAAAATACCATTTTATTAAAGTGATTTTCTTTATTTCTCCTAAGCAAACTGATCTAGAGGATGAAAGAAATCAACTGCAGCAACAGATTTTAAGTGAGAAAGATCATTATAATCAGAAAGTTACTGGGCTGGAGTCACAGATTGCCGCTCTTGAAAAAACTTGGGAATTGGATAAAACAACAACTCAGCACAGGATTGTAAGTACAGAAACTGTTTGGCAGGTTGTGAGAGTCAACATGATTTTAACACAGCTTGTAGAGCTTGCATGTTGTCTGAATGTTCTTATTCGGCATTCCTGGCAATATAATAGAAGGTCTCATGCTTTGAGGAACTAAATATGAGCAAAGCATTAGATGTGTTTAATTGTATAAATAAAGCATTAGAATAATTGTACTGTGTATTTAAACACTTATTTCTTTTACAGAACCAATTGGAAAAGGAAAACGAAAACCTCAAGGGAAGCAAAGAAGAGTATGAGAGTTCTTTAAAACAGCAAGAGTCTGAACTGAACAGGCTAAAGGTAAGGGCTGAACTGGGTGCTGGCATTGTCTTGGGACAGAGCTGAGGCTGGGGAACAGTAAACAGCTCAGTGGGTTACATTCAGTGCTTGGAGGCCCATTAAATTCAGGTTGCAGGTACTTGGAGCTGTAAATCATCTCTGGTACTCAGCAGAAATGTGTTTGAGAAGTGTTACTAAGGTCTAATCCTTTTCTGAACCAGAATGCTTGAGTCTGCCTAAATCAGGCAGAAATAATACATTCCCATATTGTCAGGCAAGTGAAAAGCTTGGAAATTCTGTTAGCAGTGGTGAATACAGAATGGTTCAACATCAAATTCCACTCACAGTGCTCAAAGGAAAAAGTTATAAAACTTAAATTAGTTGGGTGTTTACAGTTTATCCAATATTGACTGTAATTTTAGATGGTTGAAATTTTTTCCATAGCTACTCCTGGATGCACAATTGGAATAAAGATCTGTTATAGCAAGGAGCTACTTCTTTGTAATAGAGACTTCAAGCTGAAAGATCTTGTAAGCATTTGGTTTGTTTGGGTTCTTACATCAGTTCTGTGTTGCTCTTGCATATGCAGAGAGCAGCAGTCAGCAGAACAAACCGAACTCATTTGGAAATCGTGGTGTGTGTGAACGCTCATAAATGTTGTCCTAATAGATTTGGGGTTATTTATCTCACATATTCTGGTTTGCAGAGTGAGATGAGCAGCAGAGAAACTGTCAGTGTGGAAATTGCCAAAGCATTGGAAGAAACACGGAAACAGAGAGAGGAATTACAACAGGAGGTTGGTTAATAATAATAACTGTTTTTAAATGTATTTGAGACATTCCAACCTTTCAAAGAGCAGACTAGGTTTGAATTTTTTTATCCTAACATTCAAGACCATTCAGAATCATATCCACAGCATGTGAGAGAGCAGTGGTTGCCTCAGTAAACTTGAGACTGTTTCAGAGCCCTGTGATCTGTGAGGTGCCACTGTCCCAGTCCATCAGGAGCCTCTGACATCTGGCAGCTTCTTTTAAAGAAACCTGTTTGTTCTCCTGTTTTGCTCAGGGGCTTTTGCAGCTGCCACATGCTGGTTGTGACAATCTGATGGTGGCACAGAAGCCAAGTGGGGTTTAGCTCTTCCCAGTGCTTGTTACTGAGGGCAGCATTATGGAGGGGATGCCTGCTGAGCATCTGAAGGACATTGGAATCTTTTAACACCCTCTTATATCTTTAATGACTTCTGTTCATTATTTGTCTGCTTTGAAGGTTTCACATCTGAGTGCCCTAATAAAGGAGAAAGACCAGCTGATTGATGAAAAATGTGATCTGCTTCTAAAACAGAAGGAAGAATTGAACCAACTCAGTCAAGGTTAGACAGAATGAGTCTACTGTATCCCAGACAGCTTTAAGTACACTCTGTAGTTCTGGCCTTGCCTGGTAGATGGTAATTTTTCTAGATTTCTCTTCCATATTTAATCTCTGAGGATATTCAAAATGGTTTATTGTTCACTAACAAGTGGACAGTCTCCCTTTCTGTCTCTCCCCTGGCTTTCTGTCTTCATGACAGACAAAAGGGATTAGGAACTCCCATCTGATGTGGAACTGATACTAAACAGGTCTCTCCTTTCCCAGACCATGAGCTGCCTTGCTGCAGGTGCATCAGTTACAGTTGGACATAGAAGCAAGCCAGAGCCAAGCAGTGGAGAAAGAGGAAATGGCAAGAAAAGAAATTGATGAGCTGAAGCTGCAGGTACAGGAGTGCCTGTTAGCCAAAGAGCATGAGAAAAATGTGAGTGAAGTTGCAAATCCATTCTGTCAGACTTCCCAGGAAAAGAGGGAGGTGTGCAGAACCCCTCCAGTTCTGCCCTGCCTGGACAACCAAAAAGAAGTCTGACTTTCTCCTTGGGGAGTGTTCTGGGGCTGCAAATGTCATGATATCTCTCCACTGTTTATTTTTATAGGTTTTAGAACTGGAGGAGTCAACGAGGGCCTTGAACAATGAGCATTTCCCTTCTTCAGAAAACTCTGTGGTAGAACAGAATGGAGAGGTGGCAGCTGCAGATGTCATTCAACTTCAGAAGGATAACAGAGAGCTGGAACAGCAACTTGCTGAGAAAAACAAGGTGAACAGAAACAGCAGGTGGTCTTTCCCCTTTTACTTAGGAAGCCAAGTAATTGGTGCTGCCCATGCTGCAGCCTTAAAAGGGACAGGCCTGTCCAATTTGAATCCAGTACGCTGTGAGTAAATGCTCTTCTCTGGATTGCACAAGGATCTACCAACCAAAATAAAAACTGCAGCAAGAGCTGCATAAATCCTGATCTATTTTGGCAGAAAGATGCACCAAATGATACTATTTACAGCTTTCCTGCAGAGCCCTTTGTGTGCATTCAGTTCAGTTCCACGGTGCTGTCACATGAAAGCCCAAGTGTCCTGTCACATGCCTGCTGCTGTGTGCAGCTGGCAAGGCAAGCCTTGCAGGTTGCTTCTTCACAGCTGTCAACGTTGGTTAATCATTATTTCATTCCATGCTCATTCATCGTGGGTTTTTCCAGATACCTGGGGGTCCTGACAATGAACTCTGTGTTAAACTCTCCTTTGCTGTGCTTACAGATGATAAAGCAGCTTCAGCAAAGAATGGCAGAACTCAAGAAAACTCTCCAGAAAGAGCTGGTAAGGGTTGTGTGTTTTCAGTCTCTTCAGGTGGTATTTGCACTGTCATTCCAAAAGCTCAACTGCTAACTCCCCTTTCATCCCTCTGCAATGGTTTATCTCTCCAAGAAAAGGAAATCTATTTTTTAAAAAAATTAACAGAGGTTTTCAAACTGTTATTTTTGCTCTGATGTTGAAAATTGTTCTGTAGAAAGCCCACATTTGAAAGGCTCAGAGCAGGTGAGTGATGGAAGGAAAATACCAAGGGATAGTTTCCACCAGGGAGCCAGTTCCATGCTGGTTTGGGTAACGTACACAGAACACTGGCATCAACCAGCTCCTGTCCTGGAGTGTAGGGAGAGCTGGAGATACTTCTCTGCTGTGAGCCCATGACAGATGAGAAGCTGTTGATGCCCAGTTTGTACCCACCTGTGAATACAACCCTCTTTAGATATCCTGAACCCAGACTCCTCCCATTGTCAAGCTAACAGAGTCTGCTATATACTTCTCTTTTTCTTCTGTGGGTTGTTTTTTGGGGTGTTTCTTTTTGTTTTTTTTTTTTGTTTGTTTGTTTTGTTTTTTTTTGGTTTGGTTTTTTGTTTGTTTGTTTGTCTTTGTAGAAAATAAGGCCTGACAGTGAGGTACCTGAGCTACGTGCAAATTCTGAAGTGCCTAATGCTTCTGTGACTGTCACCAACAACTCTGACTTGAACGACTCGAGGGAGATAAACTTTGAGTACCTTAAACATGTTGTACTAAAGTTCATGTCCTGCAGGGAATCTGAGGTAAAGGTGTCACTTACCTTCTCTTTCTACGTCTTGTCTTTCTCTAGAAATTGCCACCTGTTACCTGCTAAGGACACTATGTCAATTCCATAATTTTACAATTAAAAAGTGTACAGTGGGGACAATGAAACAAAATAGCTAAAAGCAGCGTGTTTGGAAGTACAGGCTACTAATGAACTACATGAAAGGGAAATGTGGGTTTTTAGGAGTAGTTACATCTGGGTGTTAAAGCTACAAGATATTCCCTCTGCACTGCTCTGAAGAGCATGTGGAGTTTAAGAATGGCTGTGCATTTAAGAAAAAGGAAAAAACCAAGAAAAATACACAAATCGCTTGCTGTTGGTCTGTAAGAGGGAATTCCTTGTGCATTTGGAGCTCCTTCCTGTCCTCCACGCATTGTGTTAACTTAATTGCAAGTCAGTGGGTAAGGTCAAAAAATAACTACAACTCCAGAGTATTCTGAGTGCTTGACTGTGTCACTCAGTACCCTGTGTCCCCAGTTAAGTGTGAGCACTGTGGGGTTCATGTGCCTCAGTGTGTATTTGAAATGACAGGAATCTCTCTTGCCTTGTGCTAGTTTAAACCACTTTGCAAAGCAGGAACCAGGCTGCTCCTCTGCTCTGACTAACCAGGCTCCCACTTGTCTTCTTTCTCCAAAACAATTGTTAAAGGACAGAAAGCCAGGAAACACAGAAGTAAGATACAGGCCATCCTAGTCCATTGAAACTGGGAATAATGGGAGGCTGCTGGTCTGCTGAAGTCTGTGACAGAGCTACAGAACTCTGTGCTGCACCATAGTCCTGAGTTTAGAGCCCAAGAGCATCCTAAGCAACACAACCCTGTGGTTTCTTTCAGGCATTCCATCTCATTAAAGCTGTGTCTGTGTTACTGAATTTTTCACAAGAGGAAGAAAACATGCTGAAAGAAACTCTGGAGTACAAGGTAAGGGTTCTGTTCCATTTGTAGTCTCTAATGGGACTCCCAGGAGACAATGAAAATTCCTAGATGCTGGGAGATAGGAGAAGTGGGTTTTTTTCCAAATGTTAGCCACAATAAGAAATGTAATTTATTATTAAAATGCTGGCTGATCACATGCATACGTGCCAGGAATTGTCCATTTCAGTGAGAGAAATAGAAGCTTTCTGGTGCTCAGAGGAGTTAGAGGGCAGCTTTGCCCAGTGCACTCGATCTGTGGGGAGAAGCTAGAAGCTCCTTGCCCAGACAGAGTCAGTGTTTAACAGCAGCAGATTAATTCTGGGTTTGTCCTTTTGACGTTGGGCTCAGACACCATGACCTGTCTCCTTTCCATGGGCTGAGATCTGCATGGCCCTGGCTGTGTGGTGGTTAGGGAATGTTCAGCAGGGAGTGCTGCCTCAGCTCCTGCATCATCCCTGCCCACCCAGGGAGTTGGGATATTCAGCCTGCAGATGAAGAGATTTCCTCACCATCTGGTTCAGGGAACACTATAATGCTACATTGACTAAAGGCACTCTGTTTAAATTACTGTAGAGTTCTAAATTGAAATTATTTTAAAGGAATATATGTAAGTATAATCTTCAGTCATTTTCACCTGTGGGAAGTGGGTGCTATTCCTTCCATATCTGATTGTGTGAAGCTGCCTCCACTTCTTCAGTCTGGAGTCTGCAGCATTCTGATTTATAAATAGGTCTTTCCATCAAATGATGAAAATACTTGGCTGTGTACCCTATTATTTCTTTTTCACATCTTGGAAGTGTGAACCGTGTGTGATGTGTGTTGTGCTGTTGTGTCCTAGATGTCCTGGTTTGGGTCAAAGCCATCTCCCAAAGGCAGCATCCGCCCGTCTATCTCGAGCCCAAGGACTCTGTGGCCTTAAGGGAACCTGAAGGTGGCAGGCAGTATCCAGGCACTTCTTTCTGTGAAAAGAATGCTGAACACACTGCTCCAGGTGTGTCTTAATCACTGTCATTGCAGTATTTTGTACGAGAACTTCTGGCTCTGTTTACAAAACTAATGCTGTGCAAGGAGATGTTTTCACTACAGACTGGAACAGCTCTGGGCTGGATTCGGGGACCACCTGGGTGTCTGTGATGGGAGCAGCTCCTTGTGCTCATCACTCCTGGGTTCCTGGCACCAGAGGGTTCTGAGGCCCTTGCTGACAGCAGTGCTGCCAGTTCAGTCTCTTGGGATGGTGATTCCAGCTGCTGTTCCAGGGTGCTGGAGTCCAGTGACTCTGGGCACAGAAAAGCTGCTTGTCTGGCTGTGGGAAGCCAGCAATGAAAAATGTGTTGGCAGAACTGTGTTGAGAGTGGGATGGTTTGCAAAGCCTTTCACAGGACAGGAGCAGGAGCTTTAACCAAAAAAGAACTCTGCCTTGCCTTCTAATACTGACATAACTAATGGTTGGCATTTTTTCATATCACTGTGTAATTTAAGGTGCATTTATCCTGGCCTGCAGTCCTCAAGGCTGCATGTTGATGATTATTTAATTTGAGAGCACAACTTTAGAGTTGTCTGATTTTACTTTTCTTAAAGAAAAATAATATTTAAAATGGTCTTAATTATAGTACCTAATCCTCAGTCGCCTTTAAAACTAATCCATTAGCCTGTTCCATGGGTTGTTAGCAGTGGGAAAAGGGGTAGGAAACCATTTTAAATTTTTAAAGCTGAGTTCCAGGTATTGTAAATCCACACTGAAAAATACCTTTTATTAAAAAAAAAATAAAAATAAAAATCTAGTGGCAAAGGGTGAAGAATGCTGGTACTAAACACTTTTTTTTTTTTCTTCCAAGTCTGCTAGCAACAAATCCTCATAACCAGAATCTGCCTCTTTGGTTGTGGTTTTCTGTACTTCAAATACTGATGCTTAAAAGCTGTTATGAATATGTTAACTGTGTCCTGACTCTTATGGTAAAAGAAATGCTGCTCATGAGGGGTTTGAGGGCAAAATTCAACTCTTAGTGAACAAGTCATGGTTCCAGCAGCTTGTTTTCCTAATACAATAAGGAAAGGGGACCAAGGTGGCACTTCCTCTGGAAACACCATTTTGCCCACAGTTATTAACACCAATGCAAAATCTGGATCCAAATGGGAAGCAGCACTAAGTCTGACTTCTTAAAAATGAGACCTATTTCCAAAAATCTACACCCATATGGAATTCAGTGAGCAGGCTGCAGTTCTACGAATTCTCTTACAAGGAAGTTCATACTTCTATTAAATATATTCAGGGTAATTCAAGCTTTCTCCAGTAGAGATCCAGTCACTGTTGAGGTGTTTAACTTGGTTGACCTTGGAGTGGCTGGAGGTGCTCCTGCAGCACCTGTGCTGGGCCCAAGGTGACACCTCCCTCAGGTGAGGTCAGTCAGCAGGAGGTGAAGGTGTTGATCCGGGGATCCAGACCCTGCTGCTCTCCCAGAGACCCCCACCCTAGACACAGGTACTCCCAGGAGCTCTTACTGGGCACACGTGATACTCCTCAGCTTAGAGCCAGGTTGGATTTGTCTGAAGCTAAGAAAACCAACAGAATTGTTTTGGTGCACTAAAGCTTGTCCGAACACTCCTTAGTAACTGGATTCATGGCACTTCCAGACAGGACAGAACATGGAAGAGTTCAACCCTGCTCTACTGTGAAAACAGACAATCAAAAAGTACATTTATTTCAATTGTTTCTCTACTGAGATATAGCAGGGTGGAATTACCCTGTTGGTTCTGGGAAGATTTTATTCTCTGAGATCTTTTTCTTTCTAACGTCCCTTTGCTCTGCCCTGTTTCTGTGAGACCAGGGGTCAGGACTCCCTCACTCCCACTGATCCCTGCTGAATGACTGTTGGGTTTATGCTGATCCTGGCTTCAAAGGTTACTGCTGAACAGTAAGGAAAGCAGGACAGGCAGCCTGGAACAGAGTGACAGAGTAAAATCTTAGGTTATATATTCACCAACAACTTCAGTTTCAGATCCCAAAGCTCATACAGGATCAACGTACCATAAACTAGTTCTTAAGTGTTGAATTTTCGTTAGGTATCAGAGCAAGACTGGTGTGTATACATGTATTAAAAAGCTAATGCACTTTCCCTTGTCTCAGAACAGTGGTTATACATAATCCTTTCTATCACCATTGGATTTCTTTCCTTCTGTGCTGTAAATATGGATTGTATGATAAACACTATGAAATTTGTGGTGCAATACATTTTGGATCAAACCCCTAATCTTGATTTCTTTCTTTTTATGGTTCTGGTTCTCTCCCCTGGCATGCTATAGCTATTTAAAATTGAATTTTAAAGCATGACCCAAACCCCACCTTTGCTCAGGGTGAGGATGGGTGTGCCAGCTGTGCCACCAAGGCCTGTCACAGGGAGTTGTGCCACAATGAGGTGGCACTGCTGCTTCCACAATCCCCTCCCACCAGGAACAGCTGCTGCTGCACTTTGAGCAGCTGATGGAAGAGAGGACTGGGTGGAGCTGGGGCTCCCTGAGCAGCTGCTCCTTGGTGCCAAAGGGCAGGGAGCCCTGCCTGAGCCAGGGGGATGTGGGGAGCTGCCTCACACCTGGGGACAGCCACGGAGCCAGGAGTCATGTCCTGCCTGGGCAAAGCACAGGCAAAACCTCAGCTGCAGAGGACACACTAATACATAAATCACGAGGTCTGAAGTATCTTCTCAACTTTCTAGCATGGACAAGAATATAAAAATCAAACCCAGGGTGACTACGTGTTCTATTCACTGCAACTTAGAAGTCTTGACTGGAACAGCTGAGCTTGGTCTCACTGCTGGACACAGCTGGATTTGAGGACAAATTCTCTGAGCAGTTGGAGTTAGGAGCAGTCATACAAAGGTGGACACTGGGTTGGACTGGGTTACTGCAGGCCTGCTTTGGAATAAGTGTCACTTACAATTTGGCTGAAAATAAATTTAACTCATGTGATCCAAGAACTTTATTGATGCAGCAGGCACTTCACTTTACATTAACCCAACCCCAGAGTCCAACAGTCCTTGGCCCACGCGCTCACAGCCGCCGTTCTAACAGCCCTTCTGCCACCATCAGCTGCAGGATCTTGGCCTGGACACAGCTACCTTGGGACTAAGCAGGACACACGGGAGCTTGTACCACCACACCTGGCTAAAGCAGCATCTGAAATACCTGTTCACTGACAGTAATAGGAGGCAGGAGTGTGCCTTCTCTCTGCCTGGTAAAGAAGGGAGCAGGAGAATGTCTTGGCTCCTGTATGTGATAGTCGGAATATGCAGGAATACCTTTACTCTTCCCCCACCTTTTAAGGTTAAAAGCATTCCAAGAGGAGGTTACTGTAGGATTTCAGTAGATTGCAATCTCTAATAAAGATGGACCAGTGTAATTTCAGCTCATTCCTTCTTCTGAGTCCAAACCTGACCGTCACCTCTGTCCAAGTTAACAGTCTTTACACAGTCTTTCTTGCTGTGAGAACTCTGACTATGGAGCCCAGGCCTCCTACTGCCAGTGCCTGTGGGAAAGGAGAGAGGTTACAGAACAAACATGGAAGAGTTTAGCCACAGAAGGGACTATGGCTCTTCTCCAAAACTAGAAACTGTCATTCTCCACAATCTAACCATCTTTTGGATCTCGAGGACTCCGCTGTTCCATGTCACTGACAGAGCAGAATGTCTCACCTCCCGTATCCCTGAGGAGAGGAGGAGGAAGGGCTCGCTTCAGTTTCATTTGTGTCCCTCAATGTAAACAGTGTTTCCTTCTGAAGTGTAGAAGATGGAGGCGATTATGAAAAAATAAATATTTAAGCTGGCTGCTAAAAATGGGGCGTTGAGTTAGCAGCCACAATCCAGGAGAGCCCAGGGGTATCAGAGCAGGGTGAGACACGGCGCTGGGGAACACACCTGGACGAATGCAAAGCACCCACCTGGAGCAGGACTTGCAGGTGCTTCAGGCAGGGAAATGCTCCTGAGCTACCAGACCTGCCACAGGCCCTTCCCAGAGGACAGACTGGTACTACCACTGAGCTGACTCTGCTCTGAGCAAGCCACACATCCTACCAGTACTGCCACAAAGCAGAACACCAGGCTTTAAAACCCTGCCCAGCCTACTCAGACCTGCCTTGTTCCTTTCACAACACAGGACAAGATGCCTTTCATGTCCCTACATGCTCTGAGTACCAGTCAGGGTGGTGGTGTGTCACCTCCCACACTGGGAGCACCACCTACGCTTACCTGAAACCACCTCAGTGGAAACAACAGGAAAAAAAGAAAAAAAAAAACCAAAAAACCAAGCAGAAACATGTTCTTTGCTGTCCTGAGAAATTCCCTCCTCCCTTGTCAAGGCTTGGCAAAGCTGGTGACAGCAGCCAATAGCTGGAGTCACGCTACACCAGCTCTGGCTTTACGTACCACAGGAAAAAGCTCTGCACCTTGGGAAAATGACACCAGCATTTGCAGCAGCTGCCCTGCACAGGGAACTGCAACATTCCCAGGGATCAGTTTTCCTAGGAGCACTGACAGCCAGGGCTTCAGCTAAAACCCCTGCAGTGGGGGAAGATTTCACTTGGATTCCTGCCCAGGGGCAGTGGCACCCAGCAGCTGCTTCAGGGATGTGCCTCAGGCCAGAATGTGCCTCATCCCGTCACAGGGAGGGAAGAAGGTTCCACAGTCAGCTGCTGAACACATCCCACATTCCCTGTTTCCCAACTGACATTCCCTGCTAGTTCCTCATGGAATCTTTGGAGACCTCAAAATCCTCTCCTGGGCAAACCAAACAGGTCTGCTAAACCCTGTGCCTCAGCTGATGCAAAGCCCCAGACCTGAGGCAGCCTGAGCCCCCCTGGCCGAGCGCTCGGGCACAGAGGGAGCTGCAGCTGCCCCGTCCATGCAGTCACAGCTCCCCTCCCTCCCCTCGGGGAGCCGAGGCTTCCTCCAGCAGGGAGAACTCCCTGCCACAAATCTCCCCATGGGAGAGTCTAAGGTCTGAAACACAGGCAAAGGCTTTGTGAGTCCAGGCTCAGAGAGACCAAAGATAAAGGGAAACACTGAGCTCCTCAGGGATGAGGTGCTGCCATCACCTGCTTCTCCTCAGGGGCTCTCCTGAATCCACTGACCAGCTCCCTGCAAGTGTGGCTGAGCCAAGAGTGCCCCAAACACATACCTTTTCATGCCACTGAAGTAATATTGCACTGCTGTTTTCTGTGGGCTTTTCAAATCCTTTATAAATGTACTTCATTAACAAGTCGATACCGTTTCTGTCTAAGGAATTCACCGCTTGTTCTATTTCACTGCTTTTAAAAGACGTGAGGACTTTAAGCATCGTTCCCTGGGCCTGCTCCTGGGAAGACAAGGAAAATAGAGAAATGTGAGGATCAGAAGAGTTGGGGACGATCCCAAGACTCGTGTTCGGCAAGAGGTGGCCACGGTCCAGGCTGGGTTATTTCTGTAAGCGAAGTGAGCAGTTCTGGGGTTAGAGGAGGAAGGGATGAACACACGAGGATCACCCATGCCAGCACAAGCTCATTAAGCACTGCGGGGCTGCTCAGATCTCTGGGGTGCCCCCGTCACTGCACAGCGCCCCAGCACCGCGTTCCAACCCCCCCGCGCCGTTACCTTCATCGCCTGGTTCCTGGTGTTGCCCGGGGAGCTGCGGATGGCGGTGTGGAAGGCCCGGAGCGCCTCGCCTGTGCGGCGGCGGGTCAAGGACTCAAACGCGAGCGGGGCTGCGCGCCGGCCCCGCCCGGGCCGAGGGACGCGCGGGGATCGCCCCGCGGATCGCGGGCGGCTGCGGGAGCGACGCGCTCCGGCCCCGGCCCCGAGCGGCGACCGCGGCCGGAGCCGGGACACCCCCGGCCCCCCCGTGCCAAAGGATATTGCCTGAGCAGCGCCTCCACCTCGGGGCCGGCATCGGGCTCGGCCGCCGCCGCCTCCTCGGGCTCCTCCACGAAGCGGTTCTCGTCGTACTGGTCGATGTCGAGGCGGCGGAAGCGGGACGAGAGCGTGCTCCGCGCCATCCCCGCGCCCCGGCCCCGCGCCAGCAGGAAACGGCGCCGGCCCCGGCGGAACCGGAACCAGCGCGGCCGCCGCGCCCCGCCCCGGCCCGGCCCGCCCGCCCCGCGGGGACGCGGTCAGGAAAAACACAGCGGAGCCTGGGAAAAATCCGAACAATGACTTTAATGTACAAATCCCGTCGCTGCAGCAGGTTCGCGGGTTTAGTCGGGATCCCGAGGCAAACGGAATGAACCGGGAATGGGGAACAGCCCTTCGACCGCTTTATTGGGATCCACGGAACACTCGGAAAAGGCTGGCTCGGTCCTGCGCCGTGAACGCAGCACGGGCAGCCCCGGCCCCGCCGCACACCGGGCACTGACTTTGCTGCTGAAATTTCTTAAAACTTACCAAAAACAAAAAGCTGAACGAGAGACGGGCCCGAGCGGCTCCCGGAGCGTGGTGGTTAAAGGAATCGGTTCATCTAACCCAGGACTAGGCGAGGACTACATGCAGTAGTACAAATCTCAAGGACATATTACAAATACTCTGAAATTAATCTAGGGGAGGGGGGAAAAAAAAACTTGCTACAGACACCATAATACACAATAAATTTAGATAATTTAAAAATAAAAAAGGCAAGAGGCAGCATTTCAGCAGCAAAGTGCTCAATAAAAAGTATATTGTAAAGGGGCAGGACAGGGAGAGGTTACAGCAGGCGGGCGAGGGCTCAGAGGAAGTACGGCGTGGTTGTCCTGGGAGGAATGACACGCTCTGAGTCTGGAACTGCGCGGAATAACTTTGGTTCTCTTGTATTTACATCTTTGAAGACCATGATGGACGCGATGTTCCCGCAGCGGTAGCAGTAGTTGGGAGCTGACCATACCGTTACCAGCTTCTCATCAAACATGAATTTGTATCCTTCGTGGACGAGCTGGTGTGCTCTGCAGATCAGCTTCAGGTTGTTGATGTGGACAAACTGCAAGGCAAGGGGGAAGGTCAGTGTGCCCCCAGCACGGCGGGAGGGAGAACACAACAGGGGCTTGGAGACCCAGGCAGTGAGAAACCCCTGTGAAACACAGGAGGCAACACCCGAGCACGGGGGAGCACCGTGAAATCCAGGCAGCAGGGGGGACAGCAGCTGTGCTGTCCCAGGCCCAACCCTTCCTGGCCGTGCTGTGCAAGCCACACAGCGCAGGCTGAGCGCAGCCCTTGAGACGTGGCCGGGTCAGAGCCTGGCAAGGCCAGTGTGTGGAGCCCTGAGGAGCCTGCTCAGTGCAGACACAGCAAAATTAGCTCAAGAACTGCTTAAAAAATGGTGTTTTTCTCCTAGATCCTTAGGAAAGCATTCCACACAGAGCCCAGGGACACTAGTGAGGCTCACCACATGACATTTTTTAAAAGCAAGATGGGCATTGGTACATCTAGCAGTTACATTTGTGCTTTTAGGTTCAAGTGGCTCATTTTTTCCAGCTGGCACAAGCGAAGCTTCCCCACCACCACGAATTACTGGCAGAGGCATGAGAGGGGAGTTCACTGTCTTGCAGTGCCCTGGGCCCATTCAAACACCACACTGAGGTGAGCCCATCCCCACGTTGGGCTGTGTGGCCCTGGGCAGCAGCGTTACCTCGTTGGTGACCTTGGCCCCGAAGAGCCAGCCTGCCCCGCGGGGGCTGATGGCCCACGTGTCCACGTCCTCGGGGTCTGACCACACCAGGTCGCAGAAGGCGCCTTTGTGAGGGATTTCCTGGTTACGCTCAATGGTCCGGATCTGGTCGAGGGTCTTGATGTCAGGGGAGAGGCCTCCATGCACACACAGGATCTGCTCGTCTATCAACTGCAGGGAATGACACGGGCACACAGCGCTCAGCACCCACCAGGGAACCTGGAGAGCTGCCCTTCACACAGCCTGCAGGTGCTGTTCCCGTGGAGTTTGCACTTACAGCTGCTATTGTGAGCATGTCGAACACTTTGGTGCAGTATCTCCAGGCGTTCGCGTTCCCGTATTTGGTTTGGCACTCGTCTGTTGGAGAGAGTGGTTTCATCCCTCGTGGATCGTGGGGAAACACGCAGCACAGGCAGAACAAACACTGACAGCACAACCTGCACGCTCAGGTGTGTCACACGAGCCCTGTCAGGAGCCCTGTGCCCTGGCCCAGCAGCAGCAGCAGGAGGGAGCCAGCACCTCCTGCTCTGCCTGTGCCTGAATGCAGCACCACGACACCAGCAGAAACCCCACGTGCCAGAGGAAAAGAGCAGCGAGATCTGCCTCAGACACCTCCCATTTCACAAACACAACGGCCGTGTTAACAAACGACAACGCTGGAGCCCGTGTCCCAGGCAGCCCCCCCGAGCCCCGGGTCCTGTGCCTGGCCAGGGGCTGTCCCCAGGCAGGGGAGCAGCGCTGGCTCCTCAGCAGGCAGGACTCACCGTAGAACCCGTACACCTGCGTGATCTGCCTGCTCTCGTGGTTGCCTCGCAGCAGCGTGATGCGGTCAGGCCACTTGGCTTTCAGTGCCAGCAGGTACGTGAACGTCTCGAGGCTGTAATACCCCCGGTCTACAAAGTCCCCCTGAAGGCACAGACAGCCGCACATGGAGCAACAGTCACACGACAAAGTGACACAGTGACACATCCACTCTGAACCGCTCGCTGCCACAAAGGAACCCAGCGCTGGAGGGCAGCGGGCCCTGCTCGCACCCACGGCAGCTCCGGGCATTCGGAGCGTCAGGACTGGGCCGGGCCCCCCCTCCCCGCTGCCCTGCGTGACCCCGCGGCCCCGGGACAGCCGGGCCGGGCCGGGCAGGGCAGGAGCCGGGCAGGGCAGGAGCCGGGCAGGGCAGGAGCCGGGCAGGAGCCGGGCAGGGCAGGAGCCGGCAGCGGCCCCGGCGCCGGGCGGGGCCGGGACTCGGGAGCCCCTCGGGATTTCCCCTTTCAGCCCCTGTCAAAGCCGGCGGGGCCGGGCCGCGGCCGCACGTACCATGAAGATGTAGTTGGTGTCGGGGACCTGGCCGCCGGTCCGGAACAGCTCGCACAGGTCATAGAACTGCGGGGGGAGAGCGGCGTGAGGGGCACCGGGCACCGGCAGCGGCTCCGGCCCGGGGCTGCACCGGCAGCGGCCCGGCCCGGCCTTACCTGCCCGTGGATGTCCCCGCAGACGGTGACGGGCGTAGAGACGGGCTGGACGTTGGACTCCTCCAGCAGCAGGTCACAGACGTAGTCACAGAGGCGCTGCGGGAGGGAGCGGGGCAGCGTCGGGGGCAGCGCCGGGACCACCGGCACCGCCCTACCCGGCCCGCCCGGCCCCGGCCCGCCCCGGCCGGTCCCGGCCCCGCCGCCGCGGCCGCACCTTGAGGTCGTTCTCGGGCAGGTACTTGCAGAGCCGCGCGATCTCCACGTACTTGTCCAGGTCCAGCGGCGCCATCTTGGCACGGGCTCGGCCAGAAGCGGGCCCCCCCCGCCACTTCCGGCCGGCGGAGCGCGCCGCCGGCGCGGGCGGAAGCGCGGGCCACTTCCGGCGGCACTTCCGGGCGGGCGGCCCGGGCGGCGGGCGATGGCCCCGCGGGCGCTGCCGCTGCTGCAGCCGGGCCGCCGGCCGCGCCCGGGGCTCTGGTGAGCGGCCCGGGGACGGGGGACAGCGACGGGGACAGCGATGGGGACAGCGATGGGGACAGCGATGGGGGATAACGATGGGGACAGCGATGGGGGATAGCGATGGGGGATAGTGATAGGGACAGCGATGGGGACAGCGATGGGGACAGCGATAGGGATAGCGATCGGTGCGGCGGCGGCACCCGCGGGACTCCGGCCCGGCCCGGCCCGCGCTGAGCGCCGCCCTCGCCCCGCAGGTACCGGCTGAGGCCGCGCGGGGAGCGGCCCCGCGGCCGCGTGGGACTCGGCTGCCTCCCCCTGCCCGGCCGCGTCCTGCTGCTGGCCGGTGCCGACCCCGCCGGCGCCTTCGCGGACGCGCATTTCGTGGAGCTGGGTGAGGGCCGGGCCGGGCCGGGGCTGGAAGCGGGACCGCGGCCGGCACCGGGCCCGGGTGCGATCGCCTGTCCCCCCCACAGCCCCGCTCCGCTGGGTCCCCGCCGCCTGGCGCGGGCTGAGGCCGCGCTACGAGCACGCCACGTTCCAGCCCGACACCGGCCCCCCGCGCCTCTGGGTGTTCGGCGGCGCCCACCCCGCGGGGAACCGCGGCTGCGTTCAGGTGCTGGACCCCGGTGAGTGCCCCCGGTCCGTGCCCGCAGCCGGCCTGGGCTTCGGGGCTGCGGGACGGGCGTGGCTCCTGTTCCCGTGTTGGTCGTTCTGTAAATCAAATGTCTGAACTAGAAACAGGAACGTGGGAGAGCCCGGCGGTGAGGGGCGCGCAGCCACAGCCTCGCACATTCCACACGTCCTCGGCCGCCATCGGGGCCCGGCTGTTCGTGTTCGGGGGTGGAGACAAGGGGGCAGAGCCGGTTAAAGACCAGCGGCTTCACGTGTTCGACACAGGTACCTCAGCACGTGCCAGCCCCGTTCCTCCCCCGCCCGGGGCACGGGAGCTTTGCCCTTGGGGTTTGTCTGAGGGGTGGAAGTGCTGCGCTCTGTTTGGAGATGGGTGCAGCTGTTCTTTTGACAGGCCCTTATGTTCATGTGGTCACTGGGAGCTCAGAGCCAGTGGCGTGGATGGGAAGCCTCAGCAGGGCTCTGGGGTTGGTGGTCTGTAGAATTCCCAGAGTTTTCTTCCCAGTGCTCGTGTGCTCCCATTTGTAGCCACGCTGACCTGGTCCCAGCCGGACACTCAGGGTGAGCCCCCTTCTCCTCGGCATGGACATGTCATGGTTGCAGTTGGGACCAAACTCTTCATCCATGGAGGTTTAGCTGGAGATGTTTTCTACAATGACCTGTTCTGCATCGATATTAGTAAGTGTGGATGGTGGTACTGCAGGGTAGTACCTGTGTGTCACGTGCTGTGATTTGGGGGGACGTTTTTTTCTAAAATACTAGTTCTTAAGTGCTTAAAATATTACCCTCTTTGTTTAAATCAAAACATGTGGGGTTTGTGTAATGCATAAGCATGGACGTGTTCTTCTCCTGCACCAGATGACATGAGATGGGTGAAGATCCCAGCCACTGGGGACGTCCCTGGAGGACGGGCATCCCACTCCTCAGCAGTGTTCCAGGACCACTTGTACATTTTTGGTGGAATAGGTGCAGATGGGACCCTGGATACCACATACAAGTATCACACAGGTAGGGAGGCTGCTCTCAGGGGTGCCAGGGTAGCTGCCAGGCAGCTGGGGAGCCTGTTACCTGCTTGAGTGCTGGGCTTTCCCCTGGAGTTACACCACTGTGGGACTGGATGCTCAGAACTGTTTTAATTAATGGTGTCAGTGTCTGGTGTGTGACATTTAAAGCTGTGACTGTGTCTTTGCACTGCAGGAAGGCAGCACTGGAAGCTCCTGCAGTTTGAATCCCCCCTGCCCAGCGGGAGGCTGGACCACGCCATGTGTGTCATTCCCTGGCAGGCTGGGGCACACGAGGACACAGGAGACAGCCCAGCTGGGACAGAGCCACCTCTGTCAGCAGATGACAGAGCTGGGCCCCTCCAGGAGGGCCAGGGTGAGGGCAGTGCTGGGGACACCTCTGTCCATCTGCTGTTTGTGTTCGGGGGGATGGACACGCAGGGGCAGATCCACAGGGACTGCCTGGTCACCCTCATTGAGTAGTGTCCCATGGGTTAATGCTGTCCCTTAAACACATCATGACCCTGGGACAGCTGGCACGGTGCTGACACCCCTGAGGGACAGGGGCTCTGCCTGAACAGGGTCCTGCTGCAGCCCCAGCCCAGGGATCATGCCAAGGGCCAAGGTGTTTTAAGGCACTGCTGGAGCTGGCACCACACAAGGTCATTTTGGACTTAACTAATCCCATGGATTGGATAAGGATCAGTTAAATAAAGAGACCAAATTTCAATTAGGCTTCTTTTTTTCTAAGAACCTTTATTAGGTATAAACTCCTTTTCAGTCTTAAGAAAACAGGTCTGTTTCATATGAGACTTTATTAAAGCTCTGAGGTTTTAATGCTGCATGAAAATAATTAAGCCAAGCTCCTCTCTCACTGCTGAGCACCTCCACTGCTGCAGGCAGGGGGTTCTGATGGATAACCTCCCTTCCCAGCTCAATGAAAGCTGCCCCTTCAGCACTTAACTCAGCCTTGATCTCCCCTTCCTTATCAGGATCTGTTGTAGAACTGCAGTTAGGTCCAAGTCCACCCGCTCCCTTCAGAAAAAAAGTCCCAGCTCACCCTAAGACAAAGAGAGGCCCAACTCCTGCTTTCAAACCTCCCACTCTCCCATGAAAGGTGACCTTGAGGGGGTGAGCTGCACTTCATCCTTCTTCAGGGTTATTCCAGATCCTGGGTGGAGCTGGGTAATGGAAATCAAAGAACTAGAACAGAGTCCAGTGTAAATAACAAATTTATTGTGGTCACTCCAGGTAGAAAAGCTCTACACCAAGTTCACATGACCAAGTTGTTAAATAGAATGTTCCACTGCCAGTACTTCTAAACCCACATTTACACTCCCACCCCACTCCCCTTCCCCAGACATCGAGCAACTGCTAACGAAAAGCAGGATACAGCCACGTCGGGCTAGCGGTTCCAGCTCCACTCACGAGTGAAGATTCAAAGTTACATTCCAAATTAAGAGTTCAATATTTTAAACAAGTGTTCCTGAGTCCAATATATACACACACCACATTCGGAGACGCCGGTATCTACAACTCATCCTTCTCTGCTGCCTCCTCCTCGCCGGGCGGGGGGCCGGCGCTGCCGTACAGCTTGCTAACGATGGGCTGAACCACCTCCTCCAGCTCCTTCTTTTGTGCTTTGAAATCTTCTATGTCCCCATCCTGATGGCTTTCCAGCCACTCGATCTTTTCCTCCACTGCTTTCTCTATTGTTTCCTTGTCCTCAGAGGACAGCTTCCCACCCAGCTTCTCCTTGTCCCCAATCTGATTCTTCAGGGAATAGGCGTAACTTTCCAGCTCATTCCGGGCATCAATGCGTTCCTTAAGCTTCTTGTCTTCCTCGGCAAACTTCTCAGCATCGTTCACCATCCTCTCGATCTCCTCTGGAGTCAGCCGGTTCTGGTCGTTGGTGATGGTGATCTTGTTCTTGTTCCCGGTGCCCTTGTCCTCGGCAGTGACACGGAGGATGCCGTTCACATCAATTTCAAAGGTGACCTCGATCTGGGGGACACCCCGAGGGGCTGGAGGGATTCCGGTGAGATCGAAGGTGCCCAGGAGATGGTTGTCCTTGGTGAGGGGACGCTCACCTGCAAAAAAGGAGACAGTGGTTACTTTCTTTCCTAGCTGTGGCTTGTACTTCCTGACACAATTCCAGCTACAAAGTACCCACAGCCTTTGTGACAAACAGGAACAAGAATGAAAACCCTACAGACAGATTCCAGCTGTCACATGGGCCACCACAGATGACACCCACCTTCATAGACCTTGATGGTCACAGTTGGCTGGTTGTCAGAAGCTGTGGAGAAGATCTGAGACTTCTTTGTGGGAACAACGGTGTTTCTTGGGATCAGCTTGGTCATGACACCTCCGACAGTCTCAATGCCAAGAGTCAGGGGACACACATCGAGCAGCACCAAGTCACCTGGAACAGATCAAAGGCAAGACTGTGACAACTTCAACACAAAACACAACATCCCAACACTGCAGTCAGGATCCTGAGGCCTCAGGGGCACACAGCTCCAAGGACTGGAAAAGATCCAAGTTCTCCTGCATTTGCTTGTCAATGCCCACCATCCACTGTTCAGTCAGCTCTCTTAGGTGGCACTGAAAGTGTCATTACCTGTGTCCTGGTCCCCAGAGAGCACCCCAGCCTGGACAGCTGCACCATAGGCCACAGCCTCATCTGGGTTAATGCCACGAGAAGGCTCCTTCCCATTGAAGAACTCTTTAACGAGCTGCTGGATTTTGGGGATGCGAGTCGATCCACCAACCAGGACAATCTCATCAATATCAGACTTCTTCAGGTCAGAATCTTCCAGAACTTTCTGAACAGGCTTCATAGTGGAACGGAACAGGTCCTGGAAAGACAAAAACCCAAGGATTGTGAGACTATTCCCAGCATCCCCCACTGTGCAGCCCTGGGGGTACAAAGTACAACCACTATGGAGCAGAGATGCCAAACTGTCTGGTGAGCAGCCTCAGCGAGGCCCAGGTCCCTGGCAGGCAGCAGCTGCCAGCTTACACACAGTTATTTATACTCCAAAGTGCAATGTCACAGCATGAGATGCTGCACATTCCCAAGTCCCAAGCCAGAGCTGAGTCTGTGTAACTTTACCTTTCTAAACTTACCATGTTCAGCTCCTCAAACTTGGCTCGAGTGAGTGTCTCTGAAAAATCTTCCCCTTCAAAGAAGGACTCTATTTCAATCCTGGCCTGGTGCTGAGATGACAAAGCTCGCTTGGCCTTCTCCACCTCCCGCCTCAGCTTCTGCACAGCTCTGTTATCCTTCCTAACATCTTTGCCAGTTTTCTTCTTGTAGAGCTTGATGAAGTGCTCCATAACACGCTGGTCAAAGTCTTCTCCACCCAGGTGAGTGTCACCATTAGTAGCCACAACTTCAAAAACTCCGTTGTCAATTGTGAGGAGGGACACATCAAAAGTTCCCCCACCCAGGTCGAATACAAGGATGTTCTTCTCTCCCTCTCTCTTGTCCAGTCCGTAAGCAATGGCAGCAGCTGTTCTGTATGGGGAACAGCCTGTCAGAGCTGGGGGTGCCAGCCCACAGCTCCCCAGGGCAGGGCAGGGCAGGGCAGGGGGAGGGACTCACGGCTCGTTGATGATCCGCATCACGTTGAGCCCCGCGATGGTCCCGGCGTCCTTGGTGGCCTGGCGCTGGGCATCGTTGAAATAGGCTGGCACGGTGACAACAGCGTGGGTCACCTGGGCAGGGAGGGAGGGACAGCTTTGTTACAGAAACAACAGAAAAAACACTCTGTAAATAGTACCAGCCCCTGAGCAGTGCTGGGAACAAGCAGCCCATCTTTGGAGATGAAGACCCAGCAGCAGCAAAGCCCATTGAACAGGGCTGCCAGAGAGGCCAACAGCACTGACTGCAGTTCAAGGTTAGTCCTGATTCAGCCTGTCCTTCTCCCATTTCCTAAAGCTGCTAGTCCAAATTGTTACCAGTGTTTCCCATGCACTTACTTTCTTCCCCAAGTAAGCTTCTGCTGTCTCCTTCATCTTTGTCAGGACCATTGCAGAAATTTCTTCAGGAGCAAATGTTTTTGTCTGTCCACCTCCAACATCGACCTGAATATGGGGCTTGGCTTTCTTCTCAACCACCTGAAGAGAACAAAAGATACTGTCCCATTCAACTATTCCAACTTATTCCTGTGGTTCTTTCTCTCTGAACATCAAGCAAAACCTCAAAGCCAGGCATAAGCTGATGCAGCTAACACCAGGAGCTGTTGTTTACACACCAGTCCTCCTGGGGGGCACTGTGAGCAGATGCCTCTTCTGACCACAACTGCAGTTCCTCCCAGCTCCCCCCACCTCTGCACTCGGGGCCCACCTTAAAGGGCAGGTACTTGATATCCTGCTGCACGGAGGGGTCGTTCCAAGTGCGGCCGATGAGCCGCTTGGCATCAAACACGGTGTTCTCCGGGTTGGATGTGAGCTGGTTCTTGGCAGCATCCCCGATCAGGCGCTCCCCCTCGGGGGTGAACGCCACATAGGACGGTGTGATGCGGTTCCCCTGGTCATTGGCGATGATTTCCACGCGCCCGTTCTTGAAGACGCCCACGCTGGGGTTGGGGGGGACAGGAACAGTCAGGCGGGGCCGCGGCCTGCACATCCCCCCCCGCCTCCCTCCGCCCTCCCGGGCCCCGCCGCCGCTTCCCCGCACCTCCCGTGGGCCCACAGGCCCTGCCTCCCCAGGAGGGGCCCAGCACTGCCCCTGCGAGCGGCCGGCCCCCCTCCTTCTCCTGCAGGCCCAGCAGTGCCGAGGGCCCGCAGCAGCTGCCCACCAGCCCGGCCGTGCCCCCGTGCCCGCTCCCCACTCACCACGAGTAGGTAGTGCCCAGGTCGATGCCCACCACCGTGCCCACATCCTCCTTCTTCTCCTCGTCGTCCGCCCAGACGGCGCCCAGCGCCAGTAGCGTCAGCAGCAGAAGCCTCATGCCAGCCGCTCACCCGCGCCCACCTACCGAGAGGCCGCCGGTTACACAACGGAGGCGCCACGTGCGCGGCCGCCCCCCCTCACCCCTCCCCGCGCCGCAACCTTACCGTACCCAGCCCCGTCCGTGCGGAACCACCACCCGTCCCCAACCGCCATCCCCCCGCCCGGCCCGGCCCAGCGCGGCGCGGCCCTTACCGCGCCCGGCCCTCACCGTACGGAACCGCCGCGCCCCGATCGCCGCTGAGCCGCCAGGCCGCGCCGCCCGCCCTTTTATACCTTCCGTTACCCCTTCGTGGAGCCTTCCCATTGGCTGTCGCGCCCTCGCTGGAGCCTCTCCATTGGCCGGCTGCTACCAAGCTGGCCTCCCGCGATTGGCGAGCCCGGCGCGACCGCTCCGCCGTGCCGGGCGCGCCCCCCTCGCGCCGCCCCATTGGTTCCACCCGCCGGCCGCGGCCACAGAGAAGCGTGAGCCAAGCGGAGCGTCCCCATTGGCTGGGCGGGACCACGGCCGCGGGGTGGGGGGGCACTTCTGGAAGTTTCCATGGTTACCGGCCGGGGGGGGATAACCCGCCGGTGTGAGGGGGCCGCCGGCGCTCCCGGGGGTACGAGCGGGGCCGCCGGGACGGAGCTGCGGGAGGTCATGGCCGGGCCCCGCGGGGTCTCCGGGCACAGCCCAGTCCCTCCCCGCCGGGGATGGGGTGACACGTGTGTGCCCAGTGCCCCGAGGCCACACCGCGGCCCGTGGCCGGGCGGCCGCTGCCCATCCCGCCGGTGCCGGCAGGTCGTGAGGCCCCGCCGTGTCGCGACACCGAGCCCCGCACGCACAGCCCCCGGCTCCGCCCGGTCCCCGGCCTTCGCCCCGCTCCCGGTGCCGGCCCCGGGACTACAAGTCCCAGGAGCGCCGTGGCCGCCTGCGCAGTGCCGCGCCCGCCCGGGCCGCAGCGGGAGCCGCCGGGGCGCTGGCCGGGCAGGGACGCGCTCGTATCCCGCGACAGCGCTCGGCTCCCCCCCCGCGCAGGAGGAGGAGGAGGAGGAGGAGGGAGCGGCGGGAGGAGGAGGAGGAAGGCCCGGGGCCTGACGAAACCCTTTGGTTTTTGCAGGGAAGCGAGAGGGAAGGCGGGCAGCCGAGCAGAGCCGGAGCCGAGGAGGGTATGTCGGGTGGGTTTATCGCGATAGGGCGCCCGGGAGGCGGGGGGAGCGGGGCGGGGGCGGCGGCAGAAGTTGTTGGTGGGGTTCGCTCGGGGGTTCGCTGTGCCCTGCTCTCCCTGCTCTGCCTGCCCGCGGGTCCGGGCAGCCGCGGTTCCTTTGCGGAGCTGTTTGGGATTTGGAGCCCTTGGCAGCGGGGCCCTGGCGGCTCCGGGAGCCGCTCGCTGCCCTGTCTCCTTCGTGGCTTTTGTGTTGTGCAGGTTTAAAACTTGAAACTTGACGAGTGCGGTGACTTCCCGTTTTGGTTACTCACAGACCCCTAACTCTGGAGAGCTCCATCCAGGCAGTATCAGGCTTTTTTTTCTTGCAAAGTCATGATACCGCGCTCCTGAGAGCTGTTGGGATGGAGCTGTTGGAGCGAGCATGTGACACTACACTTACTGATAGGTAAAGTGCTATTTTGGTGGACGATGCAGTTGACTCACAAGTAGAAGCTGCAATTTGAAGAGGATGGAGGGGAAATGGCACGGGCAGTAGGTGAAATGTGAAATATTCTGTAAAAGCAGCAGGATGGTGGCTTCAGGAAACAGACTTTTCAACTGCTGCTGCCGAGGAGGGTTCCAAAATATTTAAGATGCTCCACACACGGGTTTTGATGTGGTATTTGTCAAATCATGGGGAGTACACTCTCCTCAGCAGCAGCTGCCCTTCCTGGTGAATGAGAAGGGAGCTGCTCTCAGGAGAGCAGGCTGGGAACAGGTTGGTTTTGTCAGTTTGAGCAGCTTCAAGTTCTGCACTTGTTCTGATGGAAAGTTTATTAGTGTGACCCTTACCTAAAGGGAGCTCCACCTTCCAGCATCACAAGCAACTGGAATAGCTTTTAGCCTGGTTATGTGCTTTTGTTGGTTTTATGCAGCACAGTAATGCCATAATAGATAATTTAGTAGCCAGTTGAGCCTGTGCTTTACTGATGAGTTCTGTCATGGGGCACGAGAAACAAGGTGCTCCTTGCACATGGATGGACACTGTGTCCAGGGCTAGCTGAGAGCAGCCCCTGGGCAGAAACAAATGTGAGGGATGAGTTTCTTGTTAATGTCAATTGTTAATGTCAATTAGACAGTGGAGCTGCACTTTGTGTGTCACACGTGAGCTGGTGGGTGTTGTATGGTGAGGGCTCAGCAGGCAGCCCTGGGTCATGGTGAACCATCCTGCTGAAAAAAGGGCTCTTTTAGCTCAACTCTGGGAGACAGGCAGTTAGCTTGTGTGAGGATGCAAGGCTTGTGAGATGCTACTGTAAGTACTAATAGGAAAGAGGTGCTTCATCAGGGCTGAATTAGCTTGGAAGCTATTCAGGCTTGCTTAGGAGTTACTTTTCAGCAGGTTGGAGTGATTTTGCCTTGCCCTGCCCTGCCTACGTTAGATCTGCCCAAACTTGCTCTGGAAGTTGAGTCTTGCATAGCGAGACTCAGGAGGAGCAGCTAACCCTGAGCAGGAAACACAGGAGGAGGAAGAAGGATCTGGTGTACCAGCTGTATTTGCCACTTTACTTAATCTCTTCTCTGTCAGCTGAATCACAGAAATGCTCAGCAGAGATGTGACTCGCTCCTGTATGTCACAGGACAAACCCACGGGCTTTGGAAGGTGGGGTTCAGCACCTGCCGATTCAATGTCGTGTTTTCCAGGACTTTGAAGAGTAGGAAGCAGCCTGTGCCCTGTGTTCATCAAAGGCCAGACTGCCTCGGGTTCAGAACAAATGTGTGCTGCCAGCAGGGCAAGGCATCTCGGATGCTGTCAGGTCATGCAGTCTTTGTTGTTGATATGTGGAGCATCATGAGGGGGAAGTGCTTGAGTTGTTGTGCTAAGCTGCTCTTACTGTGTCACAGTTACTTGTAGGTTCCTGAGTAGTCTTGAAGTAAACTGGCAGAAAATGGAAATGTTTTCATATCATGAAAATCCAGGATTGAACAGTAATCTGTACATAGCACAATCTTAAATATCTGTTGTTCCTTCAGCCGCAGCAGGCTGTTGGATATCTAAATATCCTAAATGACTCCTATATACACTCTGTATCTGCTATTCCAAGTGTGGTGTGTGGTAGTCATAAACCAGATTGCTGGATAATTACAAGCACCTTTTTGTTTATGAGCAGCTGATAAGGTAATCTGACAAACGAGGTCCTGGAATGAGCAGAGGCTCTGCTCTGGAGCTGTTCCATGGTGTGTCACCAAGCACTGGCTGTGGCCAAGTGCTCCTGAAGCTTTGGCCCAAGTGCTG
This sequence comes from Eopsaltria australis, assembly GCA_034509425.1. Taxonomy (NCBI): domain Eukaryota; kingdom Metazoa; phylum Chordata; class Aves; order Passeriformes; family Petroicidae; genus Eopsaltria; species Eopsaltria australis. Next base: position 1,578,827 of record JAVTVJ010000376.1, read on the forward strand.
GTGTGGAGTGAGCCTTGTGGAGCCTGGTCAGAGGATGCAGCCACTGCCTTTTCATACTGCTGTAAAGGGAGGAGGTTTTGGGGAGGAGCAGTGTGTGTCAGGTAGGTGTGTTAGTGGTACAGTAGTTTGTTCTTTCAGGACAAGCTGTGTTGGTAATACCAGTGTCTGAAGAGAGGAATAGCACATGAATCTTGCTCAACTGGGTTCTTTGGGTTTTCTTCCCTGAGCCTTGCTGAAGCACCTTGTGTGTTAAACTGCTGCTTTACATCTCTGCTGTTCTCAGGTGTCTGCCAGAGACCTCAGGTGAAGACAGAGTAGTTTGTGCTCTTGCTTGCTTGTGTGGCTTCAGAATAATTCATTTAAAAACTGGTGGAAGGCAGTGATGAGGTGTTCCTCTCCACAGAGCTGGATCTCAGCAACAATCCTTGCAGTCGAGCCACTTTGATTTTTATGGAGGTTACCAAGCTGGGGAAGCTGCTGATCCCATTTCCTTGTATATAGGGGAAAAGCTGCTGTAGTGCAGTTGTCTTCCTGTGGATTGACAGGAAAACCCTGTGGATTTTCAAGGTTCTTGACAAAGCAGTGGTACACAGTAACCTGCTGTGGCTCAGTTCTCAATCAATTCTCCTCTCGCTTTTGTTATTTCTGATGTTCTGCAGCAGAGGCAGATGAGACACTCGTGGGCAGTGGCCAACTGATGGGATGTTATCAGGTAGTCACAGGACCTGTATATTTAGCAGCAGATATGCAGCTAAGGGTGCTCTTTGGAGCCTTGTTTTGGGCTTGGAGTTCACAGAGGCAATTAGTTTAAAAAGAAAAACCAGAGTGCACAGCAGCTGGCAGCTTCCCACAGCTTCCCACGGCCTCAGTGTCTGTGGAAGAGCTGAGATGCTCTTCATGAGGAGGTGCCCAAGTGGTTCCTCTGTTGGGTGGTCACCTCACTTTCCAAGTAGGGGTGAGGGTTCTGCTGTCAGTTTTTTCCAGGTGGTACCACAAATGTCACAGTGCAGGAGTCTGACCTCTTTTTGCTGGACAGGTGGATTAATGCATGTGTAACAGGACTCTGAACTGTGTGGGAGCCCTGTTTGCTTCCTGAATATTAACTAATTTTGTAATTTGGTGTTTTTTTTCATTATCCATACCTCCAGAAAAGGTTGCCAGCAATGTAACTGCTGTTTTGATGATCATACCTTACCACACAAAGTCTCTTGTTTCCAGGACACCTTTGTCTCTTTTGCTGACAGGGCTTTTGGAGCTTACTCTGACCCATGGGCAGAGGAGGAACGAGCATCTTCCTCATGGGCTGGAAGCTCTCAGGGGGCTTTGCCCATCCCTGATGCTGAAAATATCCTCTCTAATAAAAAGCCAGAAAAAGACCCTGAGTGAAACAGTGAGAGGAATCACCTGTAATTGTAGGAGACACCTCAGGAGCTGTTTAATTGGCTTGTCTGCTCTTAAATGGGTTTGTAACCAGTGACACAAAAATAGAGACTTGTTTTGAAATTGGGCAAAACAAATACATTGGACTGTAGGCAGAAGCAAGGGGCTGTTCATAGGGGTGCTCCATGTGGGTCTCCCCTTCCTTCCCAAACTTGCTCAGAAGCAGAAGATCCACTTGGACTGACTTTCTGACCAGGAAAGTGGAGACTGTGAGTTGACACCCAAAAGTGGAAAATGCCAACTAAAACTGGTCAGATTTGGTCAATTATGAGCAGCTCTCGAGCACAGCCCTACAGTGGGAAGCTCTGAAAAGCCTGAAGGTAGCTCTGCAGGTCTGGTTTGTGTGTGTTTTTATGGATTCAACTTCTTTTTCCTGGCTGATGGCAGTAGCTCACAGCCTAAAAAACTGGTTACTACTGTGTTTGCAGGCAGTAGCAAGTTTACTGCTGGTTTTTTTTTTTTTTTTTGCAAGCTCTTAAATTCTGAGACTAAAAATAAATTTGTTGCAAGAAGTTATTTGTTTCACAAAGAACTTTGGCAGTAACAGCAATGTTTCTTCTTCTAATCACTTCTCTGAGACTGTCCTAGTTAAAAACATCTGAATTAGCACATCCTTCAAGTTCCTGTTGTAATCTCATTTTTGGATGCATCAGCTGTAACCTCTGGTTAGGGTTGCTGAATTTGGTTTGGGGTCTTTTTGAGTTTGGTTTTTTTTTTTTAAAGAGCTTTATACCCAGTTTTCTGTGTTTACTAGGAATGGCCTTTAAACCATCAGGTGTAATAAAATTGCAATTTTTTTTTTTTATTTTTTTTTTTGCATAAAGACTTGTGACAGCTTCTGTGTTCGTGTCTGCCTGGCTTCTGGTTGTGAGGTTAAAACTCTAGATGAAGGGACTTAATTACACAAGGAGCAGTGATGGTTGTCAGTGCACCTGGTTGTCAGGCTGCAAAAACCCAACAAATGGGAAACTTGTGCCTAATTAGGGAGCTAATCTGTATTCTTCAGTGAGGATCACCTCCTGCTCTGCTGAACAGTGAAACACAGATCTTTAAAACACTGGCAGGGGAGAGCACTGGGCCAGCATGTGGTATTCCAGCACATTAATTGTAGTTTCTCAAGCATGGTCTAAGTGGGTTTGTGAAGCAAGGCTTGTCCAGAGTCACTGCAGGTTGCGGGAAGTAGGTTTTTATTTTGACTGTAGTATGGCTTTGAGAGGTTCCTCACCAGAGCCCTCTGACATATCCCCTTTGCTGATACACATGACAGGTGTATTATGATCTGTTACAGATCACATCTGCATCAAACCCTTGTTCTTCCCAGATCAACTGGTGTAGCTGTTAGCTCTGGTGGGGAAGACAAAACAGTTAGCCATCAATTCCATGATCTGCATCATTGTACCCCTTCCTTTGGCAGTATTAATGCACTTGATGCTTTTTCCTCCCAAAGAGTTAACTTTCTGATGTATTTGTTCCTGCAATGTGTCTTGTCTGGTGCAGTACTCTGCTGAGATGTTTTGTAGTTGTGAAGTTAAAACTGATTCATACATTCATACAGAACAGTAGTTTGTGTAGATTTTAGCCTATGAAAGCCTATGGTTGTTTCAGTTTTTCTCTGTATAAAACATTTTTGGATCATGGCCCAAAGAAATATTCTTCTGAATTGAAATATTTGAGGAATTTTTTCTGAATGAATTCTACTGTTGAGCAAAGTTTCCAGATTTATTTCCAGCTTCTGCCTTATCTGGGTATTGATACTCCTTGGTTTGTGGTTTGGTGGGTTTTTTCTTAATTAGTAATATTGTTATTGTATTTTTAGCAGAAAAGAGCAGCATTGGGAGCTTGGTGCTTCTGGTGCATAGGTGAGAGAGGGAACAGGCCAGAGATTCCAACACCCAGGTCCTTGGGTAGTGCTGGGTTACGTGGATGGGCTTTAGGGTGAAGGAGTAAGTGCCTGTTCCCCAGACAGTGAGTGGGAATGGGGCTGCTCCTCATCTCCATGAGCTTGTGTCACCTGAGCTGCAGCAAGGGCCACATGTCCCCAGGGAAAGGCCAGGTTCCCCCCTCTGTACCTGGGGTGTGGTCAGGGTTGGGCAGTGCTCCTGTTCCTGCTCACCAGGGCGAGCTGAAAATGCCATGTGCTTCTCTGCCAGTGTCCCTGATGTGTGCCAGGACAATGGAACTGGCACCTGGGAAACCTTGCACTGAGAGAGAGTGACTCAGTGGCTGAGTGCTGGATTTGGGGAGAGGCACAGCAGCATTCCCTGCCCACTGTGATCCTGTGCCCTCCTGCTCACCCTGGGGCTGGCAGGACTGGTTCCCTCTGTGCTGGGACTGTCCCTCTCCATTCTGTGTGCCCAGGGGTGCTGCCCCTCTCCATTCTGTGTGCCCAGGGGTGCTGCCCCTCTCCATTCTGTGTGCCCAGGGGTGCTGCCCCTCTCCATTCTGTGTGCCCAGGGGTGCTGTCCCTCTCCATTCTGTGTGCCCAGGGGTGCTGCCCCTCTCCATTCTGTGTGCCCAGGTGCTGCCCCTCTCCATTCTGTGTGCCCAGGGGCTGCCCCTCTCCATTCTGTGTGCCCAGGGGTGCTGCCCCTCTCCGTTCTGTGTGCCCAGGGGTGCTGCCCCTCTCCATTCTGTGTGCCCAGGGGTGCTGCCCCTCTCCGTTCTGTGTGCCCAGGGGTGCTGCCCCTCTCCGTTCTGTGTGCCCAGGTGCTGCCCCTCTCCATTCTGTGTGTCCAGGGGCTGACCCTCTCCATTCTGTGTGTCCAGGGGCTGCCCCTCTCCGTTCTGTGTGCCCAGGGGCTGACCCTCTCCATTCTGTGTGCCCAGGGGCTGACCCGCCCATGCCCACCATGGTGAAGCTGGACATCCACACGCTGGCGCACCACCTGAAGCAGGAGCGGCTGTACGTGAGCTCGGAGAAGCAGCTGATCCAGCGGCTCAACGCGGACGTGCTGAAGACGGCGGAGCGGCTCTACCGCACAGCCTGGATCTCCAAACAGCAGCGCATCAACCTCGACAGGCTCATCATCACCAGGTACCAGCCAGCAAACCCCACGCTTCTGCCAGTGGTGGGGAGTCCTCAGAACCTGGAGGCCTTCACTGTACTGGTCATAAAAATTGTGAGGTTGTAAAGCAAACCTCAGCAAGGGAATCCTACACACTGAAAGTTGCTTGTTAGCCATTTAGGCAACTTTTTTTTTTAATAGCTGTCTTTGTTTTTCTTCTGTTCATGAGAACTAACTCTCCTGAATTTGTAAATAATTTGTAGCAACTATCTGGAAAGACTTTTTCCCTCTGTGGCAGCCTGGTTAATAGATAGACCACGTGGCATCTCTTAGCAAGTTTGTTTACTTAAGAGTTACTTAAACTGTTTCAATGTTTTTCTTTAAAGTGCTGAAGCTTCTCCTGCTGAATGTTGCCAGCACGCAAAGATCTTGGAGGACACACAGTTTGTCGATGGATACAAGCAGTTGGGGTTCCAGGAGACTGCTTACGGAGAATTCCTGAACAGACTGAGAGAGAACCCCAGGCTTATTGCATCCTGCCTGGTTGCTGGAGAGAAGCTCAACCAGGACAACACCCAGAGTGTCATTCACACCGTCTTTACCTCCATTTATGGCAACTGCATCATGCAGGAGGATGAGAGTTACCTCCTGCAGGTGCTCCGGTACCTGATTGAGTTTGAACTGAAGGAAAGCGACAACCCCAGGCGGCTGCTGAGACGAGGCACCTGCGCCTTCAGCATCTTGTTCAAGCTTTTCTCTGAAGGACTCTTTTCTGCAAAACTTTTTCTTACTGCAACCTTACATGAGCCAATCATGCAGCTTCTGGTTGAAGATGAAGACCACCTGGAAACCGATGCAAACAAATTAATTGAGAGATTCTCCCCGGTACAGCAGGAAAAGTTGTTTGGAGAGAAAGGCACAGAAAGGTTCAAGCAGAGAGTCCAAGAGATGGTTGACTCCAATGAGGCCAAGCTGGTGACCCTGGTCAACAAGTTCATTGGCTATCTCAAACAGAACACGTACTGTTTTCCTCACAGCTTGAGGTGGATCGTGTCGCAGATGTACAAAACGCTGTCGTGTGTGGACAGGCTGGAGGTTGGTGAGGTCAGAGCCATGTGCACGGATCTGCTCCTGGCCTGTTTCATCTGCCCTGCCATCGTCAACCCAGAGCAGTATGGCATCATTTCTGATGCTCCTATAAATGAGGTGGCAAGATTTAATCTGATGCAGGTATGATTCACAGTAAGGCAGTCTTAAAAATATATAAATGGCCTTTTTCTTCTCACTAAAGCTGATGCTACTATGGTAAAAGTGAAGGTACTGTCTCTCCTACTTATAAAATGAATATTTGTGTTAGTCGTTGCTGAAAAGGCAGGCTCCAAAGTTTATCTGTTTGCTTAAAATACTGACTTGAAAAAATTGACAGCATGCATTCCTGTATCCCTTAGAAGAGTTGCAAGTATCCTTTATAAAAGCTGTTATAAGGTATGGAAGTTAAGGCATAAAAATGACTATAAGATGAATCCTGGAATGTGTGTAAATGGATATTGTGCTGTTCTTGCTAATGTTAAATATTATACCAGGTGTTGCAAAAAATAATGAAATACTTTGCTGAAAACCCTTTGTTGTCTGGCAGTAATGCCCAATGCTCTGCTTAGAGCATTCCCCAGCCCTCATGAGCAGTTTTTGTCATTATGCAAACACTTGAACAATTTAATGATGTTACGTAGAGGAGTCATCTGAAGGTGTTGAGCAACACTTGTCTGACTGAGGAGGTTCCTCCACACAAGGAACAAAACTTGCTTTTTACTGTTGTCTATAAAGTGGGCAGGGAGTGATTCTCACAGTGCAATCATGCTGGTGAGTTTTGCTCAGTGTTTTTCTAAAATCCAGCAGCAATCCTCTCCTGTGTCACTGCTCACGTGCTGTAGCAGAGCAGTTGGCAACTCTTTAAATTGAGGGTTGTTTTGCAGTTGGAGATGAATAAGGAATATGTACTCTGAAATAAGGGTTAGCCCTCCTGCTATTTTTCCTTAGTAAAATATATGCAGCCTTTGAAAATCTCTAGGTTTAGATGACCTAGATTCAACTCTCAATTCTGACGTGTTGCAAAAACAAAACATGCTTTGTTCCTGGGAGGGGGAAGTATGGATGCTCACAGCCTACTGTGTGTGCACATTTTCTTGTTAAAGGCAATGACTGCCTTTTTTCCCCTAAAGCTTCTTGCATTTTTTTTCTTCCCTGAAAGCAAGCACAAATCTCTGTCCACTCAGTCAGAAGTATTCCTTGGAGTATTAAATGAAAAAGGATTCAGAACAGAGGAGCTTTCTGGAATATTTTTTATAATCAGGTCCATCATGTTGGTTTGAAAGGTTTATTCTTTGTGCTTCTTTTTAATTTCAGGTTGGGAGACTTCTGCAGCAGCTGGCAATGACTGGCTCTGAGGAGGGAGATCCACGTATGAAGAGCAACCTTGCTAAATTTGACAAAGTAAGAATCCAGGCTGAAAAAATACAAGACTTGGTGAAAACATCATCATCCTTCTGCAACCTCCTTTTTCAGACATTGCACAGGACTTACTAAGTGTTTCATTGCCAAGTTACATGTAATGAAATGCAGATTAAATCCTGCACAAAGCTGGGGAAAAATAATCTTAAGTACTAGAATTAAAAGTTGGGGATTCTTGCTTCTGCTCTGACCTAATACTTCTTAAAAGAAAATATTTTTAAAAATTAAAGAAAATGACATTTTCGACTCAGCACTGTAGGTTGGACAGGGCTTGGAATAACCTGGTCTAGTGGAAGGTGTCCCTGCCCATGACAGGCGTTGGCACTGAATGGTCTTTAAGGTTCTTCCAACCCAAACCAGTCTGTGATTCTGAGATTCTGTGAAATACTGAATTACTCTCTGTGGTTTTTCAACTGAACCTAACAAAACACTTTGATCTGAAGACATTATGCATTATTAGTATAATGTCTATTTTAACACCATGTAATTTGTTAGTGCAAGTAACTTATCTTTCCTTTTTGCACAGTTTTGCTTTTTTATTCAGCTTTTCCTCAGTTAGTTTGAATAATCCATAGCCATAGAGCAATAGTGAAGCTGATGACCTTTGATACATTGTCAAGTGTTCAAAAACCTGTTGGTATCCTCAGTAACCTTGTATCCTTCCAGGTTCTGGTAATTCTAGTTGTTACACAGTCACCACACAAAGCTACACATTTATTGTACAAGTAACATTTTCACTCAGATTAGAAAGTGATATTGTTGTTGTTTCCTTGTTTCATTTTCAGTCTGTGCTCAGCAGATTTTTCAGGAAGAGGCAGTTTAATTGCCATTATCTTTTTTTAAATTGTAAGAGGACACTTAAGTAAGTAACACTTTGGAATGCAGGAGAGGAAAGAAAGAACTGCACACTTTCCTTGCTTGCCCTTCAGTGACCTTAGAATATCTGCCATTTTGTCCTAAGATTTTGGAAGTAAGAAGCAAAACTCCAATTATTCTGTAAACTACTTACCTCCTGTCATAAGTTTCTTTCCATGCTCTGGGAAGTGGTCTCTCATTCCCACTCTGTGCTGTCTCTCAGAGCTGTGTTGCTGCTTTCCTGGACGTGGTGATCGACGGGCGCGCCGTGGAGACTCCGCCGATGTCGGCCGTGAACCTGCTGGAAGGGCTGAGCCGCACCGTGGTGTACATGACCTACAGCCAGCTCACTGCCCTGGTAATGCCTCCTGCTCCTGGAATGGGCCTGTGCCAGCCTGTGCCCACAGCCTGCTCCTGCTCCTGGAATGGGCCTGTTCCACCCTGGAAAAAGCAGGCTGGCCGTTTGCACTGCAGTTCTTACCAAAACAATTGTCAATGTTTAGGTTGGCTTCATGCGGAATGTAATGTTGAGTGATCAACTTAAGGAAGATCGGATGGCTTTGGAAAACTTGCTGGCAAATTTACCCCAGAACAAACCAGGGAAAAGCAGCAGCCTTGAAATGACTCCATACAACACGCCCCAACTTTCTCCTGCAACTACTCCAGCTAACAAAAAAAATCGACTGCCCATAGGTAAGGAGAGCAAGCGGAGATCCCGCACGATTTCTGACACCTTGGGCATTTCTGTGCCATTTTCTTAGTCATCTCTTGGGGTTACTCTTCACCTACACCTCCAGTTCCTACTTTTTCTGTGTAGATGGTGAAGGATTTTCTTTAGCATAGAAAACCAGGTAACCTCCTTAGTGTCTAATGCAAGTGTGGTGGATGACCTTCATCACTGCAGCCTGAACTGGAGAAAATTGCTGAAGTGGTTGGTAATCATAATGGTGGTGGTTGGCAGTGATAATAAAGGGAAGGTTTGAAGGTGGGAAGCAGATCTAGGGGGAAAATTGCTTAGGAAAGATGTAAGATGGAAGCAGAGACATTTAATTAGTGGGATAAAATAAGTTTAACATTTTTGTTAGAGAACAAGTGGACAGGAAGGTGAACAAGCAGGAGCAGGACTTTTAGAGTATGTGCTGAGGAGAGAAGCTTTGTCGTTTCTCCATTCCTTTCCTGCTTGAATTCCAACTGTCAGTATTCCAGAATGCAGTATTAGGTCAGTTGGGTTTTGTTTTTTGAGTGGGATCTCTGGGTCTTGAACTTTCCCATATTAATAATACTTTTTTTCAAAATAGGAAGTGTGATGCTCTTCTTCAGTGTATATTTATGTGAATATGACCACATGGGATATTTTTGTTTGAGAGATTTGGTGTTGGTGTGTAAAAGCTTGAAAATATTCAAAGGCAAAAAAAAACCCAGAAAACCACTCCCAAAACAAACCTGTCCCATGTTGGTTTAAGCCTGGTTTTGAATGGTTCTGGTCTTACACCTCTAAAGTAGTGGCACTCTGCAGCATTTATTTTATGGTATAAAATAGCTTTTGCTCAAAGTTTTTGTTTCTTTTGTTTCATTTTAATGCTTTCGAACTCCAGGACAGCAGTTGGCAGCGATTACTGCCTGGGATACCTCTGCTACCAATCTGTCAGCTCACATAACTCTAGTAACCCCTTTTGGTGGGTAATGCCCTCTTTCCATTCTTCTGTGAAACTTTGACTTGTGTCACATAACTCAGCATGCCTTTGGGTTACCCTGGCAATCATCTCCCTTTGCAGATTGCTGCAGTATCTGAACTCATTTTGGGTACATGTAGGTTTTGAAAACCCCTCGTGTGCCTCTGTGTGATAATCAGGATTTGACTGCCACTTCTGCACACTTGCCTTGTTTTCCCTGGGTCAAATAAAGAAATAATTGGTGTCATGCTGCCATTCTTAGAAACCTTAATTTCACGTGGGTGTTTTTCCTTCCGCGGAGCCAAATGTGGGAATCTGAGGCTGGTTGAAAAGAGGACTTAAGAGTAATCAGAGTAATCCACCTGATGTTGTATTGTGGCTGGGTTTGAGACACCTGTTAGAATAAGATTTCCTATTTCTTAGGAGAAAAAGCCTTTTGAACAAATTAGAGTTTTGAGCCACAGAAACCTAGACCTTTTTTAGTAACATACCTAATTTTCTCATATAATGTGTAAAAAGTCTTTCTGTGATTGGAATAGGCTGAATTGCTGTAGGCAAATTGGTCACAGTGTACTTTGTTTTTCTGCTTCTCAACTTTTGTGTTGAAAGTTTCCTTCTTCACAGGGCAGTACTCAAGTTTAAACACCAGTTCCACCTCTCAAAGGTTTAATAAGACTTTGATTTTGAAAATTTACTTAGTATGTATTGCTAATTAAAACACTACAGTTTGGATTTCCAAGGAGGAAAAGCTTTCTAATGTCGGTATTTCAAAATATTTTCTTAGCCACTCGAAGCAGAAGTAGAACAAACATGCTAATGGACCAGCACGGAGATCATGAAGGATCCTCCCAGGAGACTATTCCAGAAGTCCAGCCAGAAGAAGTTCTGGTGATTTCTCTGGGGACAGGTCCACAGATTACTCCAGGAATGATGTCAGAAAACGAGGTATCCAGAAACAATGACATCTCAGACGTTTTGAGCCATGCAGCCTTTGTCTTCTCTAATAGCACAGCAGTGAGGTTGCAAAGCTAAGTCTTGGTAATAAATCTGGAGTGGGAATTAAAATCCTTACTCTGTGTTACTGAACTTGGGGGTTGTAGCTTCCAGATTTACCTCTGTTAGAGGGTTTGTTCCCTCACTTAAGAAGCTTAAGAGCAAACCTGGGCTATTGTTTCTGAGCCTGAAGAAACTGCTGTGTCTCTGCACGCCCTGTCCCTTGGATCCAGGGACACAGGTGAATGACAGAACTGGAGCACTGATCCTGATGCTTTTGGCAGCTCATGAAAGGCACAGGCCCAGGTTGTCGTGAGGGCAGAGCTGAGCTCACAGTGCCATCAGTGCCTGCAGACTGTTCCTAGGGCAGGCTGGTGTTCCAGCCTTTTCTTTCTCCAGCTGTAGCACAGCTGCTCTTTCCAGCTTTGCTCCCTGCCTGGTGGTTGGGGTTATCTCCTCTGGCAGCCTCCTGCAGGTTCTTTCCATTTTGCACTGCTCTGGGGGGTGATGAGGGAGCTGTGGCTCCATTGTTATCAGGACATTCCTGATGTCCATGGGGTGGTTCCTTGCATTCTCCCCAGCCTCTGACTTGGCAGGCTGCTGTCTTTTTTTCAAACAGAATGTTAGAAATTTGATTGTTCCATTAACAATTCGAAAACGTGTCTGCAATGTTTTATTTGCTGTTTAATTATCTGAAAAATAGATAATTTTAACCAAGTCTTGTTTTTTTTTCCCACTCTCCAGGTGTTAAACATGCAGCTTGCAGATGGCGGGCAGGGAGATGTCCCCATCGACGAGAACAAACTCCATGGTAAACCTGATAAAACCTTGCGCTTCTCCCTCTGCAGTGATAATCTGGAAGGAATATCTGAAGGTGAAGGGCTGCTTAAGTCTTGAAGAAGTTTTGTTGCTCTCTTGTTTTTTTTTCCCCCTTAATTCTAAAAGGAAGGTGTGTTAAATACCGCATCTTGTGTTCACTGTTTTGAAGGCTTTCACCCTGAGAGCCTGTCTTCTCTCTTAGTTGTTCAGAGAATAAAGCCTGGAGCTAAATTTTGACCTACAAAGGCATAACTGAGTCTGAGAATTAGGAAGAGCAAAACTAAGTGCTTAGAAAGAGAAAATAGAAGGTTGTTTGTTTTTTTTTTTGAAACTTAAATGCAGTACTAGTTACTAAGATAATCTAACTTAGCTCTAATCTTGGATTTCTCATACTTATTTTTCATCATGTTTTAATTAGCTGTGACTTATCCCAGAATAGTTTCTGCACAACTCCTTTATATGAACCTCAGACATAACAAAGCACAAGTGTCTGGGGGATGGAGGAGGTTTGGACACATCACTTTGGCATTATTTTGTGTAACTTCCATAACTTCATTTTTGCTACCTGTCTGCTCAAAATAAGAAAACAAATTCATGAGCAAGTAAATAAATTAAAGGCAAAGATGTTATTTGCTTTTAAGTTACAGCTGAGTACCATAGTGGTGAGATTCAGTATTTTGTGCAGGAGCTGTTACTTCATTTCTTGTAATTTTTCTACTGAGTTTTTGTGTCCTGAATTGTTACTTGCTGTGTATCTAGGAACTGTTACTCAAATTAGTTTTAAAATAAAATCTGTTTTGGCAGGCCCTTCCAATCGCTCCAACTCTGTGTCCTCCCTGGATCTGGAGGGGGAGTCGGTGTCGGAGCTGGGCGCGGGCCCCTCCGGCAGCAACGGCGTGGAGGCTCTGCAGCTGCTGGAGCACGAACAAGGCAGGTGCAGCCCTCTCTGACAAGTGCCTCAGCTGCTCTAGATGCTAAAGCCAAAGTCTTGTGGAAAGAGGTTGCAAAATTGACTAGTTCAGGGGAAAAAAAGTAGAAATTTTCCCTGTGCAACTGCTCTTGTATTTATTTGTGCGTTTGGTTTGGTTTGGTTTGGTTTTTTTTCCCCAAGAAATATTGTTTGTAGTCTGTTGTTTGGAAATGGATATTGCCTGGAATTTAAAGGCTTAAGTCCTTTGTAGGAAATTGCTTGTAAAGTTTTGCTTGATGGCAAGCTCTTCCCTTCAAGAATAGGGTGATCTGGATTGGAGTAGTCTGAAAGCATCTGGATTATTTTCTGTCTTATGTGCATTTGTCAAACACTGAACAGGTTGCCCAGAGGTTGTGGTGGCTCCAGCCTGGAGGTACCCAAAATATGACTGGACATGAGCATGAACAGCCAGCTGTCCCTGACCAGGGCAGGGGGTTTGGGCTGGAATGACCTCTGGAGGCCTCAGTTTTTCTGTGGTCGGTTGTTCCTCTACAGGAATTGTATCAGTGTCTTTGTAGAACTACATTTATTTTTTCTGTCAATTTATTTGACAGGTTACCATGTGTACTTCCAGATTTTTCTTCTTGTATCTCAAATATGTTTTCAGGCAGCATTTCCTGAATAGTGTAAAAGTGCTTTACAGGCCTTCCTTTAAACCACTGCCTTACCTGACAGAATTAGGGGGCTGTTTGTTTGGGACTTTTTTTCCTAATGTACTCTTACAGGTTTTCAATCTGAAGTAATTGGAGAGGCCTTTCAGAAAATCAAGAACTGTTTATTTTCCCACAGCCACAACTCAGGATAATCTGGATGACAAGCTCCGTAAGTTTGAAATCCGTGACATGATGGGTTTGACTGATGACAGAGATATTTCAGAAACTGTGAGTGAAACCTGGAGCACAGATGTCTTGGGCAGTGACTTCGACCCCAACATCGATGAGGACCGGCTGCAGGAAATCGCAGGTAACGGGTGTGCTCTGGGTAGGTCCTGTGCTGCTCTGGAACCCGAGGCTGCAGAGCCCTCCTCCTCCTCCTCCTCCTCCTCCTCCTCCTTCTCCTCCTCCTCTCTTCCTCAACAGGGGCATTTCCACGGATTCAACTGGAGATTTGCTGTAGGAGGATTTTTGTGTGCATGACCTGGACTGTACTTAGTTACTCATTTCTTTTCAACCTTGTGTTTCCTGATTGCTTTATTAAGGACACTTCAGATGTGTTCTTACTTTTCTCTCTAGAGCTGACTCCCCAAGCCCAGCTCTAGCCATACGCTCCGGCTTTACTTTTGCAGGTGCAGCTGCAGAGAACATGCTAGGCAGCTTGCTGTGTTTGCCAGGTTCAGGATCCGTGTTGCTTGATCCCTGCACAGGTTCAACCATATCAGAAACCACAAGTGAGGCGTGGAGTGTGGAAGTGTTACCAAGTGATTCAGGTCAGAATCGGGCAGTTTTTGCTTATTTCTTTAGCATGATTCTAAGACTCTTCCAGAGGCATAGAATGCAAAACAACTGCCTCTTCCTCTTTCTTCAAGAAATTACTGTCCTACTGTTAGGTTAGTTTTTGTGAATACTACCAGGATTAAAAGGACAAAATGCTCCTAGGCAGAAAGAAGATGGAAAGCACTGGGAGAGACTTCTGTTACTTAAGAAATTCTTAAGGTCTGAAGGGGAAGAGAAGGGTTTTCAAAGCAAACTTGTGCTTGCTCTCCTTCCCTGTGGTAGGAGCTATACAGGACCACGGTTTACTTTGGTTAGGGAAGATGTGACTGTATCCTGTTGTCTAAGAAATACAGCACTTAAAACAGTAAACACTCTTTAGCATGCCTGTGCACACAGAGCATTGCTGTCTGTGCAGAGTCCTGCCTTCTGTACCAAAGGATATGAGAACTTTTGCTGAAGTGGTTGAGTTACCTTAAAACTTGACACACTAAATCACACCCCACCCCTTCCTTCTGCTTGTGAATGTTTAGGGAGCATGGCATTGAGTAATGACACTTTCTCTCTCTACTCTCCATTGTCTCCCTTTTGTAGAGGCTCCAGATTTAAAACAGGAGGAAAGACTCCAAGAGCTGGAGAGCTGTTCTGGGCTGGGCAGCACGTCTGATGACACAGATGTGAGGGAGGTCAGCTCCCGGCCCAGCACCCCCGGCCTGAGCGTTGTGTCAGGTGTGTGGAACTGTCTCTGACAATGCTGCTCCATCACAGCATGGTCAGCGCTCACTTTGCTGCACGTGCTTCATTTATACATCACTTCACTCGTTAATTGATTTCCTGCACTCATTATGCAATTTTCAAAGCAGTGGTTCTTTGTTCACCTCAGAGAAGAAATAAAAAAGGCAGCAGGGAGGTGAATGCTCTGTGCTGCAATAGCAGTGGTTAGCAGGGGAGTGTTGCTTTGGGAGAAACTCCAAACTTTCTTGCATGTAGTTTTATCACAACTTCTTTTATTTAAGTAAATCATCACTCTAGTTCTTCATTTTCTGCAAAGTATACGAGAGTGGAGTGTCTTTCTAATACCCCTTGTCAGGGTGTATTCATGGCTATGGTAACACTTTTGAAGATGTAGAGCAGAAATAAACTTATTTTAGGAGTATAGAAATTTGTAGTGTCTGTAGGTGCTCCTGTGAGTTAGAGCTTGGTTATTCATTGTCCATCAAGCATTTTAACAGCCTCAGGATGTTGCATCCTTGCTGTCTGAAAGACTATTACAGATACTTTTTTCGTTATGTGTAAGGTATTAGTGCAACATCTGAAGATATTCCTAACAAGATTGAGGATCTCAGGTCTGAATGCAGCTCTGACTTCGGGGGAAAAGATTCTGTAACAAGTCCCGACGTGGATGAAACAGCCCATGGTAAGTTACTTGCCTGGAATCCCTGATAAACACAAGTGACATTTATGGAATTCTTAAATTTTACAATTTCTCCCAATTTCAAAGTGCTGGTGACCAAGCTTAATATTTTCCTTGTTTGCCAGTACTGTATTTGTT
This sequence comes from Eopsaltria australis, assembly GCA_034509425.1. Classification (NCBI taxonomy): domain Eukaryota; kingdom Metazoa; phylum Chordata; class Aves; order Passeriformes; family Petroicidae; genus Eopsaltria; species Eopsaltria australis. The sequence continues at coordinate 1,594,072 of JAVTVJ010000376.1, forward strand.
TGACAAGGAGACTCCAGTGCTTTGCAGTGGTAGAGCTGGAGTCCTAGATCTAAGATCCCTAATTCAGTTTGATTACCTTGACTGTCCTCTTGCATTTTGGAACTGGGCTGCTCCTCAAGAATTCCCCACTTTTTGTGATGTAATTCTTGGATAATTTCAATGTACTACAGAGATCTTTCCATACAGGGATGTCTTTACAAATACTTTACAGTATAAGTTTTGTAAACTTTTGTTGCTGAGGTCTGTTTTTCTCTCATGTTGGAGGCAGTTTTGATACGGCACTGACTTTGTTCTCTCTGTATTTCAGGAGCCAGTCAGTTGACATCTCCTCCTTCTCAGACAGATTCTTTGCTTGCATTGTTTGACCCTCTGTCCTCAAATGAGGGTGAGTTATAAAGATTAAGCTTTGTTTTAAAAATAAGCATTTTCGATGCTTATCTGTTAGTATTGCGTCATTTGGAATAAAATTAAAAGAAATGTGTGTGGCTTCTTTTGTGCTTGTGACCACAGGTGTGTCAGCTGTAGTAAGGCCTAAAGTGCACTATGCAAGACCCTCTCATCCACCTCCAGATCCACCCATCCTGGAAGGAGCTGTGGGAGGCAACGAGGCCCGATTGCCAAACTTCGGGTCTCATGCTTTAATTCCAACCGACCTGGAGGCCTTCAAGCAGAGACATTCCTACCCCGAGAGGCTGGTCCGCAGCAGGAGCTCTGACATCGTGTCCTCAGTCCGGAGGCCCATGAGTGACCCTGGCTGGAACAGACGTGCTGGGAATGAGGAGAGGGAGCTGCCTATGGCCTCCAGCAGCAGCGGGGCAGCCGTGCTGGCAGCCGCCTCTCAGTCGTCATCTTCATCTCCCAGCAAGGACTCCTCCAGGGGAGAGGTGAGGCTTCTGTTTATCAGTTTATTTTTATCTCTCATACCCACTTTAACTATACATCTAATGCCAGAAAGTTGGGATTAAATATCTTTCGCCAAGGAATTACAGCACACTTTTGTTACCCTTCAAACACTGGCCAATAATGTTTTATAAAGTAAAGCTGCAGATGTTCAGAGTGGCTTAAATGGATCTGGCTTCTCTTAAATTTACTGGATGAGGTTTACTGGATTTGGTGGTACTTCAGAAACAGAGTCATTGTAATGTTAAATTCCTGCAGCAGCCTGAAAATTAATTTTCTTTAAAAAAGAAATAAGTGAAATCTAAGGTTCTTTGTGGCTATGGGTTTGCATTTGCAGGATGTCTTCTTTTGGAGAGATATTTCTGACTTAATCTGCTCTTTGTGCTCTGTTGTAGTTTTGTTTTTATGATCAGTGTAGCAAAATCTAATGTGAAGGAGAAATTTTCTCTTTACACTTGGTTTGGTAAATGCTCAAATGTAGACTCTGCCCTTCTGCAGATTGAGGAACGGAAAGACAGTGATGATGAGAAGTCTGACAGGAACAAGCCCTGGTGGAGGAAACGTTTTGTGTCTGCCATGCCCAAAGGTAGGATCATGTCTGTCTGGGTTTGGTACTGCAGTCAGAGTTCACACTGCCTTTATTATATCTTTAGTCACTTTTATGGTTAAAGTATAAATAAATACATAAATTAAAATGGGAAGCTACCTGACTCCCTTGGCCAGTAGTTCCCTAGAGTGTGCTGTACCTGGAAGGCAAAACTGTTCTGCCTGACCTCATGTGTGTTAAAGATGGAGCTGTCTATAGATGGTGACAGTACAGTTCTGCTCTACCCCATGGATAAGCTTATGCTTTTATGGAAGTTGATTTGATGAAAATTTTCTGCATTAGCCACTTGCTTCAAGTTTCTGCTATTTGGCCATTATCTCAGAGTAGTCTTTGATGAGAGCTACCTTGTGTTTTCAGCTCCTATTCCGTTTAGGAAGAAAGAAAAACAAGAAAAAGACAAAGATGACATGGTGCCTGACAGATATGCAACGCTTCAAGGTATGTGAATAACATCATCATAGCAATTTTCTCTCAGAATGTGCCTCCTGGAGTTCCAGAGTGCCCACCAGGTAGCTATTGACAGACAGGTATGTGCTGTTGTAGGTCATATTCAGAACTAGCATTTTGAATAAGAAAATGGATAAAGATTTCCTGACTTGAAGGCTGTTTTTGAGCTGTCACATGTCTGTCTGTGCATGTTGTGGATTCTCAACTCCTCACTTTTCTCCCACCCTCATTATGGGGCTCCTGTCCTTGTCATAGCTGAGCTGTAAGGATAGCTGTACACACAATTCTGTAATAGTTACTTCAGTGTTAAATTAAACATGGTTTGAACCTGGGTGTTCCATTTTCTATTTGCCCGATCCTTTCTAGAAGTCTTCAAATAACCAAGAGCCATTTGTGTATGCAGTATAAATGTGCTGAGGATCTGCTCAGGATCTGATTTAATTTTTTCACTTTGATTGTACTGTTTGTTTTCTGGTTTGCTTCAGACTTCATTAATACATTTGAATTTGAATTTGGGCTACATGGGACACAAGCAGCTCTTTGATCTGGCTAAAAACAGTCCAAATGTGTAGGTTTAAGTTTTTGTATTTGCTTTCAGTTGGCCCAACACCAGGATAACTTCTGTTGTTTTTCATGGTCCTTTCAGATGATCCCAGCCCAAGGCTCAGTGCACAGGCACAGGCTGCTGAGGACATTCTGGACAAATACAGGAATGCAATCAAGAGAACGAGTCCCAGTGAAGGAGCCATAGTGAACTACGACAGTGCAGGTGAGAACCTGGCTTTTGTAACCGCCACCCACATGGATTCTGCTCCTTAAAGATGAAAACACCTCAGTATTCTAGACCAGTGTTAGTATTAGCAGCTGAACAATATATGCTCTGAACAAGGAATGTTTTGTCAAATAATCTGTGGGACAGTCCCTCAGAGGCTGGGAATAAAATCAGTATTCCCCAGGACAGCTCTTTCCTATTGCCATTGTGGGAGCTGGTTTTTGATAGCACATCTCCTACCAGTTTTTTGTTTTGTTTTGTTTTAAATGGCACTGAAGAAGTGCATTGTCTTCCAACACTTCTGCAGTTTCTTCTTGGGAGCTTCTGGGTTGTATGTTTTAATATGCCATTTTTTATATATCCAGAACAAGCTGGTTTATTTTCTGTCTGGTTTCTTCTTGTGACTCCTCTCTTGAGATGTAATGTGTTTTTTCATTTCCACAGACGCCATTGGGGATGGTGAGAGCATGCACGACTCCCCACGGGATGAGGCTTTGCAGAACATGTCTGCAGATGACCTCCCAGACTCTGCAAGTCAAGTAGCACAGCCACAAAGTTCTGCTTTCTCCTACAGGTAAATATATTTGCAGGTTTCATCTTACCCACAAAGTAGAATTAAAAGCTGAAGCTGTGTGATTGGTTCCCACAAGAATCTTAATATAGATTAATTGTAAACTTTCATGTGCTTTTAGTTTTAAGCATCTCAAACTATCAGATTTCCACTGATGAAGGAGGGATGTTGTAAGCAGAGAGGACAGAGCAGTTCAGTGTTTAAGAAAATCCCCTTGAAAATGGTGCTGTTTCAGAAGAACTGATATTCTAAAGTCCTGACAATGTTGTGTATTAAAATGATGTTAAATAACTTCTAGGCAGTATTAAATAAAAAAGACAGTAAAGACTTCTTATTGAAGAAGCAGACCTCTCATCAACTGTGTTAAGAGAATATTTTTCCTCTTTAAGGGATGCAAAGAAGAAATTGAGATTGGCTCTTTGTTCAGCAGATTCTGTTGCCCTCCCGATGCTGACACATTCAACAAGGAATGGTCTCCCAGACCACACAGACCCTGAAGGTACATGTTCTTTGCACTGTGTGTGTCTCTCCTTGTCCCCATGTAATGGCACTTGTACTGCACCATTTATTGTCCCTTCTCTTTACCATAAATATTGAGAGCACAGGCTGCCTTTTGCCCCCAGAATGTTTTCATTCTTACTCCTCAGACAAACCTGCCATCTCAGCCTGGTCTAAGATTTTTTTTTTTGTAATGAAGTATCACAGATAGAGTGCAGGTAGAGCCTGAAGCTACAGAATAGATTCTCAAAATGTGTGTGCTGTTGGAAGTTGCGCTACTTGAATGATTTACTGGGTCTTTATGTTGACTTAGTATAAATGTGCTGTGTTGTATCCTTTCATTCACTCTAGGTTTATTTGCAGACAGGTGAATATGTCACCTTATCTGGTCCTCTTCATGTTTCAGAATGGTTCTAAATACTAGATAAGACAGTGATGTGGAAGCTTATCCTCTAATACCTGGAAAATTCAAAAAGGCTTATTAATTGTTCTAAAATAACATTTATTGCCTAATGTACAGAAGTTTTGTTTTAAACCATTAATGCGTTTCCCATATTCAAAAAGTTTATTTTCACCGAGCCTACATTTCTTTTCCTGAATATTTTTCCTTTGTTCTTTGTTAGATAATGAAATTGTGTGCTTCTTGAAAGTCCAGCTGGCTGAAGCCATCAACCTGCAGGACAAGAACTTGATGGCGCAGCTGCAGGAGACGATGCGCTGCGTGAGCCGCTTCGACAACCGCACCTGCCGCAAGCTGCTGGCCTCCATTGCAGAGGACTACAGGTAGCTTGGCCAGTTTCTCACCACCAATGGGCTCCCAAATTCATATATTTATTCACCAGCAGGTTGGGAAGATCCCTTTTCTTTTAAATTGTACCTTAGCAAACCAGGTTATTGCATCTCTGCTTCCCCACAAAACAATGCAATTGTCTCACCCGTGTGAGGCAAACGACTGAATTGAGGCATTGTTTTGTCTTAAAAGCAGTAAGTTGAAGAATCCTTTGCACTACAACTCAGCAGTTTGTAAAGCTGTTAGCCTCTGTCTTTATTGTGAATCTGATGTAGAGCTCTTTGCTTTAGGAAAAGAGCTCCCTACATTGCTTATTTAACGCGCTGTCGCCAAGGCCTGCAGACAACACAGGCACACCTGGAGAGGCTCCTACAGAGAGTCCTGAGAGATAAAGAAGTGGCCAACAGATACTTCACCACAGTGTGTGTGAGGTTACTGCTGGAGAGCAAGGAAAAGAAAATAAGGGAGTTCATTCAAGGTAAGATTACTGCAGACTGAAGTGTTTATATTCCTTTACTCCATATTTAGATGCTGACTTAGGTTAATGTTCTAAAATATGTCTTTTGATCTGGGGAGTAGATTCCTAAGATGATTTTAATTTCAGATGGTGAAATAATGGCTAAACAGACAGATTACTGTGACTTTACAGTATGTTGTGGCAGCTAAGCCATGGTAATTGTCTGCATTTTTCATGGGCTGAGAGAATGAAGGTAATTTGACCTTACTTGGCCAAAAAAGTTATGCTAAATCACATTATCTGCCCCATGGCAGAAGCATGAATACTATTAATTATTTTATATCTACTGATACATGATAAATTAAGTTGCAGCATTCAGTTCTTAGTCCAGAATCTATGGTTACACCTTAGAGGATATGGGGGATAGTGATAGTGTGAATCAAAAATTCAAAAATATCACAGCATAAGAGACAGTGGCACCAGGAAACTCAAAACAGCCACTTACACCAAACTGGTTCTGTGTTCTCTATGCATGCATATCTGACTAAATGAAGAATATAAGGAATTTGGAGTCAGTTCTTGCTCCTGGAGCATAGAGTGCTGCACATTAAATGTGCCTGAAAAACCTATCAGAAATAAGGGAATGTTCTTTCTCTTCCTCCTTTTTATCAGATTTCCAGAAACTCACGGCAGCAGATGATAAAACAGCCCAAGTAGAGGATTTTCTCCAGTTCCTGTACGGGGCCATGGCTCAGGATGCCATCTGGCAGAATGCCAGTGAGGAGCAGCTCCAGGATGCACAGTTGGCCATAGAGCGCAGTGTGATGAATCGCATTTTCAAGCTCGCCTTCTACCCTAATCAGGATGGAGATATTTTGCGTGACCAGTAAGTCAGTGGAATTCGAAGGACTTGTTTTCTCTGTTGCAGTTGGTGCAGTGGAAGTTGTGCAGCCCTCCCGTGACAGGCTTGTCTGAGTCAGCCAGGCCACACAAACTCATGTTTTCCTTCAGAACGTTTTGTAAAAGAACGAGGAAGGGCTTTAGCATCATGTGCAAATGGGTTTGCAACAAACTGCTAGAACAGAATAAAGTTGTAAGTGTAATGATTTGGGATACAGACTGTCAGGTCTGCAAGTGTGTGTGCTGAGAGAATGATCAAAACCAGGTTCAGGACTGGACCTGGTCCATTTTCTGGTTTGACTCAGTATTTTCCATGCATTTGGGGTTCCCGTGGTTTAGAGCAGATGCTCTTGGGATGCTCTAGAGGATGTGTGGTCGTTCTTGGCTGTATGTAACAATCCTCTGCATCTTCACTGACCTGGTGTCCATCAGCTGTAGGGCCGCATTCCTGAAGATCTTTCTTGTCCTACCAAACATGGAACAAGTGGGAATCCCCAGCTGGCTGGCTGCTGCTTACTTTTCACTCTTGTTTTTGGTGTTTTCAGGGTCCTTCATGAGCACATACAGAGGTTATCCAAAGTAGTGACTGCAAACCACAAGGCACTTCAGATACCTGAGGTAGCAACTCCTTTCCTTTGCTTCTGTATGTGTGTTGGGGTTTGGACTGGGATTGGGGTGGGGAGAGGGTTGTTCTGTTTTACACTTAGAAGGGTTGCTTTGCTGTCTGTGGCAGCTGAAATACCCTGCAGGAAAAACACCACCCTCACAGGGAAGAGTTTCTTCCATATATATAACTTCAATCTCCTCTCTTTCAGTCTGAATTCATTTTCCCATATCTCCAGAGCCTGTGAGCCTCTGGTAGTTCAGCTCCTCCGTGGAGCAGAGCAGTAGCTTGGCCAGATGAGGACTGGGTTGGTTTTTCCCCAGGTGTATCTCCGGGAGGCACCGTGGCCGTCGGCGCAGTCCGAGATCCGCACAATCAGTGCTTACAAAACCCCCCGGGACAAGGTGCAGTGCATCCTGAGGATGTGCTCCACCATCATGAACCTGCTCAGCCTGGCCAACGAGGACTCGGTACCTGGGGCCGATGATTTTGTTCCTGTTCTGGTCTTTGTCCTCATAAAGGTGAGTTCTTTTGCAGAGATCACAAACCCCAGGTAGTTCTTGTAATAAACAAGCAAATTTAGGAGGAGAAATAATGCTTGTGGGTCATGGAGAGCTGGCCAGGCCCAAATCCAGATCTGATTCAGCAGGGTTTGAATAGGAATATCAGAAATGTGGTCAGTTACAGTTTTTGAATCCAAGCAAACTTTGCATTTGCAGCCAAGGCAATTGGAGTGCAGATATTGTGTGTGGAGTAGGGTTTGTTTGAGGTATGTCCACCAGCATCTGTCATCTATGCCTGCTTCATGCTGTCCTCTCTGGACCAAGATCCACACCAGGACTGACTTGGGTTGTGTTGCTGGTCTTTTTTGGCGTGAGTGGAGAATGGTCTGAGGTGTAAGATGCTGGAACAACAGGCTTTACATGTGTTGAGGTCCTGATGACCTTCACAGATTCTGTCAGTGTTCCCCTTCTCTCTCTTGGCCTGCTAATCATTTTTCCATGCTGGAAAAATGTTCCTTTCATCAAACCTGATGCCTTCTGAGCGTGTGAAACGGGGCTGGTGAGGATAAGCAGCCCCTACCCTGCAGGTAGGTTACATTCACTGTAGGATGAGGATCACTGCACAAAGGGAATTGTGTTTCTGTCATGTATTTTGCGGTGCTTGTTGATGCTGAACTTTGCAAACAAGCTGTGAGTATCTCTCTCTTCTCCACCCCAGGCAAACCCCCCTTGCCTGCTGTCCACTGTGCAGTACATCAGCAGTTTCTATGCCAACTGTTTGTCTGGAGAGGAGTCCTACTGGTGGATGCAGTTCACGGCAGCCGTGGAGTTCATCAAAACCATCGATGATCGCAAGTAACTCGCACAGCTTCTGCCACAGGCACGGGCAGTGAGCAGGAGAGGAGTCTCTAAGAATGTACAACAGCTGCAAAAGCTGAAGAAAAGACTTTCCTTGTAAAATACTGTACAGAATTGAGGCGTTTTAAAACACACCTTTACTAATCTAATTAATTTAACAGATTTTCCTTTTCTTTTTGGGTTGCGTTCTTCTCCCCTCTAGATACTGGCACTGCAAAAGGGACCACAGTTTTCAGGTATTTTGGAATCTCAAAACATTCAGGAAATTCTTCATGCTTTCTCCACCACCCTTCTTCCTGAATTCTTATTCACGTGAATAATTCACTTCATTTAATTTCTAACAGAAAACTGAAACAAGAGGAATCAGAGCAGCCACGTAGTAAACTTTCTAGTTGAATACACCTTTTATTAAGAAAACACCAGCCACACTGAAAGTTTGTAGTAGCTGACATCAGTTATCGGTTATATTTCACCTAAATTTAAAATCTGAGAGGACAGTGTAAATATTATATAACTATATTTAATGCATTGCAAGTATCTTTGGACTTACTATCCTTTGAATAAACAAGCAAAAGCCTCTCTGACCTCTAACAGGTTGTGACGTACCATGCTTTGGTGACAAAAGGACTTCCTCAAAAGGCTAAGATTTAAAAAGGGCAAACTGAACTATTTATTAAGATGTAATTAAGATGACTGAAATTTCTAAAACTGGAATTTATAATAGGGCTTATTAGCTAGCTGAACACTTCTTGGCTAGGGCATTAGGGTGTTACAGAGGTTTGGATATATAGAGGAGAGGGATTGTAAGTTACAATAGAGAAGTCTAATATAAAAAGGAGAAATAAAATACCTTACTGTAATATTTTTTCTGAGCTATTGTGTATACTGTACAAACCCCAAACAGAGATCCTTAACAGAACCTTGGGCTGTAATATATATTTTGATTAGTGACATTAAATACATATGCCAGGGGGTTCAGTGAATGTTTTTACTAAATGTTCTTTGTGTTGTCTGCTATGCAGCAGTGCAAGTTTTACTGTTCATAAAAAATATTTTAAAATAATATAACACTGTTCTTTATGAAACATATCATGACATCAGTTCAGGGTGTTTTATAGATTTCTCACCCCGCCTTCCCCTTAAACTGACAGTTATCAATTTAAAGAGGTTTTTATGCACAACACCACGTGGGTTTTTCATGAGTGAAGTGGTCTGGGGCATGGCCAGTAGGTATTGGCTGTTTATAAGCACTTGCTGCTCTTTTTCAGCTTGAATACAGTGAAAAAGGACAGCAAGCATTGAACTTTCTCATGTCAGTATTATTTCTTGCTCTTTCCAGAGTGTTCATTGCACTTCTGACAGAGGGATGTGGTAAGACTTGGTGTCTGTGACTGGTAAAGAAAACAAAATCTTTCTCACATTCTTTTCAAAGCACGATTGGTTCATTTTGTGTGTGTGTGCATTTTGATGATTAAAACCTGTAAGCAACTAGTACTTGGGAAAATCATGTGGTTAATTGGAATTAGAGCAATTTATATAAAGTATCGAGTGCTTGATTTGGCTGTGCTACTTGTCAAGGCATAATCAGGAAATTTACTTTTTAGGGTTCTCAGATATAACTCAATCTAGCAGTTTTGCCAAACTAGTCACAGGTGAGAAGGTGGGATGGTAACCTTTTCCTTTTGTTTATAGTCTTTCTCCTCTATTAGAGATTTGATTGTGTGGAGGAGCAATACTCAGTCGAAACAGAATTCTTCTGATCTGCCTTACTTGGTGTCTCAGTCTGTGTAGCATTGCAATATTCTGGTTATTTAGCCTTGATGGGTTTTTGGTGCTGAACACGTAACTCAATATTGCAAGCACAGCCCTGACCAATAACACTCAGCAGCAAAGCACAAACATGCCCTTGAAGATATGGCCAGATCATATCAAAAAGCAATATAAATCCATTTCTATTGAAGTGTCCTGTAATATGTAATTGTTACTTGAATATCCAAGATGTTAAGACTGATGTGTGAAAGTTCTGCAGTTTGGGTGTTGGTTGAGGAGAGTGTTTGTAGGATCCCTGAAGAAGGCACAAGGACACAGGAGCTGGTGATCACCTTCTGTGTTGCCTCTCTGTGCTGGCCTGGCTCCCAGGGTTTGGTCAGCACCATCAGGGCTTTCAGGTTCACTCTCCTTTATGGAAGGGGCAAGAACCATTTCCTTAACAGCTTTTATCACTTGGTTTCTCTGCATAGAAAAATACTTCAAAGAACTGGAGTCTTTTTTTAAATGTTACTTAATTATTTTAAAACCAGTAGGTGTTTCAGTGAGCCCCAGGTGAGCTGAGAGTTTTGTAGCAAGATGGTCCTTTGCTTCTTTTTTCCAGCCTATTCTGAAGGTCCTTTATATAGTCTTGATAGGTGTAGTTAGAGAATTAGGCTTTCCAAAGAATAAAAAACCTGCCTGTAATGTCCTTTTACTGTTTTCCCCGTGTCCCGTAATGTTTTGTTTTAAAATGCTAAATTCTGTGTCTAGGAAGTGATGTTTGTTAGGTTTGATGTGCAATAGCGAAGGTGAAAAGACACTGCATAAAGGACCAAAAGTACCAGAACTGCTGCCAAAAGGTGCCAGCCACGGGCCTGTTGCTGTAATCTCGGTGCTTTCTGTGAATTAAACTGCTTCAGCCACTGGAGGAGGAATGGAACATTTTGGGCAAAGTGGGGCAGGGAAAGGCCCTTGGTAACAGGTCACAGTCATGGACTTCAGGCTTGGTCGTGGTCTCAGCACTGATTGTTGGCACGTTCTGAGGAGCTGCCGTGTTCAACAATGGCATGTCTGTGCCTGGGAATGTTACAGAGGTGCTGGTTTCCTTTTTGGGTAAGGAGGGAAAGGAAAGGACTGGGTTTTTCGTCTCTAGGAGATTCCTTTGTGCTCCTAAGTGAGATTTCTCTTTAAGCCTTTTTAAAATCCTCTTTAAGGAGAAACAGAATGTGTCTGGCCTATCAAGGATTTGAGTTTAAAAGTTTTTGTTTTGAAGACCTTTTACTACCAAATGCTGAATGTAACTGCCATAAACTTCAGGAAAAAAAGCCACGAACATGACGCTGTTTCCTGTGGGTGAGTCTGGTGAGCACAGTGTTGGTTTGTATTGCTTGAAAATGTTCTTGTTCTGTTAAGCCAAATTCTCACAGAATTTGAGAACTCACTGCCACGGGAACGGGGTGGGGGAAGGGGGTAGGAGAGGGGGCAGAGCTGCTGGCAGCAGAGCTGGGTGTTGGCACGAGTGAGTCGCAGTGTGCCCGGAGAGCTGGAGCAGCAGCAAGGCAGTGGGGACGGAGGGGGAAGGATGCTCTTGTCTGGGTACAGCTGGGGATGTGGTTGAGCCTGTACTACTTGACAATTAACCTCTGCTGAGTTAGTAGTGTGTGTTCTGTACCTTTTAATTGTGCTTTACCTCTACTGAAAAGCTTTGTACTGCCTCTCCTCTTTGGTAAAGCCTTTATAAATCTAAATTAACGAGCTTGCACAATCTTGTATACAGGAACCCCATCTTGTCTCTTAACGTGATTATTAATGTATTATTCTGTAAAAACTGATTAAAAGGAGAGCAGTTTAACCGCCTGGCTTTGACGTTTCTGCCTTGTTCCAGTGCCATCAGCAGTTGTGCTGGGGATAGCAGTGCAAGTGTGAGCAGCTTCCCACTAACTGTGGTTTTGTGTTGGGCGTTGGTGCTCTGCTCCATCCTCACACCTAACAGGGAAGGGACATTGGCAGAAAAGAACCAAAATCCAGTAAAGGGGAGAGTAAGCTCCGCTGCACTGACTGCTTAACACAGAGCTCTTCAGTTGTTATTTTAACTCTGCAGCTTGGCTGTTCTAGTAGCTTGAGAGGAAAGAAATAGCTCTGCCTGCAGCAGGACTGTGCCTGTCCCTCTGCTGGCTGATGTTTGATGCCTTGTTGGGAATGGTCAAGTCCAAGAGTATTACGTTTGGCATCTTTTTTCTTAGGAAATGTTCATTTTTCCTGGTGAGACAGGAGGGTTTCTTCAGCTGCCGTGCTCCCACCCGGTCCTGCTGCCGAGCGGGGCGGGCGGGGCCGGGGCGGGCGCGGTGGTGCCGGGGCTGCCGTGAGCTTGGTCCCCGCAGTGTTATTGACCTTGATTCTCTCTCATTTGCATCCAGCATTTTTCATCCTCTGGAATATGGTGTTTGGGGACCTTTCCATCATTAAGTGGATTTACAGCAATTTCCTTATGTGTTTTCTCCAAGGGATTCTGTTATGAGAGGCACATTAAATCTCCATTAATACCTCATTATCCGACTGATAAGATTACCATGATAATGAGGCAGAAATTCTAATTGTTTCACTTCTTATTGTGCCTTTCATTAAATCATATACCTGGAAGTTGCTGTCAGACTGGGGATCTCCAGCCAGCAGAACTTGGGAGGTGACCTGGTCCTGTGCATCCTGGTTCTCTCCCATAGTACTCGAGGGACCCTGGGGTGTGCTGGCCTTTCCTCCTGGGCTCCTGCGTCTCCTGCCGCGGCCTCTCCTCCATGGCCATGCCACCAGAAGGGCTTCCAGTGGCCCCAGGGCCCTCGGCAGCCCGCACCGGGAGCATGGATGTGGAGAGGCTGTGTTCCCCGGGGCCCCGTGCCCGGCCGTGGCTGTACAGAGCCGCCTGCTCCTGAGGGTGGTTAAGCACAGGGGTGTGCAGCCTCTGTCGGAGCTGTTACAGCCCATCAGGTCAATGATCCATGAACTAAAAAGTCTCTAAGCAAGAGCAATTATTGTCTATCATGTGTCAAAGGCGCCCGTATTGACCCCGATAGATGGAGCCATTATGGCCTGTTGAGGCACCGATCCATGAACGGGGTCCGGACTCGCCGCAGCAGCGCCGGCCTGGGGCACCGCAGGCTCCGGGCTGCACGAGGTGAGGGCGGGCACGGACTCGGGCAGGGCAGCGGCGGGGATGCTGCCAGCTGCCGGCTCCTGCCGTGGGCTGAGGTGGGGAATGGCTCTGCTGGGCTCCCCAGGGGCTGTCCCCAGCTCCTGCTCCCGTGGTGCCTGCACAGGTATTGCCTGTGACCAGCAGCCATCCTCACCAGGAACCACCACGGAGCCGCGCCTGCCACTGGATCCAGCTCTGGGTCCCCCCGGCCATGCCCGCGCTCGTTCCTCAGGCTCAGATAATGAGGCAGAGGAGCCCGTGGGGGATGGCATCTCCTGCCCCTCGTGGCCGGGAGTCCCCAGGACTCCCCAGTCCCCCTGTGAGCCCCGGCGGTGACCGTGGAGCCGCTGGCAGCGCCCGGGGCCGGGGCCAGGCAGGGCCGTGCTGCTCTGAGGGAGGAGGAGCCGGGACCCCCGGCCTGGCTCCCGCCCGGGCTCCCGGATCTGCAGGAGAGCGGAGCGGTATCCAAGGGGTCTCAGGCTCCTCCTGCGCAGAGGAGGAGATGTCTCCATAGTAACTGGCACATTTGGAGGGCAGGAGGCGCAGGGGACGGCAGACAAAGCCCGCGGTGCTGCTCGGCCGGGGCGAAGGCGGTGCCACCCCGGGCCCCGCCGGCATCGCCTCAGCACCGGCCCCGGCCCCGCTGCTCCGTGCGGGGACAGGTGTGGCACTGCCATGGCACTGCCCGTCCGTGTGCCGGGGTCACCCCTGTGGCAGCGGTGGCCTTTGGCAGAGCCAGAGCCGCGGCCGTGGCACCTGGGCCGGGCAGGTGCGGGGAGCGGGGCACTGCCCGCCCTGCCAGCCCCGCCGGCAGCACCGCACTGAGCCACGGCGCCAGCAGAGCCGCTGGGCTGGGGTTAATCAACGTTCATTCATGTTTCCAAGTGTAAATTGAGCATTTGTTTAATTATGTGTAAGCAGCAATACATTCTGGCCATTATCTAAATCACTATTTTATTTCCTGGATGTGGTTTCATAATGCCGGGTTTGTGCTCCAGCCTCTGCATCATTAACAGAGAAGAGTTAATGAATATAAAAGCGTAAAGGCTAATTACACTTTAATTTACAATCATGGTCTCATTTTGGGACCACATGAAATCTGTTTTGAAAACAATTAAAACAAAAAAAGAAAAGCCCAGTGAAGGTCTGGTGAGTGGAAGGGTTTTGGCACAAAGCGAGTGGTGCTGGTGGCCACCAGGCCCAGGAGCTGCGGCCGCTCGGTGCTGCTGGGGCTGGGGCTGCCCACGGCGGGTCCCTCGCTGTCCCCTTGGCCCCTCGGGGTGATGACCCAGGCTGGCAGTGGGACCCCTGGGGCCGGTGCTGCTGTGGGGACAGTGCTGAGGGATGTAAATTGGAGCCCAAGCAGGAGCACAGTTCACTGGAAGGAGACAAAGATTTATTGGGCTGCAGATGTTGAAAGCAAAATTCAGCGAGAGTGCTGACTCCAGCACTTTGCAGTGTTTGCCGTTCCTGGGGATCCAGTTCTGTGCCTCCCTGCAGGTACTGGGGCCTGGTCCCTGGGGGGACGGTGGCTGGAGATGCAGCTCTTGGCAGGAGCAGTGAAGGTGAGCAGGGCCAGGCTCTGTCTCTGCCGTGCTGTCTGCAGGATGATCATGCTGGGCAGCAGAGATTTTGGGTGTCAGGGCAGCTCCCTGCAGGCTGTGCCAGGTAGAGCCCCTGGCCACGTATGTCCCAGAGCCTCTGGGCATTGTCACAGTGGATGCCATGTCTAGGCCCAGGGCAGGAGCTGTCCCCAACGGCACGGGATTGCGTTTCTGGATCTGGCTGAGGGTGACAGGTGGGATTTTGGGGCTGAGGTGTAGGCTGGGAGGAGAGCAGGGCCCGGGGGAGCAGAACTGGAGCCTGTGCTCCTGTGCTTTGCAATGGGTGAATACCTGCTTGTGTTTCCTTTACTCTGATTCCCTCAACAATGGGATAAAAGCTGTGTGCTGAGACCAGGAGGGAGCAGTGGCCTTGGAGCCAGAGGCTCATTCCCTTCACTGGGCTGGCTGCCTGCAGGCAGCAGGTGAAATAAATCTCCCTGAGAAAAGCACTTTGCTCACACAATTCTAATCCAACAGGGCATCGTGGCATCACTCACTTCTTGTTTTATTTAGCTGATAATCTTTTATTGGGCCAGTTGAGCCCTGTAGAAGCACAATGCCTTTACTGGCTGCTGTGGGTGCTCAGAGCTGGGGGCTCATGGCCCTGGGCACTGGGAGGGCAGTGATGCCCATCCCTGCCAGGGCTCAGCTGGGACAGTGCTGTGGCTGTGCTGGACGTGTCCCCCAGGCTGGCGCCCTGAGCTGATGCCCTGCAGAAGCACTAAAGTCCCCGTGGTTTTGCTCCCCCTGCCTATGGTGGAGGACAGGAGGTGTCCTTCTGCTGCCAGGTGTCTCTGGAGGTGGCTCAGGGACATCTGCTCAGCGGGATTTACAGGACTCAGCACTCATGGAGCTCCCTCTCCTGCTGGTGGATGTGCTGAGCTGGGCCAGGGGAGGCTCCTTCCCCAGCGGGCACCGTGATGGGCAGTGTTACAGGCTCCTGCTGGAAGGTGCCCGGGCTCTGGCTCCCCCTGCTCCTTGTGGGCTCCACGTGTGGAGCAGGTGGGAGCCCATCCCCACTCCCCTGCAGGCACCTGGGAACGCCTCCCGTCCCTGTCCCAGGGCTGATGCAGGAGCTGTGCCGCAGCCGAGACCTCGTGTGCCCCTTAGACAGGTTTGTCATCCAGCTCGTCCCTGCGCGGCGGGGCCGTGTCACTAATGAACACATCCAGGGGCTGAGTGCCTGCGGCCGCTAATTGAAAGTGCTCACAATTGGGAATTCGTGTGGGTTAGGCACAGTCCCTGCACTAATAGGGATTTGACTTTCAAAAATCCATGGTTACCGAGGGCAGCAGAGGAGGAGCAGCTGCAGTGCCCTGTCCAGGCTGGGAGCAGCCAGTGGCACCCATGGGGCAGACCTGGGAAATGCGATACCCAACCTGCAGCTGAGGGAGGTGCCAGGGCTGCTGAGGGCTCCGGGTATCTGGGGAGGTGTTGGCTCCAATGTTTTGTGTCTCATGAGGGTCCACGGCTCGCTCAGGGCCCTTTGCAGTGGCACTGGTGGTCCCAGGGCTCAGCTGCCCTCGGCTCCCCTTGGCAGCAGCGTGGGGAGGCCGCTTGTGCAGGGCATCCTCAGCTCCCCACAGCTCCCCCTCGTCAGCGTTCCCACCTTCCCACTAATCCTTGTCATCCCAAATCTTATCAGCACTGATTTGATATTTACCTCCAAATCGCGGATGAACATGTTGAACATCATCATCCGATGATGATTCCCCATTGACAGCCACTTTTTGAGACCTGTCAGTCAGCCAATTCTTAATCCTTCTAATGTGAGCTCTATTGATATTATATACAGCTAATTTTTTAATCAAAACGTCATGTGCTATTAAATCAAATGCCGAACAGAAGCCAAAGCACACCACTGCTCCTCAGTTACTCTTATTAGGTAAACTTTTAAATTCAAGGAATGAAACCGAATTTTTTGACAAGCCCGACTTCCCATCCACCATGCTTCTGGCTCTGGTTACAGCCCCGCTTGCTGCCACCTGCAGCCGTCGCAGCTCCTCAGCCTTTCCCCGGGACAGCCACGACTGCGGGGTGAGTGTGGCCGGAGCGGGGAGTGTGTCCGGCACGGGGCTGGACGTGCCAGGGGACGGGCTGGGTGCGAGGGCAGCCGTGGTGCGGAGCTGCTGCCGGGACGGAGGAGCCGAGCGCAGGCTACTTCACGGTTAAAATCTTGGTGGGGAAATGGGAATTTTCCTCCTGTGCTGGATGCAGCCTCTGACCTGAAAATGCCGGCCCAGCCTCCCCGGATGCGGAGCAGGAGCAGGCGTGCAAATGCGATATGACAGCGCAAGACACACCAATATGGTTACCAGCTGTCCGGCCGCCACTGGGCCGTACTGGGTGGGAGGGCGATGCCCCAGTCACAGATGCCTTTCGCGGGGAGGAGGGAGGGCAGGGCAGGGCCAGGCTCGGGCACCTACGTGCGGGCAGGCACACGCTGCCCGGTGCCAGCTCGCTGGGACGGCACCGGGGCTCGCCAGACCGGGGCCAACCCGCGGGTCCCACTGGCGTCACCTTGGGTGGTGCTTGGGTGCAGTTTGGGTGCCCGTGCCACCGTGGCTGAGCTTTGGGGACCCCTGCCCGGAGCCAGGTGAGCCAGGCTGCTGGCAAGCCCCCTACCCGGAGAGCCCCTCCAGCTGCCACCCATGTGGGCTCCTGCACTGGTCCATCCAGTGCAAGGCGACTTCTCCAGCTCTGTCCCCTCCAGCTCAAACAACCCTTTGTAAATCTAAATTAATAAGGTTGCACAGCTACAGACACAGGAACATGGGCTGTGTCTTGTCTTTGTCGATCAATGCTTTCTATCATCCCATAAAGCTGATTAAAAAGCAGAGCAGTTCATCTCACCAGGTTCCGCATCCCAACGTTATAAATTTGATATTCCAGTTAATGATTGTCAGCACTGGCAGAGGACACGGAAGCCAGTCAGAATTTGTAGTTTATAATTAATTTTGGAACCTTGGAGTTTATATATAATATTGGAGCATTGCTGCAGGGGGCACCAAGGAGGAATTTGGGATGGTTAGGAATTTATTATCCCTAAAATGCCAAAGGGCAAGAGAAGGGCAGCTTGTGTGTCCAGCACTGCTGTGCCAGAGGGACACAGAGTGACCAGTGTGACCTGTCATGGTCACCAGCTCTGCACCTGTGTCCCCAGCGTTTCTGGGAGGGTCAGCCGAGGGGGTCAGCTCCATCCCAGCCCTTCCCTGTTGTCCGTAGGGAAGCTGCAATGAACAGATGTCTCTGCCCCAGCTCTGGACACAGGGATGTTGGTCCCTCAGGCTACACGGTGACCTGGTTGCTGATGCCAGCTGCTTGGAGAGCCCATGGATGGATGAGGCTGTGCCTCCCTGACTGGCAGCCCTGCCGGGGGTCGCAGCCCCTCGATGGTTGTGGCAGGGCTGTGGTGGCTGCTCCTTGCCAGCCGAGTGGCACAGGGCAGAAAACGCCACCAGTGGGTCCCACAGTTGCTGCCCGGGCCAGCACAGGGAGTTTTGGGACTTTCTTCTGGAAATATGAGATTTGACCCCAAAGGAGTGTCCTGAGCTGTTCCTCTGAGATAAAACCCCATAGCTTGACCAGATCCCGAATGTCAGACAGCCCCAGGTCCTGGGTCGGTGAGGTGCACAGAGGGTTGAGGGGGTCACCGACCCTCCAGACAGGAGCAATGACAGGGACAGGCACGGGGATACCGATAGGGACAGGGGTAGGGACAGGAACAAGGGCAGGGACAGGGGCAGGGGGCCGGGGAGGGACAGGCCCTGGCGGTGGTCGCGCAGCCTGAGCCGCGCTGGAGGCTGCGATCGGCGGCCTCAAGGTGGCACCGTAAGAGTGGGAACAGAGCGGCAGAACAAAGGCACAGCTGAGAGCCCAGAGCTCAGCTCGGAGCCCCCAGCTCAGCTCAGAGACCCCAGCTCAGCTCAGGGCCCCCAGCTCAGAGCCCCCAGCTCAGCACAGAACCCCCAGTTCAGCTCAGAGCCCCCAGCTCAGCACAGAACCCCCAGTTCAGCACAGAACCCCCAGTTCAGCTCAGAGCCCCAAGTCCCTGGACAGAACTGGAGGGTCCCGATGCCACCAGCAAAAATCCCATCACTGGTGAGGAAAAGGGGGTCATGAGGGTGGCAGGGTTGGGGACCTTGGGGCACCCACAGCCCCGGCCAGCGTGGGGCATCCGGACCCCCACGAGCGCCCAGCGTGAGGCTCCGCATGCCCGGGGCCGCGCCCGCCGCAGCTCAGAGGGGACCGGGCTGGCGCTGTGTGTCAAAGCCCCGTGTTTCCAGGGATTTTGGGGGTGATTGTCATGTTTCTGTGCTTCCCCAGGCATGGGAAGGCGGATGCCGTGTGTGTGGTGTGGGGCTGGTGTCCACTGGAGACCTTGGCATGGATCCACGCGCCCCTTTGGTGCCAGGTATGATGCTGGGATTGCCAGCTCCCTCTCCCTTGTTCAGGGACAGGGATGCTGATCCTGAAAGGCAGCCCAGTCCTTCTGGTGGGTGTGGGGTGTCCTCCTGTCCCCCTTCCCCGGCCCCTGCCTCCCGGCCGGGCCGTGAGCCCCCCTGGCTGCCGGGGGGCGCGGGAGGTGCCCCCCTGCTAATTGGAGTGTGCTGAGGAGGAACCCGCTCGGCTCTGCCCGCCTTGACATTAAGACCTAAACTTGCTGTAAAACCAAATGGATACGCACACCCACATCCACGAGGCTTTTAGTTCAGCAACAAGTGAATCCATCAAAGCCCAGCACCTAATTTAATAGCAATAATGAAAGGTGTGCGTCACTATTAATTTAAGCACTCCAACATTAGCCTTGCACTTAGAAACCAGCAAGGCAAAGCTATTTACAAATGAATGTACCAGGGCAATAAATTGAAAGGACTGGTCTGACCTGTGGTGGCGGCTTTCTTCATTTATACATAGATATATTTCTATAGATGCATTTATTCCCATCTCTTTAGCGAACTCTCCCTAATTAAGTTGAAGTGGCAGTGGAAGTGTGGCAGTAAGTGTGGAAAGAAGCTGCTGAAAACGTATTTAATTCATTATAAATAATCTTTGATACCGTGAGGTTGCATAAAGGTTTCAGTATCAGAGCAGGACACCGAGGAAGGCCAAGGAGATCATCTGCACACAGTGGGAGCGTCTGCATCCCGTGGTTTGACGTCCTTGTTCCAGGGAAGGGGGAGCACGGCTGGCGGGAGCCTCCGGGGGCACCGGGGGCTGTGGAGCACCGGGAGCACCGCGGCAGGAGCGGGGTAAGGCCCACGGACACGGGGCTGTGGCTCCGAGCGGCTGCGGGTGCCCCCGGGAGGGCAACGTGTGTGAGGAGGAAGGTGTATGTCACCCACATTAAAGGAGTTTAATGTGCTCGGAGTCACATTATTGTACCCTCGCAGAATACATTATCTGTCACGCTGCCTTTACAGGCTGTCACCTCGCAGAGAGGCTGCAGAGTTCCTGGAAACCATTATCAGCCTTTAATGATATTATCAAAATTGGAGCACTCGTGGCACGGGGGGGGCCGAGGATTCATCGCTGCTGCCACCACTCCCTGTGCCCGCAGAGGGAGAGGGACAGGGCTGTGGCTCCAGGGCTGTGGCTCCAGGGATCCTCCTCTGCAGCACAAGTCCCGTGGGTGTTCCGAGGGGTGCGGAGGCCGCGGGGAGCCCCGCATGGCCCAGGGATCCCCTGTGGGCACTGGGGTTGGCACCTTGGCCAGGGGCACCTGCCCCTGCTCCTGTCCCATAGGGTCTGTGGAGGAGCCCAGCCCATGGGGACAGTGCCCACTCCTCCAGGGTGCCCAGCCCATGGGGACAGTGCCCACTCCTCCAGGGTGCCCAGCCCATGGGGACAGTGCCCACTCCTCCAGGGTGCCCAGCCCATGGCTCTGGTGGCCCCCGGCGCTGCTCCGCCCTCTCCCTGCCTGGTGGCACTACAAAAAAACAGAGTCGTCTTTTTCGGAGTGTAATCTTCTGCCTGCGACAAGGAGCCACGCAAACTGATAAATTGCAGATTAAACGAGTGCCACACTCCACTCCAGCCCTGGCTGTTAATTCCCCTGTTGTGCAATTCCCGGCTCTCAGGGCCTGTCAATTCCAGCTAATCGCAGGAGGCACTAAAACACTCTGCCCTGACAGCCCCGGATCGAGGCACCCCTGACTCCCGGCTCAGGTGGATTGCACGCATCACTTATGCACAAATCAGCAATATGCCAGCAGGGAGGAATTATGTCCGATGACAGCCCAGACATGAGGTACATATTGCAGAGCCGGCGAACCCCAGCCGCCGTGACAGATTGCGGCGGGGGCTGCGCTGGTGCGGGAGCAGCTCCCGCCTGCACCGGCCCCGAGCGCACCCGGAGCCACCGGCACCGCGCCTGTGCTGCCACAGGACGGGGCCAGCCTGTCCCCCTCCCTGCTCCTGTCCCCCTCCCTGCCCCTGGCCCCATCCCTGCCCCCGTTCTTGTCCCCATCCCTGCCAGTGCCACGGCCCGGGTCACCCAGAGGGGCTGGCGCTGGCATCAAGGGAAAGGAGGAGAGCAAGGGGCTGGGAACGGCACCGTGGGCA
Source organism: Eopsaltria australis (assembly GCA_034509425.1). Taxonomy (NCBI): domain Eukaryota; kingdom Metazoa; phylum Chordata; class Aves; order Passeriformes; family Petroicidae; genus Eopsaltria; species Eopsaltria australis. The sequence continues at coordinate 1,615,083 of JAVTVJ010000376.1, forward strand.
CAGGGAGCGCCCCAGCCGGGATGAGGGGTGCCAAAACACCCAGCTGTGCGCAGCTCGGGTGGGGACCAGCCCTGCTCAGCCCAGCCCGGCTCTGCTGTAACGTTTAACTTGTCGTAGTCTGTGATCCTGAAAAGCTGAAATTAATGACAGCCTTGCAGTTGCTCATTAATAATTGCTTCATTACTGTACGCAGTTGCAGCCTCCTGACAATGATGGGGTTTGCTGGTGTATTTCTAATTATCTGGCATTTCAGCTCCCTAATAGAGTCCCGGTGCTCCCTGGCGAGACCTTGCTCTCCAGCAGGAGCAGAGCCCAGCCCGCTCAGCCTGGCAGCCCGTGTGCTCCTTCCTCTGCAGCTCCTGGGAAGATGCTGAACCGCCCTGGGGAGGTTCCATGCAGGACCTGGGGCACCAAGACCCACCACGCTTGGGCTGGACTCTCCCACAGCCCCGTCGTGTGCCCGTGATCGTGCCGAGGTCGGTTTGGGAGCAACGACATCGGGAGAGGTGTTGGGAGCTCCGGCACAGTGAGCAGGTACGTGCCTGCGGCTGGCAGTGCCCGGGGTGGCCGCACCACAGCTGTCCCCATGGCCACACCACAGCTGTCCCCATGGCCACACCACAGCTGTCCCCATGGCCGCACCACGGCTGTCCCTATGGCCACACCATAGCTGTCCCCATGGCCGCACCACGGCTGTCCCCATGGCCACACCACAGCTGTCCCCATGGCCACACCATGGCTGTCCCCATGGCCACACCACGGCTGTCCCTATGGCCACACCACGGCTGTCCCCATGGCCACACCGTGGCCATTCCCGTGGCCATGGCAGCCCCAGCAGCCCTGGCGCTGCTGCTTGGGTGTGTTCCCGGCTGGGTGAGCAGAGCCAGGAGGAGGTGCCAGAAGCCTCTGTGGGTGCCCAGGGCCTCGGCAGGGCCGCGGTGCTCCCTGGTGGCTGCGCTCCCGGCAGGAACGAGGGAGCTGTTCCAGCTCCTCACAGAAACCCGCCCGGCTGCGGTGGCCGTGGCAGCGGTGGCAGCGGTGGCAGGGGAATGGTGGCAGTGTCCCCACGCTCTCAGCATGGAAATGATCACTTGTGCCCTGTTCCAGCCCCATCCCCAGCTCCCAGCCCATTACGGCTCACGCGGCCCCCACGCTCCCACCTGGGGAGGGGGCTCATTTGTAGTTAAAAATCTATTGTGACTTGTCAGAAAAATGAATAAATGAGCACATTATTTTTTCATTTTGGAGCTCAGCATCTGTTTGTCTAATCAAGAAAGAGAACTGGGAAAGTCAACCAGGGCTGACGCACACATTTTATTTAACTTTTCCTCTGTCAAAGGAGTTTAAATGTGTAATGAACAGGCCATGGTGATTTGAAATATAATCCCATTACTCTGATGAGATTACCCAGGCTGTGAGAGTTCACAAATCATGCTTAGGGTTTTTAGAGTGAACAACACCCTGTTGAGATTTTTTTCCCTTTTTGCATTTAAGCAGAGGTGTGTGGGGAGAATAAAACATGACAGTGCTTAACCCTTCCTGCAGCGGGCCAGCAGCACGAGGCTGTGCCCAGGGCCAGCCCTCCCTGTGCCCCAGCTCTTCGGTGACCCTGACTCCTCCCATGGTCCGTGCCAGGGAGCAGCACCTGGCCAGGGCAGCTCGTGCTGGCCCAGCTGGCCGTGTGCCCACGGTGCCCACACATCCCTGTCCTCGGCGCTGTCCTTGTCCCAGCGCTGCACAGGGGTGGCTGCGCTGGGATGTGATTTAAGGGGCATTAATTTCAGCTGCAGCAGCAGCACCCAGCCCCACCCGCCAGCACAGCAGCGCATTTCCATGAATTCATGGGCCCATTACAAACATGTCTCCATAAATAACTCCCCCCATTAATCTCAGGGCTGCACCCACGGCTGTGCAATGGGTTTCGCCTGCTTGTCCCGGTGCCAGGTCTCAGCCCTGCCTCAGGGGCAGCTGCAAAACCCCTGGGGTGCACCAGGCTCCCACCAACCCAAACACAAGGGTGCCTCTGGCTGGAATTTGTCCTCTGGGAGTTCATGGCAAACCCCTGTGCCCAGGGAGGGCATCAAGTGCTCTGGCCTTGGGTGCCAGCACGTGCCAGGGTGCCCTGGGTGTCCCCTGCTCAAAGGTCACCTCCTATGCTCTGATAAAGCCAAGGAGGTGGAGGGGAATTGTCTCTGTGGACAGGACTCCTCCGACAGCAGGAGTCAGAGGAAATTCAGGGAGTCTCAGCTGCCCTCAGCAGCTGCCTGTGTGCGGCGGGCTGGAGCCACCCTCGGCGTGGCTGCGGCCGCTGCTCTGCCCGGTGGCAGGGATGGAGGAACAGCTTGCCTTGCTGACCCAGTTCAATGCCCATCTGACTCAATTACATCTACAGCTACCGGGGAAAGACCAGCCCGTGATGGCTCCGTGCTCAGCTGTGCACACATTGCAGCCATGAGCTCTGATTTAACTCCTTCAGAAACGCTGAGGAGCAGGAATGTCTGTTCTGCGGGAGGGATGCTCAGCTCCTGGAATGATGGATCTTTCCAGGATTTAAGGAAGCTTTCCTGCGTGCCACATATCAAACTGAATCTGATCTTTGGAAGCAAATCTGCTTTTTAATTGTTAATGGCTCTTTTGGAGCAAATAATCTCAGTTTGGGCTCCAAAGTTCCCTGCTCTTCACCCAGCCCTTGGAGCAGCCTCCAGCAGCAGCCTCTGTCCATCCATCCATCCATCCATCCATCCATCCCTCCATCCATCCCTCCATCCATCCCTCCATCCCTCCATCCATCCCTCCATCCATCCCTCCATCCATCCCTCCATCCATCCATCCATCCATCCATCCATCCATCCATCCATCCATCCATCCTTCCTTCCATCTCTGCCTGGCTCCCAGGGACACCCTCGCCAGGGACAGGAAGGTGACGGACGAGAGGGTGTGAACACAGCTGGTCTGGACAAGGGACTGTGACACAAATGTCACCACAGACAGCAGAGCTGTTATTATCTGAGTTTTTTAAGCTCTACTGAGAGCAAACCTGCACATGCTGAATCCCTGCTGATAATAAATACACGTGAGGGGGTGGCAACAGCACTATGGCCATGGAAACAGGAGATTGCTGCAGCTTCTGCTACCAAATAGGCAATTTTTCAGTTGAGTTAAAAAGAATTGAAACTGGGTGGCCAAAGAACATTCACAGAACAACTTTAATGTTAAATAGTTCACAGAGTCGGTTAAAAGTCATTTACATCGAAGGGGCTTTTCCCATTGTATCTGTGCTGCATTTGCACATAGAAAATATTAAAAAAACTAATAGAATACTATAAAATAGCGTTTCTCTTGTTTTGCAGATATCATGGAAGACTGTACAGGGAGGCCTGGCCTCAGTGGTGCAGGGCTGAGCCCCTGAAACCCAGAACACAAACACAACAGGTGAGACCCAGACCCCCCCCCTGCCCCAGGGCTGCTCCCGCACGTTGTGTTAAGGCTCAGGAAGTTTTCTCTGTACAAAAGCAGGGTGGGAGGCTGGCAGAGGGTGGGCAGTGCCCCAGGGAGCTGCCCCCAGCCCCGTGGGGAACTGGGGCAGTTCCATGATAGTGGGATGTGTGTGCAGAGCTCCAGCGACCTGGAGAGATGGATGAAAGACACCTCTGGTGAGTTCAACCAAAAACGCAGCTCTGGGTCCCAGCAATCCATTCCCGTGTTCCCTGATGTATTAAGGATGGACAAGGCCAAGGTAGTTACGAATCCCAGTACAAAGTAGGTCTTAATTGTTAAGAATAATATTGAGAGAAGGTGAAGGCATTTCTCAGTGCCCGGGTGCAAGGTGCCCCAGCCCTGGGGTGGCAGCAGCTGAGGGTCCCGGGCAGGAGGATGCTCCTCTCCACCACCAAGACGTGGATTTCCAACCACTGTGCTGCCTTCAGCAAGGAACTTCCAATAAAGCATTTGCAAAGCTGAAAAGCACAGTTAAATAAATATATTTTTGAACAAAACAAACACAACAGACTCGACTGCCTCAGTGCTCCCTCGCTCAGCGCTCCCCTGCCATGGCTGCTGTTCCTGGCTCACGGATGCCTCCTGCACTTCAGCAACAGAAGTGAAACCATCTGGGACTGCAGCCTCCCCCCAAAAGAACTGTGCATCATATGGACCTTGAAAAAGATTACATCTGTTTATTAATAGTAAAAATGGATACATTTGTCCTACATTTTGTTTTTAGAAATTTGATCATGTCACAAGCAATACCTGCGTGTACGTGGGTGGATTACAGATGTATATAATTTATTTTAACCAGGCTGTGAAATAATATGTAATCACATCTCTTCTTGTGATTGTACATAATACAGTAATTAAATGATGCCAGTCTACGTCATTCTCTTATTTCTAATCAAAGGAACCTGAAGCGTAACAGTCTTCTTTCCAGCTGATATGGCTCTTTATTTCTGTCACAGGGGAGACTTCCCATCACCAGCGAGGGAGAATCTTCCAGCCGTGAGAGACGGGATAATTCAGATTCCTGGCCAGCCGCTCCTGCCGGAGCAGGAGCAGCGCGGTCCCGGCTCCCCGGCGCGGGCGGGGAGCGGCTCCGAGCGCGGCTCTGCCCGAGCTCTGCCTCACTGCTGCCCCGACTTCTTCTCCTTCTGGAAGCTAAAGCTTGTTCTCCTGCTCAGTTTTCTTTGTTTCTGAGCAAAATAATCTGCTCTGGCTGTGCTTGCTCGTGACTCTAGAATATAGTTAACCTGCAAGACACGAGGTGGTGTTACTGTCAGCAGGGGCTGGGTGGGACCCCCACGCCACCCCCCCAGCGGGGCTCTGCTGGAACTGGTCCCAGCACGATGATGGCAGAGAGCCCAGAGTGCCACGAGAGCCCTGCTCTGTCCTCCTGTGTCCCTTGTCCCAAACCTCTGGGGAAGGCAGCGAGTTGTGCAGACCCCCCAGTGCTGGGATAATCCAGTAATGAGCATCAATAAAGGATCTTATCAGCCTCAGTAAAAAGAATTCTTCCATTATGATGTTTGCATACTCAGCTAATCTCAGAGTTTCTCTGTGTTTTGGCACATTTTACTTGATGAAAGCATTTTTAAATGATATTTAACAAGCCTGCTACTCCCTAAATTTATTATCTCCAATGCTTTGTGATAATCTCAGAGATAATTTTAATGGAAGGTTAATGCAAGAATCAAAAAGATAAAAATGCCCTTTGGTCTGCCATTAGCTGGTTAATATGCTGTGGCTTAAAACTTGCACAATTTTATGCACTGTAGAGTGTTTCACTTTCATTGCATATTACAGCTTAAGGCATAAAAATATAGGGAATTTTCATGGTCAATAAAGTCCCAGTCCTTCTCACTTGATCATCTAAAAAGCCTAATTTGAAAAGTCTGATTTTTCTGCACTCCCTAATGCTGATGGAATTGAAAACAAACCAGTGACTTGTGCATGAAACCAGAGAATGTTCTATATAAACAAACTGCAACTTAGGAAAAAAGTACTGTTCAATATTATTTCTCTCTTGAATATTGATGTTATTGACAGTAAACTTTTTTTCTTAGCCTTTGTTTATGACTGGTCTCAGATGTGTGGAGTCACCACCCCTGGAACTGTTCAACACCTGAGGAGATGTGGCATGGGGGTGCTTGGACAAAGGTTGGACTCAATGATCTTTGAGGTCTTTTCCAGCCTTAATGATTCTAAGATTCCACAATTCTAAATGTTTGGGATTGCAATAGCTGAGCTAAGATAAAGGGGGAAGAAAAGAATTGGACTAACAGCTCACAAAACAGAAACCCCCTCAAACACTCTGACCTTCTGTGTAATGAATAAAAGTTATTTTACCGCACGTCAGTTGTTTAACAATCCTCTAAACTCCACACAGCCAATAAAAGCAAACATAACAGATGGTTTGCCAAAATTACTGCTTTTGAATTTTGACTTGCTACGAAAGATGAACTTGTGGAAAATTCCATTTAATCTTTCAAGAGTGCAACAAAAATTTGTTTCCCAAAGCAAGGGAGTTTGTGTCTGCACAGAACCCCAAGGAAAGCAGAGAATCCTGAGAGAGGATCAGGGCAGAAAACCCCTGTGTGCTGTGCAGGGACACCCGAGTGTGGGGCAGAGCCCCCAACCCCTGCACGGCACAGGGCTGCTGACCACATGTCCAGAGGTGGAAACTACCCGGGCACAATAAAATTTGGTAGTTTCCTATAAAATTCCACAGAAAAAGGTGTCTCTATTAACTAGAAACAAGCACAAAAGGAAATGCTACACACAGACAGGCAGTGGCTGTGGGGCTGTTTGAAGGATGAATAAAACAACAGGCATGGAGCAGCCCTCCTGGCAGGTTAAACACACCCCAGTGGTCTTCAGGCACTGCACCCTCATGGGCTTCCAGAGCCTCCTGAATACTCACATGTCTAACAAGTGGTAAAACACCCGGATTTTGGGTCACGTTAAAATTTAATACTCACCTTCAGTACAATTTCATTGACAGTAGCAGCATCTGATTCAAAGTAAAGGTGTTTGTAGTCATGATTGCTTAGATATGTAAGTTTAAATATTGCATGACCTGCAAAGATAAGAAAAAAACTGCTTAGAATATTCCTGTAAAGTTTGAGCAGAGCTCGTGTGCCTGACAGAAGAAAACCACAGATGGTGATCTCAGCGTACCATCAGCACGACAGAAGGAAGCAATGAAATGCTGACAGGCTTCTCATGTCATTTCAATTTAAGGCAAGTGGTGGCTTACAGGAGCAGCTGAACTCCAGTCAATAAAGTTCCTTTTCCCATCACATCCCCACTGCAGGAAACACAAAAATCCATCAAATGGCTGGTTAGCTCTGCCGGGCCCACGACGGCGCCGCGGCTCAGCCACCGCGGGGCTGCGCCCGGAGCCATCCCCACGGAGGAGAGGGCTTGGATTGGAAAGGAAAGGGCCATTAATCCCAGGATCACCACTCCAAACCCTCCTCCCAAAACACCACACGAGCCCATCCAGCTGCTGCTGGTGGAGGGGAGCGGCACCAACCGCCCGGCCCCGAGGGACGCGGCCACTGCCGGACACGGGGCTGGCACCGCCCTTCCCACTCGGGGACAATCAAACTGAGCTCCAGCTGGGACCTGCTGCCATCTCCTGCTGCTCGGGACTCTGTCCCACACGGGGGCACCACGTGCTGGCCCTGTGGACACACGGTGCTGGCCCAGCCACTCGTGGCTGCCCTGGTACAGCAGCCCCGGCTCCGACACGCGGCGCCAGGAGGGACAACTCAGACACAAAACTCTGATGTGGAACATGTAGGAAGGCAAAATATCCTTATGGATGCTGATGGCTTCAAAATTAAAATTAAATGTATTCTATACATTATAATTTTCCAACGCTTTTCTAATTTATTCAGTTCAACAGCCAAAGTTAGCAATCCATAAAGTAACAGCCACATTACTGTAAATCCAGGTCTTTCCTGCAGGAAAGCTAATTGGAAATCTTATTTACATTATCTAATTCTCCAGATTTCCAAAAAGTGACTGATATATGCTCAGATTGGTGGCCAGGAAATTTGAGATGCAAGTATTTTATTGTGGCATGTTAATTAAACACCATTATGATGCACTAATCTGGAATATAAATTCTATATTGAAAAATTGGCTAATAATAATAATAAAAACCCAACCCTTTAAATCATTTGACAAATGATGCCTCAGTGGTACTAAAAATGCAGAATTCCAAGCTGGGAGCTCATCAGCATGTTAATGCATGCAGCTCTGCCTGGAACACAGCATCTCAATGATTCCAAAAGTGCCAGTGCACCACTCCTGGGGATGGGACACAGCACCGTGCTCCTCAGGTTCCCACCATTCTCCTTGGACATTGAACATCCCACACTGGTTATCAGAAATGAAACCTGCACAAAACAGGGTCAGGAAGATCCCAACGAGCTGCTGGATTTTGGGTCTTGGAAAGGTCACTGGTTCTTGCTGTGGATCAAGACAAAACCTCTGCAGGTGTTCCCTGCTGCCCTGGTGACACCACGTGTCCCTCGGGCACTGCCCTGTCCAGGGCAGCACTGCCAAGGGCAGCATTGGCACTGCCAAGGGCACAGAGCCTCTTTGGTCCTGCCTGCCTGGCAGGGCTCTGGCCAAGCGTGGCCCCTGCAGGGGCTCCCGGTGCCGAACCCGCGGCCGTGCAGAGCACGCAGCCCCATCCTGCTGGGACTGGGGATGCGGTGGAAAGAAGCCAAGAAGACTTTTCCTTAGAAAGCCCCATTACAGCATCATGTTTATGGGCTCCAAGTCCACAACACACTACTTACAGCATGAAATATGAGCACACTGAAATCCTAACTGGCACTTTGCTCTGCTACTTTTCTAGCCAGATGGAATTTATGAATTGTGAGATTGATTTCCATTTCCAAGAGTGCTTAAATATGTGATGTACCTCTTTCCAATAGAGCAGCACCCCTGACAATTCTGAGATCAATAGGAGCTTCCATGGTTTGATGTTTCCGTGTGAGAGGATCTGGTAGCAAACAGCACCAGCTCGAGTGGCTCCTACTGCACGTGATGGGAGATTTAAACCAAGCAGCTGTTACCACCACTCCACACCAGCAGTGGCTGGGTGTTTGCAGGGAACCTCAGTGCCCCGCAATCAGGATTAATCAGCTGCACAACAACAGAAAATCCATGTTATTCCTGACTATGTTTGTCTGTTAAAACAGTGATGGAAAGCAAATGGAATGACAGAAACTCATCTGTTACCAACAGCTTTTGTCACAGGGCAGGTGCAGCCCACGGCGAGCTCAGCACAGCTGAGGGGTCTCGTGCCAGTGCCACTGGTGCCCCTCGCCAGCCCCACCACGGCCCTGCTGTGGCTGCAGGACAGCAACATCTCCCCAGTGGTGCCCTTTGGCCTCAGCTCAGAGCGCTGATCCATCTTCCCCAGCCCCACCACTAATGGGTTCCTGTGTGGTTGCTCCTGGAGAGGAGCCCGCAGCCGCCGCCGACGGAAGGGCAGGATGCTAATTCACTGGGAATTCACCAAGGAGAGCTCATTTACTGCTGCAGCACCACGGCTCACACTCAGCTGCTCACCCCATCCCCTGATTTCTAGCACCACTGCACTGCCAACGAGGCGAGGGAAGAGCCCTGCAGCGCTGCAGCTCCCGGGTCTCCTCACCCTTCTGGGGGCTGCTGGAGCTCCTCGTGCATCCTCCACCCTGCACTTCAGCCCCGAGCTCCTCCACGGCCCCAGTGAGAAATCCTGTGGAATTACAGCTCCAGAATTACTGACCATCATGTGCCTGTACAGGCAACAGTAAATCCTGTGCTAATTCCTGCAATCTTGGGAAAACATCCAAACCCTTGGTGGACCCCACACTGCACCTGACACAGGTAAAAAAAACAATCACTCTAATCTAAGTAATAAACTCTTTTTATCAAAGTCTAAAAAATAATTTCTTTGCCTGAAAAACAAGGATATGAATTTGCACAAGAATAGATAATTTTTTTACTGAATCTGCCAAGACTAGGAAGTTTTTCTTCTTTCTCTCCCACCCCACAATTCAGCTCTTTCCCAAATCCTCTCTTTGCCAACACCACTCTTCAAACAGAATGCATGAAATTAAATCACTAATTAGATGGAGGATGAAAAGAATATTCATGAATTGGACAAAGTAGAAAACAAACAAACTCTGATAAATGCAACTTTATGTTAATTTTTCAATATACCTTGATGATTGCTTTGTCATTACAGGGCCATAAGGCAGAAGCCAACAATTAAGAGTTATTAGTGGAATAAATAGTTGGAGGACTCTGAAGAACAACGCACTTCTGGACATCATTTGACATCACCCATTCTCACTGCTTCAGAAATTGTGACCTCAACAGGCTCAGACTCTGAAATCTCCTCTCACGGGCCCAGAAAGGATGAAAGAGGATTAGAAAAACACCAGCAAAAGGCAAGGAATGAGGATAATAAAATACACACCAGCAATACTTTCGTACAGAGACACATTTCCTCCAAACCCTGCACGAGATGGGGGAGCCTCTGCTCTGCAGCCACTGCTGCGTTCCACCCAAAGCACCGGGGAGGGGCTCAGCTGCCTGAAATCCACATGTGGTACCCCAGAAATGATGCCATGACCCTGGAGAAGGGCCTGAAGGGCCCACAAAGCTGCAGGAGTTGCATTACCACCAGAAACACCCAATACCCTTCCCAACACCCTCTGGTGACAAGGAAACTTCCCAAGGGACACCACAAGCTGCAGCATGGCTACAGCTGGATCACCCAGCTATGGCACCAAGCTCAGCTAGGGACACACACAACAGGGATGTGGACCTGTGGGTACAGGTGGCGTTAACCCCATTCCATGCAAGTGATATTTATCCCAGAGGTACAGAATTTAGAGGCAGTGAGGGCATTTCTGGATGAAATTCTCATCCCACTGATCGCAGTGGAGTCACTGATGGGTTCGGGCTGTCCATCATGGACCCGGGGTGGATCTCATCAAACCAGGGCAGTAGTTAAGTGGGAACAAATGATAAGACTGTTAAGGAAAAAAAAAAAATAACAGCTGTGGTATGGTTGGCTTGCCCCATTCTCCCAGGCAGCAGCATTTTCCATGATCTCTTTTCCTCCAACCCTTTATGTTCCACTGTAGGCTTGTTACTCAGCATTGCTATTAGAGGGTGCTGTGTGTTCAAATGTCCTGAAAGCAGAGCTGCAACTGAAGTGCAGCACACACCCACTTTTGTACCAAATTGTGGTAGCTACTCACACACCTGGATTCTTTTCCCCCAAAGCCTTTTGTTTCTTCTTTAAATTATTATCAGAGGCAGAATACTAATGAAGATTTTTTCCAAAATGCTGAAAATTGAGGTGCAGCTCGGGGTTGCCCAAAACCTCTTTACCAGCAACCTTGTTTGGGAAAAAAAGATAAATAAATCAAAATGCATCGTTTCCACATGGCAATCGGCTCCTCCACTGCGTCTGCACCTCATCAATCACGCATTGTCTGCCGGAGAGGCGAGCCTTGTAAATGTCACATCCACTCAGGCCCGAGGAGAGGCGAATCAAAATGCAGCGAGGAGTTTTAATTGGATAGTGTAATTAAACTAAAAAACCCCAGCAGAATAGCTTTGACAGGATAGATGAAGACCCCTTTTAATAGGGCTACAAAACAGATTTGTTAAAAGGATGAGGCAATGCGCGCTCCTGATTGCGCTCAGGAGAACTTTTACGGGAGGCTGCAGGAGGGGCTGCAGGCGATCAGCTCAGCCCGGCTGCGCAGGAGCCGCTCCAGCGACGCATCCCCGGCCCACCCCCGGCAGCCCTGGCTGCCAGCCCCTTCCCTGGTGGCACACGTCCTGCCCAGTGCTGCCCCAGCCCAGCCTGGCACAGCCCGAGCCCATGGGGCACACGGGCACAGCCACGGCCATCTGTGCCCGCTGCCGTCCCCCGGGCAGCCCTGCCTGCTCAGCGCCACCACGCACGGGCTCAGCCCTTCTGTTCCTCACTTGGACCTTCCTTCCACTCCAAGCCTGAAGTCTGGGGACACTTTCTCTGCTGAAGCTGTTTTTTACCTTTCGGTCAGAGCCTGTGATTAGTCTCCTATTGGGTAGGAATTTTCCTGTCACTTCATGCTCCGCTGTGGGAGCAGGGATACCAGGAACCAGCACGGGATATTTTCTGCACCATTTGCAGAGCACACACTGCCTCTGCTCTGGCCCCACTGCAGGCTCTGAGCAAACCTGCAATGGCTCTGTTTGAGCTCCCAGAGCAGCAGGAACCCAATGCCTTCCCAACACTTCCTGGGTATTTTGAGCCCTTCCACAACACGACAACAAATTCATTCAATTAGCATTACCCAATGTGCATAATCGGGAGGAACCGGACACTGAATTAAAACATCAAATACCTTTAGCTTTAAATGAAAACTACATAAAGGGGGTTCAGGCTTCGCTCTGGCTATCACTTACAGCCAGGGTGAATAGTGCTGGAAAAGCTATTTTCGTGCAGATGTGGAATTCAATGGGAAAGACTGACTCGTGTAGCAACATCAATCAAAACGTCGGCTCGGCTGGCAGCTCTCGACAGTAAGGCAGGTTCAAAGGTCACGGGATAAAGAAAAAGCCAAGCTCTGGTTCAGCTCTAATATCTCCTTGCTGGAAGTCTTACCGAGGTACCTGCCCCCCTTCTGTACTCGCAGCTTTCATTAATCTTCTTGCCATCTTTTTTAACTAGTCATGCAGAACCGCTCGATAGCGAGACATATAATGGGGAGGCCCTGTGCCTATTACCAGGTTAACACTCTGTTAAGCCCCAGTGCAACAATGGAATCAGAATTTAAAGGAAATCTTCAGCTGCAGGGTGCAAAGCAGGCAATTAAATTACAAACTGAAGTTACCCGTGTACTCCGTGACCTACGGAACACCTTTGTTTAGACTTACCTTCATACCGAGGGTATTTTGACAAAGCAACTGAGATGTCTCTGCTCTATGAAAGCAAAAAAAAAAGGCAGATAGAGGATCACAGAGTGTTGCTTCAGTGTTCCAAGTAAATTATCAAATAAATCCAGGTTCTGCAGCTCGTGTAAAGCGCAGATGGCTGGGAGAGCCCCGGGCAGGTGTGGTGGCACTGGGGGCTGCCCAGGCTCCCCCCAGCCCAGCCCTGCACATCCATCATGGACCAGAGCACTGCACGGGCAGGGGGCAGTGACACTGAAGTTTCTCCCCTGTCCAAGTAATGTAAGAGACATTACCAGAATCAGATTTCCTTTAAATTACACTATTGCAAAGGGATATAATTGTATTAAACGTATTATGTTGCTTCCTTAAGACTTTATATTATGTACACTTAATTGATATACAAAGCTCTTTTCAGCTATAAAAATGACAACTACTTTATTAAGGCTTAAATCTTATTTCTCCATGATAGGATGCTTCCTTTCAAGACTCAAAACATTCAGAATCTCTCGTGATAATCAGGCAGAACCTGATTTAAAGAAGATGTTTGTGCCCAGTGTTGTCAGGTTCTAATGGCATTGGAACAAGCCAGCAGGGCCATTACCTCTTCCCTCAGTCTAAATCCAAGGAGTCTGATTTAATTTACAAATAAAACTTTAAATTCTGACCCAGGGCTACTACAAGAGCAAACAAAAATCATCAGCCATCCCTGCCTACAATCCCCCCACTAATGGCAAATGAGATGCCAGAGCTTTCTGTTTTCATTTTCTGCCCTCACTGAGGGCAGCTCTGAGTTCTGTGAACTCGCAGCACAGGAAAACTCAGCCTGTCCAGAACAGCTCCAAGCTGTCCAGCAGTATTCCCACCACGTCAGCCCTGAAGCTGCTGAGTCCTTTCACTCACTGAAGGTGCCACTGAAGCTTCTCTGCACGACCCAGTTCAGAGAGGAGTGAAGAGCACGAGACTCCACTGCACCCTCCTGCTGGGCCCAGCACAACCTCCGTTCACAGCACCCCTTGCCCTGGCTGAAAGGCAAGGTGACATTTGGAGGCTGGTGCAAAGCCTTCACCTGCTCAGAGTCACAAGAGCCCAGCCCAGCAGAGCAGAGCTCAGCTGGGTTTTAACTCCACTGTGGTGCCTGGGGAGGGAAGGCAGCCCCAAAGCCAGAGCCCGGAGCAATGGGACAGGCACGAGCACTTCTGAAAGAGGAGATGGAGCGTGTTTGTGTTACAAGAGATAAAAACATGAAAACAAAATATATTGCAGAACTCAAAGACCTTATCTGTACTCAGCCTCTCTTTGCAATAATTCATTCAAGAAAGATCCGGGAATAATTTTTGATGTAAACTCTGCTACAAACATACATCACCGTGCTGATAAAAATCACAGACAAAACTTGTGAAATACAGTGAGTTTCATTCCTTTATGCTACTAAAATAACTTTTTTCCATTTAAAATTCAAGAGATACCGATCTGCTCTTCAGTTCCTCAAAATGCATCATTCTGAGATGTCACACTAAAAGTCTTTTCTGCTGGCCTAAAATAATGACTTTTCGAACATCTTTAGTGAGTTGGGAAAAGGTCAGCAGTTTCAGGAGGAAGTATTTTCTGCCTTTGGAACTGTGCTGAACCATTATTTAGCAGGAGAAGTTTAAGACGTTCACACAAAAATGAGCAAATAAACCCCTCAGTCCTGTAATGGTGCCTTGGCTGCATCCTGTCAGTGTCCCCTGTCAGTGTCCCCTGTCAGTGTCCCCTGTCAGTGTCACTCAATGGTCCCCATGTGCAGGTACTGCCTTCCTGCACCTGGCCTCTATTTGGGGGCTGAAATTCCTGGGTTGGCAGGATTTGGGTACAAACATTTCCCACAGCAGCAGGTGCTGCCTGTGGGGCTGGAGAGCCCCATCCCAGCAGGACAGGGCCCAGGGTGCCCAGGAACTGTGCCCTGGTGAGTTGACAGCAATGGAAACCTCAGGTTCCAACTCCACTCTTCAAATACAACCTTGTTTAGTGGGCATTGTTTCCTCTCCTCAAATGTTTGCATTTGCAGTGAAATGTGGGTACAGAGCAGAGGAGTGACAGGGTTTACCAGCACAAACTGCCCCTTGCACTGCACACAAAATCCTCACGTGTTTCAGACTGCAGGTCATTGGGGAAGCTTCTCCTTGGGGTCGTGCCTACCCAAGGACCATGAAATCTTGATGGAGAGACAGAAAAGGAAGACAATGACTAGACCAAGAACATGGAGTAGGAAGGGGTAATGAAGGGGAGAAGGATATAGTTCAATAATTGCTGATAAAATCTGTGGCAGCCATAAATTTACTCTTCCAAGAGAATTCAACAGATCATTACCTCTGTAAATATGTATCACATAATTCTCCCTCTCTGTCACCTTGCAGATAAGTACTTAATACCAGCATCTCACTACCCTGCAGAGGCACAAGTGCAATAAAATCCATCTGAGCTTTTGAACTGCAGTCACTTTTTGATAGTAGACAGTTCCATTTTGGCCCCACTGGGAGCCATTGCCCAATTCCCCCAGGGCCCATCCTGTGCTTTTTAAAACAAATTTTCAAGCTAGACACTCTCATTACTCTATTGACACAACAAGCAGAAGCCCTTACTTTTGCAGTTGCACTCCACAGAGCCAGCTCTGACCTCTGGGTGATGACTGAGCTGGGATGTCCAGCCTGTCCCCAGACCTGGCTGTCACCACTGTCCTGGCCTGGCCACCACTACAGAGCAGAATGCCCAGAGTGGCACCTTCAATCCCAGTGACCCTGCAGCCATGGCTGGGGCAAATTCACACTGAGCTGACACTTGCTCTATGTCTGAGATCCTCAGCTGCACCAAAGACATTTAAAACCAGTCTGGAAGTTAAAAAGCTCCAAAACATTGCAATTATGATGAAATATGGATTTGCTGGCTGTGCTGCAGGGCTGGAGACAGCTGGGCAGAGCCAGTGCTCCCTTGGTGTGGCAGTGGGCAAGAAACACTGAGTGATGCCATTAGCTGGGAGCAGCATCAAAGGACACTCGTAAAATGTGTGTCTGTTTATGCTGTGTTCTCTATAACAGAATTGAGTCAGATTAAAAACATCCTGTAATGAATAAAATACACCTATAGAAAGAAAAGGACATGGTAGCAATAATTCTTTGGACATCGAGCACATCCAGGGAGGCAGAGAAGAGAGAACATAAATAAAAAGGACTACTCACTTGGGCTTTTTTCTTCCGCAAGGTCACAGGCACAGAGGAGTTCAGAATCGATTGAAATGGGTTTCTGCTTAATCCAAAACTTAGTGCTGGCCTTCTGATTAGTAACAGGGTCTATCTCTACCTTGTCTCCAGAAATACCTGAGATGAGAAAGAATAGAGAGCCACAACAGTGATCTGTTTAACCGATTTCATATCAGCCGTTTGACACACTTTATAAATCTTAAATGGGCTGAAGGTATATTGCCCTTCTGGGCTTTCTGAAAGCACAGGAGCTTTTGAAACCAGAAGCAAATGGTTATCAAACTGCATTGATAATCTGCATTTTATTCTCCTGCATAAGCATACCAAAAGAAAGAAATACCACAGAAAAAATTCTTCTGAACGCATACAGAGCTCTTCTGGAAGCAGCAGCTACACGAGCTGTGAGATTTATAGGAGATAGTGCTGGTTCTGCAGTCACCACTGCTCTGTGTAACAGACACTATCACCACCCACCCCACTCCATCTGCTGTACAGCAGACACAGAATCTCAGAATAATAGAACCAGAGGCTCAGAATATGCTGAGTTGGAAGGGACCCATGAGGATCATGGAGCCCAACTCCTGGCCCTGCACAGGACACCCCAGCAATCCCACCCTGTGCCTGAGAGTGCTGTCTTGAGCTCAGGCAGGGTTGATGCTGTGATCACCTTCCAGGGCAGCCTGTTCCAGAGCCCAACCCTGTTCTGGGTGAAAACCCTTTTCCTGATCTCCAACCTCAATGTCCTCAGACTCAGCTTCAGCCATTCTCTTGACTCCTGTCACTGGTCACGAGAGCAGAGATTGGTACCTGCCCCTCTGCTTCCCCTCATGGGGATGCTGAAGCCCACAATGAGGTCTGACCTCAGTCTCCTCTTCTCCAAACAGAGTGCCCTCATCTGCTCCTCACAGGACTTCCCCTCCAGACCCTTCCCACCCTCACTGCCTGCTTTGGATGCTCTCTAATGGCTCAATGTCTTTTTCACACTGTGGTACCCAGAACTGCACACAGTACTCCAGGTGAGGCCACACCAGTGCAGAGGCCAAGGAGCATCCTGCTGGAGCCAGCTCAGGAGCTGAACACAGCTGGACAAACTTCCCAGGCAGTTTTATCCATCTAGGTGTGCAGGACCTCAAAAACAATGATGTGTCTTCAGTCCTGAGTTACAGAGTGAAGCTCATGAGACATTGACAAAAGGAAGCAATATAGCAAAAAAAGTATTGACATATAATTTAACTCTTGCATCTCTGGAAAAACAGCAGAAAACTTTCTCCCTCCTGAGGGTTCTGACAAGGCAGAAGCCTGGGGGATTCTGGCTGCAGCCCCTGCCCCAAGCCCAGGCCAGGCTTGCCCACCCCTGGGTTATGGAACACCCCACTAACCCAAAAATGTGCCCTGCCATTAAACACACCTCACATCACAGAGACCACATCGCAATTAAGCATTGTATCAAGAGTCCAATTAACACCCAGGCTGCTGGAACTCACTAATTTGAGTAGGCTGAGGCTGTATCTGGAGCCCATTTTGGTTTGTGATTTAATTTTGGACAGATTATATAAAATCAGTGTTGGTATTTCACTGTAATGGTTCATTATTCCAAATGGTATTTGCTGTAGTTAAAGGAAAATATGGAAGCTGATGATACAAAGTCTCATTTTCTCACAAAAAAAAAGTCAAGGGAAGTTCTAAAAATAAAGGTGCAAATTCTTTGTGTGCGAGGGCTGCTCCCCATCCTTCCTCTAAGAGCATCATCCCCAAAAATACCCTCCAAAAAATTTCACTGTTTGGTCCTGCACCTTCAGAATTCACAGCCAGTCAATACTGTTAATGCACCTTGTTAATTTGATAGGATTTGTCAGGTAACTCCACTGGAAAATTATATAAAACTGTTCCAGATGAACAGATGATAGTGACATGAATTAAAGTGATAGAACAATAGTGGAATATAAACCAGAAATGACACCCAAAGTGGCTGTTGATTTATTGCCATCCTGAGTTTGGTTCTGGGCTTCCATGTATATTAGTGCTACAAATCTGGGTCCATTTAGCAGCGAGATGCTCATACATACATCACCAGCTCCTGCTCCAAGCCAAGGTCACTCCCCATTGCATCAATCTTCCCAGCAGAGGCTACTTCACCATTTTGTAACCATCTCAGATGGAACAGGCTTCCTCCTCTTTCATCTTTTTTTTATCATGTAAAATACACTTTAACTTCTATTATTTTTATCTGCAAATTGTTGCTGTATACTTCATCCATTATTTCTGTATCTCGACATCGCTGGCTCAAGCTCACCCACATCCAGAGAGCACATTGACAAAGAATGTTGTCTTTTTTGTGTTATTGTTCTCACAATCTGGATGTGTTGAAACCTAAAATCAAAACAGCATTGTGTCTGTGGCTTCTGCAGTCTCTGTCTCGCAGCACGAATCACTCACACTCAAAACCCAAGTAAAAATTCTCCTTCTACTGTTTTTTTAATTCATTAATTTTGTCAAAATAAATGCCTTCAACGTGTGGGTCCAGTAACACTGCTCTGCTCTTGCTCCCTTTATTGGGGTCTGCAATTCCCCCCAGCCCCTTTCTGAAATACTTGTTTTCCCAGACAATGTGCTCCTGTTAGCTCTGCTAATGTAATACACAAGTAAATGTGTCTTATTCCTCCACAACATGATAGAGCCTTTGTAAAACTGCTGAGAGTGCTGCTGTGAGTGCATTACCCTGTGATATGGGCTGAAACACAAACCCCAGACCTTAAACTGCCACCTTAAGTGCAATAACCCCATCACTCAGAGGGCTGGGCACTCCTCCCATGGCCATCCACACATCACCTTTTACTACAGAGCTATGCACAATGTACAGAAAATCAAATTCACTCCCTTATTTTTCATAAACCTTGACTCAAATTCAATGACCAGCCCTCAAAACAGCTAGAACATTTCAAAAAGTGCAATCCACTCCTGCACAGTCACTGACACCACTGATCTGCCAGCAAGGAGCAAAGGAATGACAGAGGATTCTTGGGCTCCTGGAGAAACACTTGCTTTGCTACAGCTGCAACACAGAACTGATGGCACAAAAAGGCTGCAAAGGAAAGTCTTTGCAACTGGCCATCATCAAACTGCTGAAGAACAGCTTCCACACCAGCCACTATGACTGAAGACAAAAAATGAACCCCCATTTTTTCCATTTCAGGGAGGAAGAAGCAGTCTGTCACTGCCAGGTAACGTGTAACACTCATCAGCCCAAACCCAAACTGCCCCTCAGCCCTTGTTCCACCAGCGTTGTCCTGCTAATATCTCCAAAAAATTCAGGAGAAACCCCAGCAACTTACTCTGACTTTATTGAAAGATTTTGGTTTTCTACATTTGCCCAAGGTTTGAACACCCTGCTAGGGTTTCCTTTGATTTTTAAAAAATAATTAGATTATAAAACCCCATTGTTGGTGCACTGCCATCAAAATCATGGAAGTTCACAGATTGTTATAAAAGGGAAATTTTATGGTCCTTACAGCACTGGGCAGGGTCAGCTCCTCCACTGCTGCACAAGTTAAGCCATTTGTTTCATTTAACAGCTCTTCTCCCTTAACCATTTATCTTTAGTGATCTGTTGTGACCTTTTCAAGCTCTCATTTCTGACACTTCCCAGATACAGTGAGTCAAACTTCACTGGAAGCAAACTATCACACCCCGAGAGTTTGCTCAAATGCAGCCAACATGCCCAGCACTGCCCTGCTCCAGCACCAGCAGATAAATCCTGCCTTAACTAGACAGCTCAAAATAAACCAAAAAATGCCTTTTCTGTGAGAATTTTACAGACATGCAGTTTCACATGTGCTTCAGGATGGAAGGATGAAGAGACTGCAGTGACAATAATACAGGAGTTGGTACAGTTTAACAATTCTCCTGAATTCTACAGAATAAATGTATTTTGTAAACATTATGGCACTTAATATCTTACTGCTGAATCATTTCTTTATGGAAGTATTTGCAGGAATGTCACAGGTCACCTACCAATGCATCATTAATCAAATTTTCACAATTTAAACACAAAGATAAAAAGCCATTCAATCATTTTAAAACAGTAATGGGGCTTTTATAATTCAGGATTCTGTCAGCCCTTGGCCTTCGGGTTTTCAAAAGCATTCAGTGAGCCAATAAGGACAATATAAAACCTTTAGAGAATGCTCGTTTATTTTGTTCCACCTCAAATTTCCACTAGGTCGTTAAAAATCTTTCAGTCTCAGAAAAGGAACAGCCCAATAATTCCCAATTTTGCAAAGCCTCATTTAAAAATAACAAAACAGTTGGCAAGAAGCTTTCCATTAGGAAGCCTAGACTGAAAAAAAGAGACGAGGTCATTAAATAATGGCCTTCGTTCAGAGGCAACATGTGCAACTGATTGGGGGTAATAAAAATACTGAAGTATTTTCAACTGAAAGCAATATTTTTAACTGCTGAAACGCCAGCACCACTTTCAAACGCTCCCTGAGAGAATGGGCTGAGGTGACAGTGATGGCTTCAGAGTGGCCTGGGGAGGCCAGGCAGCTGCTGGGGACAGTCCAAGGTCCGGCTCCTTTACCTAACTGCACGTCCGTGGTGAAGCGCAGCCGGTGGATCATGCTGACTTTGAAGGACTTGTAGTGGTGGCTGCTGAGCATGTCCTGGACCGTGGCAATGTCGATCTGGGGATCCTCCTCTGACACCTCCTCTCCTCTGGAACCTGCAAGACAAGGCCACGCTGCTGAAGGAGAGCTCTGTCCGGCACGGGGAGCTGGCTGAGGGGACACTGAACGCCCAGCTCTGTGTCCCTGGGAGCAGAGGTGCCACCCTCCACCCCAGGACAGTCCCTCAGGCACCGAGACCACGGTGACAGACGTTTGTGGCAGCAGGAAGAGCAGCACACCGTGCCAGTGGTTGATTCCTGGGGGCACGAGGCAGCCCTGGACCACAGGTACCCCAGGGGCTGAGTGGGGGACCCTGCTGGACACCCACCCCTGTCACCCCAGAATGAGCCCAGGGAGGGGCCAGAGATGCCCACAAGCCCACCCAGAGGTGCCTGTCCCCAGAGGTGCCTGCCCCCAGAGGTGCCTGTCCCCAGAGGTGCCTGTCCCCAGAGGTGCCTGTTCCCAGAGGTGCCTGTCCCCAGAGGTGCCTGTCCCCAGAGGTGTCTGTCCCCAGAGGTGCCTGTTCCCAGAGGTGCCTGCCCCCAGAGGTGCCTGTCCCCAGAGGTGCCAGCACGAGCACTGATCTCCCTGTGCCAGCAGCACGCTGATGTGAAGCTGCACTTTATTTACTGATTAGTATTCTCATTACCACTGCAGGTACTGCCTTTATAAAAGGCAACAACTCATTAAGCCAAAATGCCAATTACTGAAAAAATATAACACACTTTTAAAGATTTTTTACATTTTATGACGTTGGATTAACACCAATTTCAACATTACTATAATGTGATATATAATTGCACGGAGTAATTTCGATGCCAGCTGCTAATAAAGCACCTCAGCTCGAAATGATCATTCAGATGCTGGTAGATAAAGTGGCATAAATATGTTTGAAAACTGATTTAGCTTCTTACAGGAGATCCTGAGGAATGACACGTTTTGTTTAATATCCTGGCTAATGTAGTCCTAAAAGCTGAACCAACTGCCAGTTCAGAGAATTAAATTTGCTGCAGGAGATTAATGAAAACTTTATATTTTGCTGAAATTTTAATAATGGGAAGATGAGATGATGGAGTTTTAGTACAGATCTTAAAGCTCCAGCAAAGCAGGTACCAACTTGTCAGATTTGTTCAGTATTAATTTTGCTTGAGGCTTGAACTGTTGGAGTGGCCTCAAGACTACACCACAGAGAGCATCTGCTGTGAAATGAGTCCAAAACCACACGGAGAGCACAAGGCAGGGGATTCCCATGGCACAGACTGTCACCTCAGCTCGCCCAGCGCTGCCCTCCCCACGCACCACAGCCCTGCCCTTGGGGAAGGGGGACACCAAAGGGTTAACTGCAAACTGGGCTGTGCCATTCGACTTGAAAGGATTCCAAAAATCAAATTAAACAGTCTCCATGTGAATTTATGCAGAGCCATCTTAACGCTGCAACCACTCCATGCTCCAGAATGACAAGATAAATTGTAATGGCTCCTTCTGAGACATTACAATGCATTTTGTCACAGACCCCTGTGTTAATGTCTCTATACTATGGATTATCATAATGTATCATGTCAAACCCTCATGCTGCACTACTCCAAAGATACACTGAGATATGTCAAACTTTTTGGTGCACTTAAAAGCATCTTGAGAGGCTGTGGTGTGGCGGTGCCTGGCAGTGAAGCAGGAGGATGGCAGTGGCACTGCTGCCCTCCTGCCCAGAGCCAGCTGGGATCCTCCTCCACGCTGGAAAGCAGTGGGATGTTCCCAAAACCCTGTCCCCTCAGTGTGTGGTCACAGTGGCACCCTGTGCTGGGGCTGGAGCTGTGAGCTGGCAGAACTGAGCCCTCCACCTGAGCCTGGGCAGCCCACACAGCCCCAGGGCACACCTGAGTCCCTGTGGAACAGGGTGAGGTCGGTCACTAGGGCCAATCTCCTCATTGAAAATCCTGATTTTCAAATGGGGTCAACAGCACCAAATCCATGGGCCGGAAGCAAGGCAGAAGCTAAACCAGAAGCCTCCTCCTACAGGGACTCAGCTAAAGCAGGAGCCTCCTCTGATGGACCCCTGCCAGCACCAGAGCACAGATAAAAATGACACATTAGGAACAGCACACGACTGAAATGTCATATGCAGCCTATCTGAGAGCAAGTGAACCTGCATTTCCTCGATAAAACAACAAAACACAAAGTTAACTGCACTGCAAAAATGTCCCTTATTACTTTAATGTACTAGAATATTGCTTAATGAAAGTTCTTAATTGCAATACAATTAATTACATACACAGAGTCCCCAATTACATTTTCCAATAAGACATTGGCTTTGCTATAGGTCTAAAGGCACTAAACCAATTTTAATATATTAAGACCAATTTCCCTTGAATACTAATTACTATCTAATGATAAAATGAGAAAGAGGAACTTTCCAGAAGTAAGATGGCAAGAATAAAACTAAATTAGCCATGAACGGCTTGCTACCACACATAAAGGCATTTCACATTACAAAGTGCAGCTTTCAGTTTAAAGATAAATCTCTGTGCAAGTTAAAAGTTCTGCACACTGGAAGCAGTTTATTAGCTTGAATGCTATTAGTAAATGCTGGATGGAAAGGGGATTTCTCCATACATATTTCTTAATAATGGAAAGTTTTTGTTTCATTTAATACCCTGAAATATAAACTTTCTCTTTGCCCAAAGGAATGTGGCTGCTCTTCTCCCAGCAGATGCTTGGCATCATCCATATATATATTTATAAATGACTATGAGTCTATGAAGAGCACATTTACAAGCAATAGCTGTTACAGCAGAGTTTTTTCTGAACGGCATATCAAAGCTAAAAGTATTTCAAATCAAGACAGAATGCACAACGTGAATATTTCGGTTTGGTGATAGGATTGTCAAGCCATTATTTTATTACCAGTGCAAAACTGTCAATATTTCTATTCTAATGTCATGCCAACAGCATGCTCCTAAGCACCCCAAAATGCACTTTCTGACAGTGCAGGGGGAGGCAGGCTCTGCACAAGGCAGGGATTGTGCCTGGTCTCACAAACTGTGCCACCCTTGAGCCCTTCTGTGCAGGGCCAACAGCCAGCCCCGAGCAGGGTCAGGGCAGGGTCCCCTGCCATGGCAATGCCCAGCTCAGCAGGGCTCCAGACTGTGCTCTCAGATGGGCACCATCAATTGCTGATTGAGGGCAGGAATGCTCACCAGTTATGGGAGTTTGGACCTGGTGGTCCCAGGGATCCATCCCACCCTCTCCAGTGGAGGAGCAGGGCTCCATTTGGTGTCCCCTGGTCTGTGAGGAAGGGGAGCAGTGCAGCACAAGGACTTCAGGAGAAGGGAAAAGTGTCCCCTCAACACTACAACTGACATTTATTTTGAGCTAAGGCTCCTGAGGCTCTCCTGGAGCAGAGCACTGACTGCCTCCTGCTACACCACTTATTTATAGGCTTCCAACAGATTTACTCTTTAAGTAATGGTGCAACCTGAACCCAGTCACTCCCAAGAGCAAAGACCTGCAGGAGCTACAGCTACAGGCCAAAGCCTGGATTCCTCCACAGATGATGAAAATACATTAAAACTGCAGTATCTACAGTATTCTTTTAATTACAGAGCCTGGGTTAAAAAATGTTCTTTTAAATCACAAGCAAAACCCGTGGAAGTATGACAAGTGTGCATCATTTCATAGATTAAAAATCGATACAAAAATAATAGGTGGGATGCAGACGTCGGGGAATTCTGGCTTGTGGAAGAGCACAACTCAATTAGTGAGGTCAGAATTTCTCCATTTCCTCAGCACGGCCCCCCTGCTCCCTCTTGCCAAGGTCTCTCCTACAGATTCTCAGAACCATTTTGTGAAGAAATGAACCAGGAGCACCAGGAATATTTTGGGAGCAAGTCCCACCTCCTGGAGAGCAGCAGGCAAAGCTGGGAGCCTGAACCCCAGCCCCAGCAGCACTGGGAGCACTGGGAGCTTGTGCTGCTCTGTCTCACTTCTGCTGCTCCCTGAATGGAGCAGAGGCTGCAGCCAAGAGTGCTTTGGGGATGCTCTGCTGCCATTCTGGGGTAAGATACAGCTGTTATGGACAAAAAGCATCAATTGAAAGGTTTAACCTTTGCACAGAAAGGAAATCTCTTCTACCACTTGAAGCAGGCTCTTACTATGGCTCTGTGCAGCATTCTTGAGCAGGACTGTGCTGGTTTTACTCATTAGCACAATCAACATTTTTACACAAGATGGAATGAAAGAACACCAAAACTGAAAGTGTAGCTGTTGTAAAGAATAAAGAATGGACCAAAACGCCATGGGGAACAAACACAAATCAATGTTAAACGTCTTTTTTTTAAAGTTTCATATTGTTTCATGTAAAGAAATAAATCAGAAAATAAATATTAGGATCATTAAAACAGTAACAGAATAAAAATATTTGAGCAGAGCTGGAGAGAAAATTATTTGTTTGGCACTTCAAAAATCATCAAACTGCTCCAGTTATTTCTGCATGGCTGATTTCTTTAAATTTTATTAGAAAACCCCAGTGCCTCTGACAGCCACATTGACAGGGCACAACAGCCTGCAGACCAACCCCTCAACTCACCGAGACACGTCTGCAACACAGACAGGTTCATATTTCGTGTTTTTCAGGGTTGGTCATAACTTTACAGAGCAGAGTTTAACAGCAAAAGATTAATCATGAAGTGATAAACAGGATGCAGACTATTTACTAAAGGTATGAAATCCATCATTCCCCTCTGGAATATTGTTTTGGCACCACAGAGAAGTGCCTCGGGACAGAGAGTCTCGTCAGAATGCACTCGCCCAGACAGCACAGCTTGTGTTCCAAAATACATAACTTATGTGAGTTTAAGCAGTTTACAAGAGCAAAAGTGAAAAGGGGAAACATACTGTTCTCCCGGACAAGGCAGAATTCCAAAGTGCTCTGGCTCTCCAAGGTACAGTCTAAATCTACTGGGACATTAGGTTCACTCTGCTTCTCCAGCCGATACTGAGGACCTGAAACATAAAGTAACTTGTAAAATCATCTGTTTTCTAACACAGTGATGGCTTAGCACGTTCAACTAACACGAGGTTACTGGAGCCCAGGAGCACAGCAGGTGGGTGCTCTGTCCCAGAGCCCCTTGCCAAAGGGAAGGGCCCTGCCAGGAGCTGGAGGATGCTGTGGAAGGAAACAACACATTCCCATTGTCTCCAGCTGTTCCCATGAGCTGACAAACCCCTGTCCAACACTCCCACGATGTTCCTGCACCAAGCCCCTGCCCGTGCTGTGGGGCAGGAGCAGAGCCTGGTGTGGGAAACACCCGCTCAGACCTCACTGGACACCCAGGGGGGATTTTCTGGGCATCTCCCCTGAGTGAAGGAGCCCCCTGGGTTTGCTCCCTGCTGCCCATCCCTCTTGCCTGCACAGAGCACTGGGAAATACCTGGGAAGGAAATCAGCCCTTCCTTATGAACTGCATGACACAGAGGGACAGATGCTACTGCTTTGAATGAATTATTTTCACATTTTAACAGTAGATCTTGAAGGTTCATGTGCCAACTTCTTTCTTCCCCAACGAAATCCCCAAAGTAAGGACAATACCACTTAAAAAACTGTTTTACAACTACAGAAAATCAATCAAAAATTGTTTTTACAAAAACTAGGCCATTAAAAAAAATCTTTTAGTTGAATGGATCCTTAAACTGCATGCCTTAACTGGAACAAAACCAGGACACTCTGACCCAATTCCAGTGAAGCCCCACAATCCAGCTCTAGCCCTGCTGTCCTGACAGTGGTCAGGAGGGGCCCTGGTGGGGTGGGGGGAGACCCTGAAGAAGAAAAGCCTCTTCCAAGGGCAGGAGCTGGTGAGGGCCAACGCCCTCCTGTCCTGCTCACACCTGAGAGCTGAGGTGCACACCAAGCTCTCAGCTGTGTATTTTTCATATAATCCAGTAAAGTAACCTAAAAAGGTACCTGAAAAATCTTAAGTGATTCAAAGCCCATTTAACCAGGTCTCAAAGTAACAAAAAACCTAGAACTGAAATAACGAAATCTATTCCCTCTTCACCAGTACTTTAAAGATTTCCGAGTGTTTGCTGACTTTGAATTACGAGCATATATGTTGAAATATTTAAAATATATAAAAAAATTAAGTCTTTCAGCCTCAGATGGCATGCCTAAGGAATGGAATTTGTTAGCCAATTAATTTTAGATTTACTACAGCAGAATTTCAATTACAGCTTCTCATTCCATCTCCCCAAAGCCACGCGAGGCACTCGCTGCTCGGCCCCAGGTGGGGCATTCTGGACACCCCGAATTCCCAGTGCCTCCCAGAGCACACACAGTGCCAGGCTTCCTGCAGGACACAGGAGGAGCCCCAGCAGCTCCCACCCTGCCCAGCACAGCCAGGGATGGCATGTGGAGCTGCTGAAGCATCTGCAGTGCAAACCAGGCTGGAAAGCAGCGGAGATGCCTCAGTGCAGCACAAAGAAAGGCAAACACACCCAGCACCACCCCTGCTCCTCTCCCGGCTACTGGAAATGTGATTAACCATTTAAATTTCAAATAAATTAAATAAGCAGAGGCCTGCTTGTTAGGCAGAAGCAAAATACACTGAATTGAAACAAATCTCAAAGCAGTAAATCAATTTGGATTTAAAATCTGGTGTAGGCTTAAGAACAGGATCAGCGACAGCAAAACCCAATGGCTTTGTCGCCCTTACCAGAAACAGCCCCCACACTGCTGAACCCCACAGAGAGCCACCAGGGATCACATCCCTCAGTACACCCTGCAGTGGCAAAGGAGCATTTCTATCTGGAGTAGCTTGAGAACTCCATGATCAGGTAAATTGTTTTACCCAGTTTGTGTCAAGCCTGTATTAACTCTGCTAATAAAGCAGGGAAATAGAGCTCCAGAGCAGGAACCAGGTCAAGCTGCCTTATGGATAATTCCTTAAAGACAGAAAGTACTGAGAAATTAATAAAAAAGTAAATACTGAGAAATCTTTTTAATAAAAAAAGTGTAAATGGATTTTTAGAGAGCATCTACTCTTCAATTATGCTTTAAATATCTGTCCACATTTACATGACCTCTGCTTCCCAACAGATGAAGAACGTTAGGCTGAGTCTGTGGAGGAGTTTTACTATCAGGCTTCTCTCACAAGTTCAAATGATGTCACTGTAGTAGGAATATTGGATAATTTAATGGTCTCCTAATGGAATCCTGCTCTGTGAATTTCAACAAATTTTCAAGTGGCAATGCCAAAGATGGATTTTATGGATTTCTGTAATCTCATGCAAATGTTCAATGCAGTTGTAAAATAAACCTTTAAAATCCTGGCACGGACTGTTCTGGCCAGTGTCCCAGGCCAAGCTTCCCTGCTGATGGCAGCCCCCAGGGGGAGGGTGACCCTCCACCACACATGGCCCTTCCCTCTAAATCCCCACTGAACCACTCCCACCATGGATTCTGCCCACTGGGCTATTTCAAGGCACCCTTTAGAGACAGGAATGTTCATCAGGAACTAAAAACAAGGAAACAGACCCCAAGCCCCACAGCTTCCCCATGAGCACACAAAGGTGCCTGGGAAGAATCCCACCCTATAATCAAATGAAGGGTCCCCCCTGCAGAAGGGAGCGGCCACCCGCACACCAACAAACCAATTCTGCTGCAAAGCTTTCAGAAAGGGCTTTTGAAAGCACGACCCATCAGTTCTAATTTTTAAAACTTATCCTTTCAGTCAAGACTAGAAAAAGGCCCATTCCAACTTTTATCTCCACTACAAAGTGCTGTTATCTTGGGCTGTTGTCAGGAGCTCTCTCTCTCTTTCTGCTGACAAGCAGAGACTAGAGAGATAAGATTGGGAACGAATCTCACTTCTCTGAGTAAATAAATAATCAATACTCATCTAAATGTAAATGAGAAAGTATCCCCCTCTGATAACAGGGCTCTTATCAAACAGCCAATTTTCTGCAGACATTTGGCCTCAACCAAATCACCATCATTCAGCCCCAGCCTAATGGCTAAAAATCGTAACTAAATTGAACCGATCACCAGAGATCAACTAAGTTCAGCCATGGCTACTACGGGTTCAAATGTTTGGAATGCAATTTTTCCCCCATTAACTTTCAATAGCAATGAAGAATGCCACGGTCAGGGGTGAATCTGCACAATAAACAATACTAACACTGCAACAGGGAACCAGGCTTTAAACAAAACCCCAGCCAAACCCCTCTCCATCTCCAAACTAGTTACTAGGGTGAAATAAGGATTACAGAAAGAATATTTAATGTCTGTGGAGTTGTCAAACCTAAACTAAAAAGACCAGTATCAACAAAAAACCCCAAATGGTTGAAAACTGAGCCTGTATTTTACAGAGTTAGCCTCTGCAACAAAACACATCCCTACGCCTGTATATCCCTCTCATCACCTTCAAGAGCTCCCACCTGTGCTATGTCAGCTGGTTCTGCTCCCTTTACAGTCCGTGCATTTGCCCAAAACACTTTTGAATTTCCCATCTCCATGACATTACACAAATTTATTGCACTGTGTGAGGAAAAGAATTCCTTTTGTTCCAAGGAGTCAATGTTTGGGGTGAGCAGCTCCTGTTTCTGAACTACCAGGACAAACCCTTCCCAATTCACTGTCCTCACCACCTGCACTTCACAGACACCTCTTGTACCCAGCTGTGCCTTTGCCACACTAGAAAAGCCCTTCCCTCCTCAGCATCTGCTCCTCATTTCATGTGCCTGACCCATTTCCACACTCATCCCTTTCTGCATCTCTTCACTTCTCTTTGAGACAAAATATAGCAATTAAGATGTGGAAACGTTGGGATTTATGGCCCCAGTTCCTGATGTTCCATTTGTCTTTCTGCCTGCTCCTGCATGGAGCTGAAGTGTTCAGAGAGCTACCTGTGATGATGCTGGATACTTTTCCTGACTGATGGAAGGTAATTAGAGCCCATCATTGTACACATATAGTTACAGTTGCTTTTCACCATGTATATTATTTTGTACTCATTGACACTGAATTCCCTCTTCCGTTTTATTGTCCTGTCACTCAGCGCTGTGGATACCTCTGCAGTGCTTCACAGACAGCTTTTATTTGCACTATTCTTACCTCTTTTGTATCAACAGCACATTTTGTCACATCAGCATTCACATCCTTTCCATGCCCCACATTAACGAACAATGCAGGTTCCACCAGTTCCACTGGAGCTCCACCAGTAACCTAGTAACTAATCACTGAGGGCCATTATTCCTATTCTTTGTTTCCTGTCTTTTAATCAATTATTAATCCATGTGAGGATCCTCCTTCTCATCCTGTGACAGCTTAATTGCTTTATGAGCCTTTGTCAAATCTTTTTGGGAAATCTAAGCATGCCATGGAAAACCCACTGTCCCATTCAGACCCCCACAGCCTGATCAGTGCTGGAGTGCAGCCTGCTCTGCCCAGGCCATGCCTGTGTTTGCCCCTGTAGATTGCATTTGCTCAATGCTATCCATTAATTCTGCTCTTTGCTAGGGGTTCCTGCCACAATTTCACAGTTTGTCTGGTGAGAAAGCCCAGGCAAACCTTTCTGTCCTTGAACTCCTTCCACACACCCCGAGAGCAGCTGGTGTGAACAACAGGTCAAACATGGTGTTAATGGTGCAGCATCTCCACACCTGACCTGCAGCACACCTCAGACACTGCTGCCTGCTCACAGGGCTCTGCAAGAACCACGGAATCACAGAATGGCTCAGGGCAGAAGGGACCCTCATCTCATCCCTTCCCCTGCCATGGCAGCAACTCCTCCCACTGTCCCAGGCTGCTCCAAGCCCTGCTCAGCCTGGCCTTGGGCACTGCCAGGGATCCAGGGGCAGCCACAGCTGCTCTGGGCAAAGGAAATAACAATAGAAAAGAACAAATAACAAAGAAAATAAGAAAGAAAAAATCAGAAATGTGGACAGGTAGGCAGCCACAGCCGAACAGCCACGGCGATAGATGCCGGGCAGAAGGGAACGAGCAAAAGGGAACTGAGCACTGTCCACAGGCAGAAAACAGCAGAGCAGTCAAAAACCCCTGTTGATAAACACTTAACACTGATGTCTGTGGGACTTTCCATTTCAAGTCCCTCCTTTCACAAGGATTTGTGATTTATTGCCTCGCTGCTCCATCCCTGGGCTTTGAAAGCGCGATTCCGCTCGAGTTTAAACTGTATTTATATTTATTTTTTTGTTATCGCTTTTTTATTATTGCTATAGAAAATATTTGCTGGAAATATGTTGCAGCTATTACAAGGTCATAAAAAAGAGGAGATTTATGTATTTCTATCATTTCAAATAGTCTGTCAGAAAGTATCAGTCGTGCTAAGTGTAAGACTGCTGGATTCCAGTGTTCCCTCTGCCAGCACATGGGCAGCAGATGGAGGAATTAAAATAGCTCAGTGTGGAGGCTCCTTGGGTGCTGGCTGGGAGGAGGGAAACCGAGGCAGCTCCTCGTCCCCCTGGGGGGGCCTGGGGGAACCCTGGCTCCCCACGGATGCTGGACATGGCCCCTGGGCCAGGGGATGACCACTGGACCATAAACAAAAAGGGTGAGGGAGGAGTGGGGTCAACGCACTGCAGAGAGCAGGGAAAGTGGGAACAGAGAGAGGGCTCGGGCCTCCTGTGGGAGCTTTCTTAGAACATGACAGAAGGGGCAGGATTCCATTGTGTGCTTGGCAATGACAATAAAACAACAGAAAATATGTAAACAGTGTGAGAGGAACTGGCTGCAGAGCAGAATGTTTACATCTCCAATCCTGCTGCTGCGAGGACGTCTCAAATCTGTTTATCCGCTAAAAATCCCCAAAGCCCCTCAACACCTCTGAAGTGGAATAAAGATTCTATCATTACAAATGCAAATACTGGTTAATAAATAAAGATATTTAAATAGTGAAAACAAACTTTTAACATTACGCACAAGCACGAGAGGGTTTTTTTTTAGCCCAATCTGTTTTTCCTTAACTTGCACTGTTGTGACATTACTGAATTTTACACACAGTTATCTGCCGCTCTCCACAGAAATACAGATGGTTTTTGTAGAAATAAACAGTCATTTATATGAAACAATTGTAAAATAGTTTATGGAAACCAGTGGTGTAATGCATTCAAATAAATGCCAGGCCTGGTTGATGGAGAGCCAAGGTGTTAAATCACACTGCTCAGGAATTCAGCTGTGGGAAACAGATAGTAAATCCAGAGTGACAGAATTTCCAGTGATGGCAAAGGTTTCTGACATCTAGTCCAGTACACAAAAACTACAGCAGTTCAAACCTATTTTACTTAACACTACCTTGACAGCCAGTGAAATTAAAGAATTTAGTCAAAAGCCCCTTAAAAAGAAACAAACACTTCATTTCTGGATTGCTTTTCTGGGGAACGGCAAATGTGCAGCACGGCCAGCAGCAACCCGGGCTGTGCACAGCACCAACACCAGGGCTCTACTTAATTGCTACCTTTCTGCATTAACAATATGCAGCTCTAAATAAAGCTGAGACAAAATCATCCTGCTTGATCTATAATGCAAAGCACCTACAGCAGAAATCCAATACATGGATTTTGTTTTAAACTCACAGCTCTGGGAGGTGGCGTAGGGGCTGCCCCAGCCCTGCAGGGCCATTCTCAGCCCCAGAACTGTCCCCAAGGGACTGTCCTGGGGCCCAGCCCAGATGGGCATCCCTGAAATCAGCACCAGGGCTCTCCCACTGCCTGGATTATCAAGTGACAAAGGTGCTTCTCCCTGGCGGTGAAGACACCAGTGATTGTTCTGCAGTTTGGGGCAGTTTGGGACAGCACAGCCACGGTGCACTCGAGGGCTCAGGAAAACAGAGCAGGGAGGAGCTGGTCCCATGAAGGTACCAGGGACCAGCACAGCCTCTGCTCATCAGAGTGGGTGAGACAGACACAAGAATCTCAGTCGCCCGAACACGGAGCTGCACAGTTTAAAATGTCACATAAATTACAGCATTATTACCAACCCAGAAGAACCAGGAACCGCATGAATTTGATACCAAAATAGACCCTGTTCAATATTTCACTTTCATTTTGGAGGCTGGGCGTGAAAAATTCTTCTCACCCATGCAGGCTGATCCCACCAGCCCAAGGCACAGGGCTAACTGGCTGCTCTGACCAACTATTCACAAACTTCATTCCTGAATGCTCCACGACACCAACATCCCGTGCCCGGCACGCCAGGGTCTGCTCAGCATCAACAGGCAGGGGAGAGAGAAAGGACGTGTGGAATAAATCAGAGCAGAGCAGAGCAGAGCAGAGCTGCCTGTGGAGGGACAAGGAAATCATTCCCAGCACTTCCATCGCCCCTCTCTGCACCCTGGGGCTCGCCCTGCTCACCCATCCTGCTGTGGGGAATTCCCTACAAAAACGAGCAGGGAGCAGCTTTTCCCATTCCAAGACCAGCTCCTGCCTGGGAGCACCGAGAGGAGCTGAGCCAGAGCAGCTCTGGGAATGCTGGCACAGGGTGCTGAGCAGAGCCCAGCTCTGGGAATGCTGGCACAGGGTGCTGAGCAGAGCCCAGCTCTGGGAATGCTGGCACAGGGTGCTGAGCAGAGACAGTGCAGGGATAGTGCAGGGACAGTTTGGGGCCAGTGCAGGGACAGTCTGGGGACAGTGCAGGGACAGCAAGGGGACAGTCTGGGGACAGTGCAGGGACAGCAAGGGGACAATCTGGGGACAATGCAGGGACAGCAGGCTGCGTGTCCCACCCCAGCCCCACAGGGACCCGGCGGGCTCTGCAGGTCTCCCTGCTCTCTGCGGGGCAAACGCTGCTGACAGGAGCAGCTCAGTGCCAGGAAAGCCGGGCTTGCTGAAGGATTTCCAGGTAGAGCCATTCCCAAGCCGGCACCAGGCTCTGCAGGGGTGCTGTAATGATCCAAAACAAAGCCCTCGGAGCCAGAGAAACTCACAACTGCCATTAAGCAGAAAAGCACGAGTGTGAACACAAGGAAATACAAATTAATTGGCTTTTCACTGTCACAGATGCTGGGGCTTCCATCCCAGAAAGAGTCAGAGCAAACATATGCATCGCCTACTCGAACATATTTACTTTTAAATTTAAACTCCTCAGTTACCATCACTCCATGACAGTATCAAACTTTAATGACAGTTTATATTCTAATTGTAGTTCATCTGTTAGAAGTGCTTTAACCACAGGGCTGTGGCTTTACATAGTTTCTTTTATCTTTTTAATTCTCCTTTTCTAAAACGTATGAATAAATACATATATGTGCAATCAGAATACACACACACCTCTCTTCACAGACATTTTTTGTCCTACTCTCCCACCAACAAGGTAGGATGAAGAAGGAACACCTCAGCAAGGCCCACAGCTCTAGCAGCTCTTTTAGAACATTTAAGTCATGAAATTTGACATTAAATGTGGTGCTGACACTGACACGCCAGACACTGAATTTTCAAGCACAACTCAGTTCTCTCCTCCCCAGTTGTTCCTCAAAGGTGAGCCCCAAGCAGAACTCTTCATCTGGGAGTCTCCAGGTTCTGAGGGGTAACCTAAACTTTGTGTGAACAAATCTAAAACATGGGAATAATCAACTACCACAAAACCTGGGTCTGAAACAGACTGTGCTCCCAGGTACCTGGGGATGGAATAGGCTCTTTTCCCTGGCCTTGGCAGCTGTAATTCCTCCGATTCTGGTGCAGAGACTAAAATATGATATGGAGACTTTTATCTTTAAGTCCTATGCCTGTTTCTTGAATCTTTCTCTTTTCTTATTATTCAGCTTCCTGTGGCAGTGAAATAATACACTTAAACAGACCAGGAAGATTATTTTAGACTATTTTTGGTCACTTTACACATTTTAAAGAATGCAAAAAGCACTGGTTGACAGCTGTTAGGGACTTGAATGTTATTGCAAAGCAGCTGTTTTCGTTTATCGAAAAAGTATTAATCTTTCTCCAAACTCACAGAACACTGAGCTAATAACTCTCCCTCTAACCTACGGAAAATACAGGTCACGTCTGTGCAATGTTGGCAGAAGGTTTTGTTTATAACAATTAAACTTGTAGAGCATTTTGTTCTTAAAAGGACTGAGCCTTTCTGGTTGGGGGATGTTTGCAGTCGGAGGCAGCTATTAAATAATAATCAGTAGCATGCTCCCCCTGCAAAGAATTTCTACTTAAAATCAGACAAGATTAATCAGAGGAGACTTCTCTGTTCACTAGAAATTTCAGATGAAGAGAGGCTGATATGGACCAGGAACAGGCAGGATTATTCCAACATTTCAGCATTTTATGTTGTTTAGTTTTGTCTCTCATCTCCTTCTAAGAACATTCGCTTTTTATATACTGACATCGATGCTTAATTTGTTTGAAAACAAAGCCTCTGCACACATTCTCTCTGCATTGTTATTTACTTTACATTAGTATTTATAGTCCATTCAGTCGAGCTCTGGAGGAGAAGGCAACTGGCATCCCAGGGAATGTGTTTGTTGAAGAGCAGTGGGAATGAGACAGCTCACAGGCAGGCAGATAACTTCCAAGTGTACATATAGTTCCTGCACATATTTAATTTGAGAATCACCATGGCATCAAGATACATGAAGTATCAGGGATGAAGTCACCATCTTTCTTATGCTCTTAAAATTGTAATCCATGCAAACATTTTATAGGGGATATTGAATGCAGGCTTTGGTGCAGATATAAAAAGCCTGATAAGATCTCCTTGCCTGCTGCACACTGTGGGCTGCTGTCAGCCCCAGCCTCAGCTGAGCTGTGGGATCAGAGCATGGGCTGTGCCTTCCACCTTGGAAGAACTGTGCCTGCCTTGGTCCCACTGAGCCTTCCTAAAAAAGCAAGATTTAAAGTGCACATGTACCACAACCCCAATTTCTTCCATGTTAACGGGGTAACACATGAGTATTGGTGAAAGCAAGACCAACAGAAACACACACCAGACAGACTGAGCAGGAAAATAATTTCCCAGTAAAGCAAATCAAGTTCTAGGGGTAATGGTGTTTTACAGTTCTGCAACATGATCTGCACAACCTGCAAAACTCCCTCTGCCAAGCCCGAGGGTGGGATTTTCAAGCATGCCTAACAGCTACCTGCTCCAAAAGTTAATGTTAAGGCTGTTACTGATCCCTGGGGAGCAGAATTATCCCAAGCACTAAAACACCCAAATCTCACC
Organism: Eopsaltria australis; assembly: GCA_034509425.1. NCBI lineage: Eukaryota > Metazoa > Chordata > Aves > Passeriformes > Petroicidae > Eopsaltria > Eopsaltria australis. The sequence goes on from JAVTVJ010000376.1 coordinate 1,650,613, forward strand.
TTCTAAAATAGCCTTTCAGGACTCAGTTATTAGACAGCACCGTATCTGACATTTTTACTGATACATTCAAGGAGAACAGGAAGTTCTTATGCTCCCAATCTCCAGCATGTGAGCTCTTTTCTGCAGAGAGATTTTATATTTACACCATTGGCTGCTGAGGTGCTCTCAAGGAGATGTAGGCATGGCAGGATTATACAGAACAGTCCTTAAACCACCTATGGACACTGGGGTTCTCCAAGGGCCATTATCCCAGTGCCCAGGTCCCTGTGGCACTGATGGAGCTTCCAGCTCTCCTCTCCATGGCTGGGGCATCACCCCATCCTTGCACTCTTTCTCTCCCATTTGGGCTATTTTCAGAAACCCCTCCTGCACGAGCAGTGCCCCCAAGCCCCCTCAAGGTGGTCCATCCTGGATAAGACCAGCGTCCCCTAGAAGCTCATCCCACAGCTGCAGTGTTTTATTTCCAGCCCTCCCATAAAATATGCCTGTGCAATACACGCTGCTGAGCACGCAATAGGTTAAACAAATTGATGATAAAGTATTCGACTTCGTTAGTTTTCATTACCATAAGAAAACATCAATTACATTTTCTATTTTATGAGTGTACACAGGGGAATCCATTACAGTAAGCGAGAGGTTATACGACTCTTTCTGCTGCTCCTTTCCTCAGCAAAAAGAACAGTTTGTTTTTAAAGCCAGTGACACCAGCCCAGAGGAAGGGAAGGCACACCGGCATATCTGCATAGACAGCTCCTATCCTGATTTATCCAGCCTGGCTCCAACTAATTAAACATCTGCCTCAACGATTTCCTCTGCAGATTTATCTTCTCCAGTATGCAGCACTGACTGGTTGTTTCAGGCTTTTTCCTAACTTGCAGCCATTCCCATGCCCTTCTCCCAGCTGGTGATTTGGGCACGTGGCAGGAGATGATCCAGCATTCCCATTAACCCCCCGTGGGTGCCTGTGGTGGGACAGGTCACCAGGTCCCACAGTCCTGCTGCAGGACAACCACGTCCTGTAGGAAAGGACTCGGGGCTACAGCTCTCTCAGCTACAACACATCCAGATATTTCACCACCTGCACTTCCCCTTGACTGACTCAAACATTATTATTTAAAAATGGTCAGAGTTCATATGTCAAAAGCCTTGAGACACTAAGAAAGAAGAATTGCAAGGAAGGTGAAATAGTTTGAACAGTTTGCAATAATTTTACCTAAATAGAGCTAGGCACAGTGAGAATATTGCTTCTTTTTTTTCAGGCCCCTTTTTATGAAGCAGAGGTTGTAGCCCACTTCTGTCTCCTACTGACCTGCATCTTGCTGCAACAAATAATCTTTACTGGCTGAAGGAAGTAGTTAGAGAAAACTGGTCTAGTGTTTTGGCCCTGGTCCTGCTGAACAAACCTGCCCAACTGTCCCACAGGAATTCCTCAGATTTTCCTCACCAAAGTAGCCAACCCAGGTTTGTATTTTCCTACCAATTTAGGACCAGTCTGAAAAATGTCCTGTAAGTCAGTGGAGAAAACAGGTCAGACAGCAACTGCTTCTACCAGTACTGGAAAACAGCACAAGCTGTAATGTAATAAATTAATTTGTCCTGAAAAGGCTGATCTGGACACAGGCAGAAAAGCTCACGGGCATTTCAGTTTTATTAAACTATTCCAAAAACTTTAAATAAACACGTTCAGTCTATTTATGGTAACGACTTTTTAAAAATCAGACCAATCAGCTTTGAAGGAGACAATGCTGAATGAGGAGAAATGCTTCTCCTAAATTATGTCTTATCTTTTATTCAGAACTTTGACATCCTAATCCACCGGTTAATAATGACCTGAAGCACCCTGGCCCAGGCCTGTGCCATGCTAATGCTCTGATCTGCAATTCCATTTATCCCTGCATCTCCCAGGGACAGTGAGAGGCACATTCTCTCCAGTGAGGAAGGATCTGATGGTAGGTGAGGAATGATGGCAAAATCTCTTCCTACTCCTGCTCCAGTCTCTCTGTGCCCACTGTGGTGGCATCCTGAGCTCTCCCAGCCCGTGGCAGACAGGGACTGGCACGGCCTGTCCAGATCCAGAGGGTCCCCTCTGTGCACTCAGCTACAATTGCTGCTGCTTTAACGATGACAGCAAGACCTTCCTAAGCTCTCCCACCCCCTAAAGCCTGACAAGCCACATTTTGGGAGAGGGATGTAATTGGGAATAAAGAGAGGTTTGGGTAAGCTAAATGAATGTTAATAAAAATTTCTGATACACCCCTATATACCCTGCTCCTGCAAAGGGTTCTGAGCAGGAGGGCCAAGGCAGCAGAATTGAACGTATGAGCTGAAGCAACAAATGCCAGGTCCATTCCTTTTCTAAACTACTGAGTAAAAGTAACAAAGTCAAAGCAGAATCAAATTTCAAATGGAAAAAGAATAAAACATCTGTTACACGAAGGGGGGAAGCAGTTTAAAGACTGAGCTAAGTGAATCCTTTAGCAACCTCCCTTCAGGGAAGGGAAATCTGACCCCAGGAAATAAATAAAAGTCACCCAAAAAGTGAACAAAAGAGGTGTTTGAAAAAACCCCAACACCATTCATCGCCGCTAACGACTTGTTCATTATGAGTGATGATGGATAAAGACTTCTCACGCTGAGATGAAATCAAGATTTATATGCATTGTTTCCTCTCCCAACTTGTGGGAAGATCATCATCATTTAATTCTATCTCTGTGGCCAGTGATGGGCATCCAGAGAGCTGGTTATCACACGGCGCAGTCAGCTGGCAAGGGCCGGGACGTGCCGCTGGCACATCTGGACGGAGGCGCCGCAGCCGAGGGTGAGCGATGGCTCCTGGCCACCCTCCAAATTGCTGCACACTGCCAGGGCTCCTCTCCACCCCCAGCACTGCTCCTCTCCACACCCCCCTCCTTTTTTTTTTTTTTTTTTTTTTTTTTTACGAGAATCAGATTTTCATTGCTCCATTCAATTGCTCTTCTCTGCCATTTTTTACAGCTCTTATCGTTCCCTTGGAATATGGCCTTGAGACAGCTCATCCGTGTCCTTCACTGTGTTATCTCTTCTAACTTTTATTAAAACTTCAGCCCTCATCTGAAGATAGCTAATTAAATCCATGACAGATTATACACGCATTTAAAAACTGCACTGAACTACTTCTTCTAAAGAGAACAGGGTTTATTTTCTTTTCCCATAGTTAAAACTGAGGGTGTATAAGGAGGTTTCATTCATTTACAAAGACAAGATCCTTATCTTTCCCACTATATAGATGGGTTTATATTAAAGTTCCTTTGTTGCGTGACAAGACTCAGTGCAATTTCTCTCAGTAATTATTTCTTGTTGCTGGAAAGATCTCTCAGCCTTATACTTCTGAAATATATACACTAACATGTATGTGAATGCACATCTACCCCCAGAAAAAATTGTTTAAAACAGAAATACAAGGACTGCACATTTTCCTTTTTTAAGTGTTTGTGTGCCTTAACTATAACAGCAATATTTTGATAACATTGCAGAAAGTAAATTTTTTTTTTCACTATAAGTAACAACAAATCCTTGAAATTACTTAAAATCCCACTAAGCATAATTTTCTTAGATAAATTAAAAGTACATATACAAACTCTATCACGGGCTGGACTTGCTGTACTTCTACCCATCATCCCAAATTACCATGAACTGGTCTTGAATGCAAATGGCTTTGTTATCATAAATAAATATTTGCAGGAATGGATATACTGCTCTGCAGCAAACATTATGCAGCTCCTGCACTGTCAGCTTTGTGCCAGCGTGGAGAACACAGACCTGTGCACAGAACTGCTGTGAGTGGGGCTGGGACACAACCCCCCCAAAACCTGAGCAACGTCCACAACAGTTAAAAAGAGATATAAAATACACTCATGGAGAAAACACCCTGCCCTCTGGAAAATACAATAAATAACCCACCTGAGCCTCTCTGTGATCCCTTCCTTCTCTTTAAGGCCTTTTGTAAGATATCCTTCATGGTGACCTTCATACTGTCCACCTGAATAAGTGAGAATCCATGAGCAGCATTTCTGCAAGACAGATGCACATGCAGTTTTACAAAACAATCATCACCAGCAGCTCCCCGCAGTCCTCGTTAGCTTCAAGCAAAGCACTCGTTAGGCACACGGTTAACGAACCTGGGCTGCAAGGGGAAGTTAAAAGGAGAAACCAAGCAAACTGCCTCAGCAAAGCAGAGACAAAACCAGCCAAAATGGATTGAGATTCAAGGCAAGGGGTCTGAGGATTTTCCTAATTTATTGTTATTTTTGATCACTCGGTGCTCAGCATTAGAAGAGAAAAATGAGCCAATGTGCCTGGGGGGCTGCTCAGCTCCTCTGCTCCTGTCTGGGGGGTATTTTCCAGCACACAGCAGGGAAGCAGTTTGCTTGCAGTGGCATTTCCATCCGTGTCCCATGGAACAAACCATTAGGGACAAGTGGCAGAACACCCCTCAGTGACAGCAGCTTTGCAGCCCTATCCAGGTATTATTTCAGTGCATTATTTCCAGCCTAACGGGGTTTCTTTGGACACGTTTTTGTGAACACAATGGCACAACATCTCCCAGAAAGATGCAAGGCAGTGGGTCCTTGTCCTGACCCACAGGACAGGCCACACAGGGGGAAGGGCTGCAAAGAGCACGGGGACAGCTGTGGGGAGTGCTGCTGCCAAACACCGAGAGGGGCAGCCCTGGGGAAGCAGGGAAGATGACAATGTAATAGAAGAGACACTGAATGAGCATATCAGTAAATTCTGCCCCTTAGCCCTCGCAGTCAGTCTCGGCTCGTGTCAGTAGATGTCACTGCAGACAGTTCCAGGGAAATCCGAGAGCTGAGGGCTCCCACCGGAGACATTGCTCTGCATGGAAAAAACTGGTTTGCAAAGCTATTTGGGCAGGAGGAGGAGCCTTGTATCTGGCAACCAGGAATTTTAATCAGGGAGTACAGCTCTATATGAACATCACAGCTGGAATATTTTTAAAAGCAACTGGCAGGCGAAAGCAATCCAAGCAACACAAGTACATCCTGAAGAACAAACCCGTATCACATGTCACTTTGAAACACAAATGCTGGGACTAGAGGCTGGAGCTCAGGTCACCCCAGACGTGGCATCCCCAGCCCACAGCGTGACCCAGCCAGGAGGGAGGAATGATTCCTCTGAGCCCTCAGCTCTCCCTGCCGTGCTCAGGGCACTGACTGCATGTGACAGGGGGGCCAGGAACCCCCTGCCTGGGCACGTGCTGCTCACAGCTCGGTGTCCTGCAGGCCACTCGTGCTCCTGGGGCCAGCAGCCAAGCCTGGGCTCAGGAGATGTCCCCCCTCACTGCTCTAAGACACTGTTTCCCTCTCCTCGGTTGTGCGTTGGTCTCATCTGAATTCCATTTTCAATTCCCTTTGTTCCTGGCAAAATGAAACTGCCTAAAAGCCCCAAATTTATGTTCTCCAGACCATTTATTATTTATAACTCTATCTTACTCGTCTTCAAACCAAATATTCCCAACCTTTTCATGCATCCACTTTTCCCCCTGTTTCTGCGGCATGCTCAGTGCAGCAGGAGCAGGGCTGAGGGAGGGAGTGCCACCCCTCCTGCAGGTGACACTGCTGTCCTGGGAACAGCCCCAGGGCTCAGAGGCTCTGCCTAACGCCTGCAATGAGCAGAGATCTTCCCGAGCAAATTTCCCTGGAAGCTGCTGTGGAACCCCACAACCTGCATGGCCACCCCACAACTCCTGCCCTTCCCTCACTTCCCAAAAGCCTCACAGCTGCAGTCCCAACCGACCTGCTCAGCAAGATTCAGTGGGTTCTTTAAAGTGAAAAACCTATTCTACAATTATAATTACAAAAAGGAAACTACCTTTGTGCTTTTACTTAAACAACACGAGGTTTGTCATTGAAGTGCTACATGAAAAGCCCTCCATGCTGGACCAGGCTATCACAACACCTGGTGCCTCCAGGTAATTCATACAATGCTCTGCAATACCTACAGGAAGTTTCCAGGAAACTCCAACCAAAACACCGGGAAATAAATTAGAATACTCCAGGGAAAAAAGAAATTGCAAAGGCAACAGAAGTCTTCCAAAGCCTGCTATGGCCAAAACAACCGGAGTCACAATTCTCCCCTTAGTGCAAAATGCTTTTCAACATTTTTCACCCCAAACAGAGCGGGGCCTGCAGCCCTGCCATGGAGCAGCCCCCTTCCCACTGGGCACAGAGTGGCCATCAGCAGACAGCCCAGGGCTGCTCACACCCCCACGGATCCGGAACATCCCAAAAATGGAAGATTCCCAGTTCCTGACACTTGAGCTGCCAAAGAGCCCAGGCTGCTGTGATCCCGCCCGTCCCGGCTCGGCCGAGTCTTTCCACTGAGCAGCTGGCCTGAGAACTGTCACACTGATTTCCCTGACACTCCATTACCAACCCCTGCCTGAGCCACGGCCATTCTTTGCCTCAGAAGCTGGATCTCATCCCAGAACAATCTTTACAAGTTTATTTTACTGATCAAAGCAAACTCAGAAAGGCTCTGTGTTTTGCTATATTTAGTGTGCGAACCGTGAGCGAGGCTTGGCAGGAGCGGTGAGAGGCAGAGCGCTCCCCGCTTTTGGAAACTCTTGGCTGTTTGCTCTGGAGCAGAGCCAGAGGGGCCAAAACCCCATCCTGGTCCAGCCACTCCCTCCCCTGCCCTGGCTCCCCTCTCACGAGTCACCACAGACCCTCAGTTCAGCACTTCAGCACTGGCAGCCCCACTCTTTGAGCCGGGGGTGGATTTAAGCCCAGACCAAAGAGCTCCTGACGCCATCCTGGGGCCACGCCAGCGAGCCAGAGCTCGTTCCCTGTGCCCAGAGGAGAAGCTCTGTGGAATCACAGATTAGCTCTGGAGATCACCCCATCCAGTCCCCTGCCCAGGCAGGGTCACCCGGAGCAGGGGACACAGGAACGTGTCCAGGTGGCTTTGGGATGTCTCCGGAGAGGGAGGCTCCAGGCTCTCCCCAGGCAGCTGTTCCAGTGCTCTGCCACTCTCCATGGAAGGAAGTTCTTCCTCACATTGAGGTGGAACTTTCTGTGGTTTAATTTACAGCCACTGCTCCTTGCCCTGTCCCTGGAGGTGCTGCCAGGGTGTCCTGGAGCTGCACTCAGCACTGGATCTTCTGGAACACTCCCAGCCCAGCACACCCTGCCTGGTGTGACCACAGCACCGGAGATTGCTGGGGAAACACTCACCCTCCTCACCTCAGCACTGCCCAGCTCACTCTGCACTGGCCATGGGCATGGACTGCCCTCACTCAGCCCAATCCCAGCACTTCCTTAATTGCAATCACAAAGGATGTGTTTCACCTCACTCTGCTAAGGTGTGATACTTTTATTTTAAGTCAAGGCACTGAAAACGGGACAGACAAGCAGATGCTGGTCAATCAATTAAAACTGCTGCTGGCAAATTGGAAGCCAAAGAAATTCCTTAGCTTGTATTTTCTGTCATTTTGCAAAAACATACCTGGGTGACAAGGTTAAATCAAGCAAAGGAAATCCCTGGCACTTATCATCCACAGGCATTACTGATAAATTGTGCAGTGGAGGAATAAAGGATTACCTTCTGTATTTTTTCATTACACTTTTCTTTTGTTACAGAATACATAAATCCATTGTGGCACAATGTAATATGTATCATCGTGCTACACCTGTGGACGTTTCATAACGGCTGCCATGTCTGTGCAGTCAGGAATGATAAGTGAACCACCCGTGAATGTTAATGATAGTGATCATTCTGCAGTAACTTGGCTTTCCATCTTCTTTTACAGCCTCTGCGCCGGAGCCAGGGTGGCAAGGTTCAGGAGAGGGAAAAGGAAACAGCAGCACAGGCAGAAGCTCTGGTGGGCTCTGCTCATGGTGCTGAGGTGCCAGGGGAACAGGCAGGGTCCCCCTTTTGCCACAGAATAAAACAACCTGCACTGGAAGGGCAAAAGGTTTCTGTTTTGAACGAGAACTTTTTGAAAAGCTCCTTTCCAGTCTGGAGCAATTTTTAAATTTTTAAATTTTTTTTTAAACACAGAAGTGGAATTTATTTTCCAGAAGTGGAATTCATAGCTCTTAGAGCTCACTGCATAACCAGCTGGCATGGCTGGAAGTGCCTGGGAATGACTAATAACAATTTCCACTTGATCAGCACAAAGTCAGAGTTAAGACTCAAAATCCCAGCTCATGCAATGGACTTACCTTAAGCTGGTAAGCACAGTGATAGGAACTGGACTAACTAATGCCAGCCACAGTTTTTATTGTGAGCCTAAATGACCTGCTTCTCTGCATGTCAGGTTGGCCTTGCACAGCTCTGTGCACTGCTGAGTTTAACTGGCTGCATTCTGACACCACTGTAACAGTCCTTAGATCTCTCAGGTCCTCTGATGCCCTCCTTGGGGTCCCACCCCTCCCTCTCCACTCTCCTGGGAGCCACACTCTTAATTTTGCACCCACATTGACTGCCTTAACTTCTTTATGAATATTCTAAAATGTACTTTGTGGATTACCCATCCCCATGTACAAAGCAGGAACAGGCCTTTTGGAGAGTGCTGTTGGAAAAAACACATTTCAGGGATCTGAAATGAATTTGCAAATACATGATGCAAGTCTGGTATTTTAAAAGGGTTTCAAACCTTAAACTATCGGGTATGGCAGAGGTGCTGCTTTGAAAATTTGTATATAATAGTCAAAGCAATTTAAGTACAATATCAAAACAGAAAAAATGTGCTACAGAGCAGAGGATCTGGATGCCAAATTTCCTCAGTGTGCCAACTGGCAGCTGAGCCACAGCTCCTCAAAACACCATTAGATCGAGTGTGTCAAGTTCCAATAATAAAATTTCCAAGGGGAAAAGCCCTAATGATGGTACAGATTTATTTTAAGCCTCTCAGGTATGACCTCACCACCTCAAGAAGCCTGTATTTCCACGGATGTGGTGCTTTGTTTGCCTCCTCCTGACAAACACCCCGGGCAGGAGAGCGGGGCTGTTGGACAAAGCTCTGCTTTCCACAGCAGCCACCTCCCAAAAACACAACTCGCCAGACTAATGGGCAGGGAGCAGCCAGAACGACTGCCCTCCGTCTTCTCCTTGTGTAACTTTGCCAGAGTCCTTGGAACTTGCCAAATTCGGTCATGCCTGCTTAGCTTGCTCGACTGATTGTGCCAGAAAAGAAAATAAGACACAGATGTATTTGAGCTCTTTGAGATGCCAGGAAGAGCGACAGCTAATGGCTTCATTTCGACCCTCCCCTACCAGCTGGGCACAGGTGGGGGGATAATGAGGTCCCTCTCCCTAATCAAACTCAATTATTTACTACTCTGTACAGCCACAAAGACATTCACATCCAGCTCGGAACGTAAACTGCACTGTGGGCTACTTCCAGCCGCCACCTCTGGGTATTTATAACTAACTCAAGTGGCTCAGAGTTTGCCTTGGCAGGAGTTGAAGTGTATGAAGTTCTGCAAACTGTTTCTCCTCAAACATGTCCTGCTGAAACGGGGTCCCTGGCGGGGTTCCACTGCTGTCAGCTCAGCAACTGCACAACATCTGAGCGAGCATCCAGCACAGGACGGGCAGCTCGGAGATGGAACGCGGCTCCAGCACGGAGCTGCTCACAAGCATCAACATTTTTCAACAGTGATTCAATATTAATAAACATTACAAGTCACAAGGCTGACATGGCAGCAGCTGAAATACTTCAGCACGAGGAGGATAAAAAAGAGATGCAAAATATAAAACCACAATTACATGCACTGGTAAGGTGACAGGGGAGGAAGAAGACATAGAATTTACAACAAATCCCTACAAAAATTAGACAGCATGCACATTTAAGCTCACAGAGGTAACAACCTTTTGATCAAGTGATGATCAAGTAATTGTTTATTCTGGGGGAGACATTAAAAATTCTAATTTAAAACTCACCATTTAAAATTAAAATGTGGACACAGGAGCCACCAAACTGACCCTTTCAGAAGAGCACTGCTCATGTTGCAGCTGCCCTATTTCTCCTCAGCAGCACCTTCCAAGCTGGAAGGAAGCTCCTCACACCAGCACAAACAATGGCAAACCAAAAGATTCTGCATTTTTCTGCAGGACCTGCAGCTGGACCCCAGTCCTGCCCCCAGCTCCAGGCAGAGCTCTGCTGGCCAGGTCCCTGGGATCCCAAGGGAAGGGCAGTGCCACCTCCTCTGAGCCAGTGCCCAAACCCTGGCCCACACCTGGCCACTGCACTGCAAACTGACCCCAACTCGTGCACCCAGCACAGCACTGGGGTGTAGAGAGGGGCAGCTGGGAAAGGGCACTTTTTCCAGATGAGAAATCAGCACCAATTTAGAATTGTCTATTGACAATGACCTCTTACCTGCCCTGCCTGCAACAAACACCTGTGAGCCTTCCTGAGGGCATGGAATCAGAACAGAATTTTCTCTATACCTGCTGGCTTTTTCTAGGGATACCAAAAATGCAGGACAGTCTTGGAGATAATCACTAACACCACAAAATCAACAAAATTCACAGCAAAAGCATTGACCCAAGGGAAGTGCATGCAGGTGGAGGGGAGATTCCCTCTTTCAGAGAAATGCTTCAGTCAGGTGGAAGGAGCTGGATGCTCTGCAATTCCGTGGGCAGAGGTGTCACTTGTCTGGCTCAGCTGGGTGACTGTGACCTCCCCTCCTGAAATGGGCTTTGCACTGGGCCTGGGGAGGCTGCTGTGCTTCCTCCCTGCATCCCCATCCTCACCACGGCCTCAGTGCAGCCCTGCCCAGCATCTCAGCCTTGAAGAACCTGGTTGTGAATAGTGGGGCCAGAATATTTTATTTCCCAGTGCCCTAATGCAGTGGAACAAAGTGAATGTGGCCTTTGGGAATACACGTGGGATTCCTGACAATGGCTTTCTGCAGGATGCATTGGAACGTCGCTAAGAAACACAGTACACAATAAAGAATATAAAAACTAATTAAATAAGCCAGATTTTTAGAAAAATGTCTGATTATTCAGAACTAGAAGCAGCTGTAGTGTTAAGAAATGTAAGTAATGTCCAATAACCAGGAAAACCCTATTAGCATTTTCATTTCAAGAGCTCCAAACATGAAATATTTTTCCCAAGTAAGAAGTGGCTTATGCTCCTGGCATTTTATTCTAGTAATTAAGGCTTTCTGATGGTTTAAGAGATTTTTCATTCACGAGTAAAGCAAAATAAAAGTGATCAAGCACAGTATGTATCCCTACTTCACTGATAAGGACATGGCAAATCCTTCCTGAGCTACCAAGTCAGCTCAAGTCTCAGGAGTGGATGGGATCTCCCTCACCAAAACTCTTCTGGACTTGGGAGGGGAATGCCCAGTCCTATTTGCCCTGGTGTGGTTGGTTACTGCTCATTTCCCTTCTCACCCACGGCATTGTTACTGAGCCACACTGCAACTGTTTGTCTATAAAATGACTGGCTTCATGGCAGAGCCTCACCACCACGCGCGGCCCCTGAGCTCTGACAAGGTGAGGAGAAGGGAAGCAGAGGAGGAGGAGGAGGAGGAGGAGGAGGAAGGAGTGGCCCGGCCCCAGAGCTGCCCCCAGGCCAGGCCTGCACTCACATGCGCACGAAGAGCGACTGCTTGGCTGCCAGTCCTGGGGACGAGTACTTCTCCACCAGGGCCAGGGTGCTGAAGCCAAACTTGTGAATGGGCTCGTTGGAGTCCAGGGGTGGAAAATCCGTGTCCACCTCGCCATCATCCTCGGCGATGTGCAGGCAGTAGGCGTTGACATTGTCACTGCAAGACAGAGAGCACCTGCACTCAGCACAGCCCTGCCAGCAGCACTGCTCTCAACAGCCACTGCTGGCACCTACACAAACGTGTCCCCAAAGGTCCCAGTGCTGCCACAGCCCTGGGGTGACACAAAAAACTCAGACCTCAGAGCAAAGCAGTCTTTGTCCTTATTGCACTACAAGCAAAACCTGTCAGTGATTAAAGTACACTAAAATCCATAAAAGTTTCATGATTTCATAGAGCAGGAAGTAATATTTCTCCATTTGTGAAAATGTATTTATTTATATGATGACTACACTTCAGAGCTAAAGGCAAACAAACAGTGTCAGTGATTCTTCACAGATCAAACAACTGTGGAAGTTCACTGTCTGTAGGCTGGAAAAGCAGAGAGTGCTCTCAGGCAGGTAAGCAGGGTACTGAGCCATGGGAAAAGCAAAAAATCTGTCCAACACAGTAGCAATGATCACCAGAAAACTTACCTTGTCTAAATATCTAAGTTCAGTCACTAAAAGCAGTTACAAATTAATAAATACCAAGAAGCAGAATTAACATAGAGAGTTGAAACAGATACAATGTGAAAGAAATAGAGCTGAGTCTCTTTCTTTCCACAGCTGAAAGCCCAGAGGGAAACAACTATTTATAGCTACCAAACAGGTATTAATCATAATTTCCTAGCATTGAAATCTATTTCAACTGTTACTTCAGTTTAAATTATTGACCTGAAAATAAGTATTCTTTCTGACTGTAAACCTGCCAGCACTCAGGCCTTTCCCCAGCCATGCAGTAAAGCTGGAGGTGCACGTGGCAGCATGTTTCTAAACTCTGCAGTTTAAATTTGGAGTTTTAATTGCATGATTGATGCTTAAATTAATTAATTGTAAAGTGTATGCTAATTGTTTAATTGGTCGCTTGATCTATATAGATCATTTTTTGAATTAAATGAGTTGATTTACAAAGTTTATTGATTGGATGTGACAATGAATTATTTCACTGACTACCTGATTTGCAATTTTCTCAATTAATTCACAAACCTTTGGTTGCAACTGTGCTTTATTGAGAGTGCTTAGTCCAGGTGATCTATAGGCATCTTGTCATGACTAAGACATTTATTACAGAAAACAGGGAATAATGATGCATTGCTGTTAATGCAAGCTGCAAATTTGCTAACCAAATGTAATTCAGCAACATTTGCCACTCTGAGTTTTGAAAATTCTGCCGTATAGTAAAGAAACTTTCTGGCCTTGAATCCTTCCAGGGATCCAGGGGCAGCCACAGCTTCTCTGGGCACGCTGTGCCAGGGCCTCCCCACCCTCACAGGGAGCAATTCCTGCCCAATATCCCATCCATCCCTGCCATCCATTTGGATCCTGATGGATTTGCATAGCTCCCACTAAAGCTGGAGGAGCAGCCAGGACAGCCCCAGCACAGCCCCAAAGAGATCCCAGTGCCACCAGCTTATCTCCCACCAAACACAGGGAAAATGCACATCTTTGGTTAAATCCCACAGAACCAAGGGGTTACAAATGTCTCCAACCACGTGGGCTCCTGAACACTAACACAGATTTAATCACGATGTGTTTTAAAAAAAAACAAGTCCAGTGAATAAAACTATTCTGCACTTTGAACCTCCACCAGGCTGAGACTGAAGTTGGGAACTTAAAAGTTCAGCACAAAAACAGAGAGATGTAACAGTATTCCTCACTTCTAAAAATAGCAAATGTGTTTGAATTGTGCATCTCACTATTAATTCCTTCCTAGAAAGGGATTTTGTTTATTTTTTGCAGGTGGAATCATTCCAGCACATCTGTCAGGGGCTGGCAAGAAAATGGTCTGCTGGGTTACAACCCAAGTTCATGAGTAAGAGGCCAGGGAGAGGGCTGCTAACACTGTCAATGGTTCCTGGAACCAAGAGACTGAATAGAGACAAATACAGTACAATTATAATAAAAAAGGCAGCCTAATTGAATACAGAATGTTCTCAAAGCTGTCAACTGGTACTCATTCACTTCAGACTCTTACACCTATCTTTTAGGAAAAGGAATTAGGCAGTAAAATATTCTTTTCCTAAAGACAGGAGGGATTGTTTCTCCTAATTATAAAGTCTAAAACCTCCTCATTATTCTCCCAGTGTCACTAGTAGGTATAGTTGTCACCCTGCATGCCTTGTATACCCATCTGATGCATTCCCTAGATGTGTTTCAGTGCAGTGTCACAATGATCCCCATTTTGTCTTTTTACACTCTCACCTGACTGAACCAGGAGCAAATGGCCAATGCAGACTGGGTACCCTGCACGAGCTCCTTCCTTACTTGGAAATATGAGAATTATTTTACACTTAAATTAATCCTTGCTCCAGGACTGGCAGTCAGCAATGCTAAAAAGAAGATGATGGAGACATGATAAATAATTAAGAACCTACAAGAAAGCAAACTTCTAGGAAACTCAAGGTTCTGTCCCTTAATCTGAGCATTTGTCCCCAGATTCTCAGCTGCTGCTGTGTCTAACATCTGCTCTTGGGGATTCACGCCTCCATTATTTATTTTATTCTTTCTGCCCTGAGATTTGATTACATTGGACAGCCTCCTTGCTCATGAGCACTTTTTGACACATCATAACATCTTATCCTTCAAGGCAGACAGTGAAATTCATTTCTTCCCACTGCTGCCTTTTGCTGTGGGCAGTGATGGTTCATGGAACACTCCACTCATGGAAGCTGCTCCATTTGAGGTCTGCTGTGCTCCTGAAAAATGTGTGTGTGTCCAAAGACCGACATCAGTGGTGTCTCACTCATTAAAAATAACCTAATCATACACAAAGGACACTTCTCTGAACTTGTGATATAATGAACAGAAATGATGAACAGCAAATGAAATGGCACCAGCTGCGAATAAGTTTATGTTTGTTCTCCTGAACAAAAGAAAAGGACAAATCAAATCCAAGTGTTTAACCTCAGCAACATCTCGTATGTCTGTTGAGAAGAGTTAAGGGAAAACCTACATCCAAAGAATGTCCATGGAACTGTTTTCAGGAGGGGCTGCTCTCCTGCATGCCCTGTATCCATGGACAGCAATCAGCAAATCCCAACAGGGGAGCCCAAGTGACCTCACTCCCATTCCCCCCACAACTGCACCACAACAGCAGCTAAGGCTGCTGAGACCTCCAGTGCTCCTGAAAAATGCTGAAAGAGTGAGCTGCAAAATTCTGGATCAAAAAAATCCCACCCCATTCATTCAATATTCCAGGAACAATAAAAAAGTCAAATTTGGCTCATTTAGAAAAAACCCAAACGAAACTATCAGCCTCCTTTGCAGCAGGGACAGCCCTGCCAGTAACTGCTACTGAGAACTCTGTGATCAACTACTTTAAGTTCTTACTTTATGTTCTACAGCCCAGCAAAACCAGAATTATTTTACAGAACTGTTTTAAAGTGAAAGCTGCTCAGGTGTGCTGCTCTGAAGAACCTGTCCATGCATCTCATGTCATCTGCCAGGAAAAAGGAACAGCTCTTACGAAACACCAGCAGTATTCCAGCATAATAAAGGAACTTAGAGAAGTTCTGGACTTTATCTTGTGATCTCAGCCATTAAGAACACTACCAAAAAATAGATGGGACATGAAATAACAAATGCCTCTGGGACACCAAAAGAGATAAAGTTAGCATTATTTTTACACAGTTTTGAAATTATGATTAATTTACAGATCCAAGCCTTCCTGTTGATCATTTGCCAGCACACAGCAGTTAACTGAAAGAGAAATAGCAGGAGGTGCACGTGTGCAGCTCCGAGGGAAATGCTGACAAATGTGAAGGGGCCAAGATTTCTATATCCAAACACTGACACAGAAATCCATGTCAGTATGCAAAAAGGCTGCAGAGGAGACATTTGGAGGTCAAGAGGTAGTAAAGAGAGAGCATTACTTGAGCTTGGGCTCCCGTCCCTCACTGGTGTACTGCCAGCAGATGAGGCCGATCAGGTCGTGCACCTTGGCGTTGGCGATGGTCACCACGGTCATGGGCTGCAGCTTGTCCTGGCTTGTGTGCAGTGGGAGGTAGACATCGATTTTTTTGGTTGCTGTTGTACCAACATGGCCCTGTTGAGGAAACATATTCCATTAGAATGCATAAAAAAATGCGTGACAGAGTTTATAGAAAACCTGGGCTGATGGAATTCTCTTCAGCAGGAAATCTAAAATATGCTGCTATGGCTTAAAACTGGAAGAAGCTTGAACATGTAAATTCCAATTATTCCCCTGCTTTTTATCTGTAAAAAGGACATGAAATATTTGGACAGGATTTCATAGATTTCCATGAAGAGCCTGACCTTTGCTGCAGGATCCATGTTCCTGCAGAATCCAATGAAAAAGAATGATGTGTGGGATGGGGAGGAAGAGGGACCCAACAAAGCAGCCTAAGGCTTCCAAAGTTCTCTACCCTTGCTCTTGCATTTCTGCTCTCTTGTGCAGTTCTTCCCCACTCCCAGCCCTCTGGAGGGAGCACAGATAACCCCTCACAGCAAGGCTGGGCCTTGCCTTGCTGAGAGAAAGACAAAATCACACACAGAGCTGAGCCCCTGAAGAGTTCTGTTTAGAGACACTAAGAAGGATCAACTGATACTGGGGTCTACTGGAACTTTCTGCATGAAAAGAATCCATTTGGTGCCCTGGAGATTGACAATTAAATAAACCACAAAACACACAGCAACACGGAGATCTATGAAGTTTGCATTACAAGAGAAAAAAATGTTTAATCCCCTGCAGGTGGGATTGCAGCTTTAACCCAGGAATCTTTTAAACAAACAAAAGATTGCACATCCTGATCTCTCTTCCAAAGCACCCAAAGTAACTCTGTATCTCCATCTCTCCATACTACAAGGGCCTTGAGATGGAATTTCTTGAATTAATCACTTGGAATTCTGAGTAACAGAATAAAAGGATTCAATGTTATAAATCTATAATGAGAGCATAAAACAGGGAGTTAAATGCCATGTGCTAATTTCAATATATTGTTAAAAACCATTTGATCCTTCAGTGTGATTATAAATTTGAGAAGCAATAGGAATTTAAAGATTAAAGTTATTCATACTGGCACAGCTAAAAGTATTATTAAAATCCGTCCCAACATAATAAATTTGTTTTTTAAGAAAGCATTTTTATAGTACAGATACCTCCTCTTCCCACATTTTTAGGGTAGGAAGAAACTGGTTTTGCTCATCGAAGAGAAGGGTTATGTTTGTAACAGAACGTGGGACATTCCTTCACTTTGTTTGGATAAACCTGAACAACCTTAGGTCGAGCTCATGTGCCTGGGACCCTCTTAGACACATCCCATAACCTCCTGAAATCATGAGTACAGCAGAGCTACAGCTGATAAAAAACACAAGGGTGGGTTTCTTTCTCTCCATCTCTCCTGCTTTTCTATTCCAGGACTTATTTTTGGAGGGAAATAAAGTGGCACCAGGTAACAAATCACCTGTCTGCCCCAGTGGCTCAGTGCTGCTGCTGGTGTGGTCCTGGCCAGAGATCCCAGAGCTGGGGCTGCTTTGGCAAGAGAGGGAGCAAACAGCAGTTACCAGGAAATTAATGGGACTCCTTGGCACGCTGAGTCACTTACATATATAAATCCAAGGAGGCCAGAATTGTAAGTAATGCTGGGCCCTGATAATGGAAAATCCAAGAAAAATGAACAGCCAGATGTGGGAGTCGATGCCAAGGTTACAAGTGACACACCCAGCACCAAGCCAGGGAAGGGACAAACGAGCCAGGAGCTGGGACTAATGAGCAGAGAGAGCAGATTATCCATCATGGACAGAGTGAACTCATAACCCAAACCCAGGAATTTATAAAATCAGCCCATCCAGGCACCCTGGGCTCCAGCCATCACAAACCTGACAGTCACACTCCTCTCCCAGCTCGGCTCTGCCTTGCCCCACAGCGTGACTTCCTTGGTGTTTGCTGGTTTTTAACTGAACTTTTCTTTGTTCTTCCCCATCTCTAAATCCCCTCTACCTCCTCCAGCCTATTTTTACTATCTTTGTTTTTCAAACTCCCTCCACTGCAGCTATTCTGCTCTCCTACTCACAGCCAAAATGACAGGTGACCTAAACCAGGTAAAAGAGGATTCCAAGTGCTCTGCGAGCAGGGGGAGCAATCCCAACAACAGCAGGGCTGGGAGAGGGCTCAAAGCACTGCTGTTATACTCAAGATCTTTTAAAAAGTCAAAGAAATAGTTTTATTAACTAAAGGTCTGTAAAGCTGATGGCCATGAGGTATTAGAGAGGCTGAAACCTGATGCCAATTAGATTTTCTGGCAGTAATGAGAAGATCCATTGTCACACTGGGTAGGAAATGTTTGTACAAAGCCGTGGGTCAGGGCTGGGACTGATCAGTCCCACGTCGAGGGGGTCTGCAGGAAACCTCCACTGTGTTTAGTGCAAATTGGTGCTGTTTGCTCAGCAGCACATTATAAATCCAACCCATCACTCCCTGTCTGTGGGACACAGAGAATCCATACCCTCAGTCCATCCTGCAAAACGTTAATTGAGCAGGAAGTCCCTGAGAGCTCAATTACTGATGTGCTCAGAGCCCAAGAGGCAAGGGCTGGATGTGGTGGGATGGGCACAGGGCCAGTGGTCAGTCTGTGGTCAGTCTGTGGTCAGTCTGTGGCCAGGGGTCAGAGCCAGTCCTGCTGGACACCAGCAGGGACAGCTCCTGGGCTCTGCATGGACCTGGAGCCTCCTCTGGGGGAGGAATCCCTCAGAGCCAGACCTCAGGCACTCCTGGAACCAGAATCACTTCTTGCTCCCAACTAAAAACTGTATTCCAAGTGGAAATGCTGAGGAAACCCAGAAGATAAAGGACAATTACCGATATTCAAAGAGGCAGCATCAAACTTTATTAATAGATCCTGTATAAAATTCAATGGAAAATCTATTCAGGGCCAGGGGCCTTACCATTGGAGTTTCCTTAATAGCCTCCAATAAATCTGGGAAGCATAAAGGGGCTGTTAAATTAACATTTTCCTGATCTGTCACCTGTGGCACAGTTAATTTGTCAAAAAATTCTTTTAGCTTGTCACTGGACACTGTATATTCTGACAAATGAAGTCTGGAATAAAATTGACAAAATATCTCGTCAATTTTCTAGGAAATCACAAATCTGATTCCATTAAGCTTTTATTGTTAGAAATGTTATATCCCACCAATCCTTTAAGAAAGTGAGGAGTAACTGGATACACTGAAAATGTACAATAAATCATAGAAAATTTTCCTAGTATTTTTATTGATGGATTCTTTTAAGGCTCCCTGGTGCTCTCCTACAGTATGTCAAATTTTTAAAAAATTAATATTTAAATTCTATCAGTTCTTTCAACATAAGATGTCATTCTAAGATTTAAAATCAAATTTTAATCGAGGTCCATGAGGGAATGCACCCCTCCCTCCCACCCCAGATGATGTGTTCCTCCACGAGATCTCTGTGGCCCCTGATACTCCACTTGACACAGGACACTGGGGAGAGCTCCTCCAGCCCAGGACAAGTCAGCCCTGGAAGGTGCTGGAGCACCTGCAAAATGGGGAGCAGGTGGGAGAGTCAGGAACACCACGTCCTTCTCACTCCTGCTCTGCTTCACTGCTCACCACGGCACGAAATTAAAACAAAGTCCATAAACATTTCCGAGAGAAAAGTGATTGATTTTCAACACTGACAATTTACTGCCTCTTCCTGCACAATGGAGTTCTGTGACTAAATGTTTTATCACTTTAAGATTAGATGTTCTAATGATATAATGCAAAGATTTTACTGAATCATTATTTAGTGGGAGTCATAAAAACCTCTTAAAATTAATCTTTCATGCACATCTAGCTTACCCAAAGTTAGCATTTAATTAGATGGCCTTGGCACGAATGAGCTTACTACTTTATTTGCTCAATCAGTATATGTCTCTTCAGTAATTATAATTAATTCAAGTCATTGACTCACCTCCCAGCAAACAACGCTAAACACTGCACAAAATGGAAACAAATGCTTTTCCCTTCCCAAATGCAAAATGTCTTCTCACTTTTAAACTCAGTTAAATGCTTTTTGGTTCAGGTGACAGGGTGTTGAATACACTCTGTGATCCAGCAATCACCTCCACAACATAACTTACTTCTGTATTGAATTGACACACAGAAAATACTTCAAGGGGAAAAGTGGAAATATAATAACCCAGCATTTACAACACACAAAAAGTTCTAACAGATCACAGCACAAATGTTTATGGCAGTACAAGGGACCATATTTTTCTTTTTCTTTCCTCCTCCAACTCATCACACCACTCCCCACCATGGCAGAATGGGAGTGGGGTTTATTTCATCAGGTGGTTACACCTGCATTGGGGCTTTTCATTGCTTTGGGCACTTGGTTCCTTCTGTTTTTCTTAAGCCAGGTATGGAGAACAGCCCAGCAAGGTCGGGGTGCACCCCTAGCACTCTGCCAGCCCTGCAGCTTCCCAATGAAGCCTCAAAGTTGTTCCCTTCTGAGGAGAGCATTCTCCTTTGTATCACCCCAGCTTGTGCTGCAGAGTGAGCAGATCACGATGTAAAACTCCATTAACATCATTAAATACTTAATTTATCTTATTCACACTGTCACTATTCATAAAAATTTAACCCGGTAATTTCCTGTTATCCAAAGCATAACAAAGTATGAATATTTAACTCCAAGGTAAATAACACACTATTATTTTTTATTCTAAATTGTTGACTTCACTTAGCATGCCTGCTCTGTGCAGCACCACACGATTTGTCAATTAAAGGTCCAGATGTTTCGCAGGCTGCAGAGGCAGCAGCAGCTCTGAGCAAGGCGTCCTCTGCATGGCAATGATCACTCCAACCCCAGCTCCAGGCTGCACTCACATGCTCATGTTTTATTCCAGCCCCCTCCTAATGTACCAGTTAATTATACAACACACAGCTGAGAAACACCACCTCCGAGCTGGACACTTTCCTTCCATGCTTCCACCTGAACACGTCTCTGCGTGCTCCTCAAAACCAGGATTTACAGAAATAACCACATAACCAAGCACCCAAATCACTGCCTGCTCTTGCTTGGCATTCACTCCCACCATTAATAAAATTATGTAAGTCCTGAGCAAAGAATAGGACACATAATGCTGGTAGCAGCACGTTGCAATTATAGTAACACACATTCATTTATACAACTCTCTGTGAATTAAAATCTGGTTTATTTGGAGTGCTATTAATATGAATTCTTAATATTGCTTTTTTTCCTGACAAATGTTATGTGGATGGAGAAGCCCCAGGTCCATCCCTGTTACAGCCCAGGCTGTGTTTATGTCCATGTAGGTGTCAGATTTAGGACAAACAGCCCTGTCCATCCCTCCCCTGCCACACTCCTGTGGCATTTTGCCCCACACTCGCTCCCTCTCTGTGTGCCCAAGCAAGCACAGAGGGTGGGGTGTCCCACCAGCTCACCCTGCCCCTGCAGCCCTGGGCTGCTCAGCTCCCACAGCTCCAGTGAGGGGTGAAAACACCCAAGTTTTTAGATACAAGTGCAATTGTTCCAGCTGCAGCAGAAATGCATTCATTACCCCCAACCATCCTTGAACTCTTAGTGAGGAGAAGGAACAGCCTCTTTAGAAGAATTATATATATTTTGCTTAGCAATAAACATTACAATTTAATACTGAGGAATAGAGTTATTCTTTGTAATAACAAAATGCAACCAAAACTTATAATTAAAACTACACCATAAACATTATTTGTGCGTTAAGGAACACGCCACGATCTATTTTAATGAACAGATGCTCTAAAAAAGATAAATGTTTTCAGAAATATTCAATCCTTGAACAGATCAGCTTCTAATCCTCTGCTTCTGCTGCACAAAGCAGACAGCTCAAGTTCCTCGAGGACATCAGCCAACCTTAGGTGGAACATTTTTAATACATCACCGTGTCACTTTTTAATGTGCCACAATCTATTAACCACATGGCAAACTAACAGGGATTTTTAAAATATGGCTTTTATAGCTTTGTGCCGGTGATTAATTAAATAAATAGCCAGCGTTTCACAAATCATCCCTCTAATTAGCCTAGCCCAGGCAGTGTGCATTCCCTGGCACTGGTGCCAGCTGAAGCTCACAGAAGGGCACGGGGCTGGCACGGCCCCGCGCCCCCGGCACCGCCACCGGCCCGCA
The DNA here is from genome assembly GCA_034509425.1 of Eopsaltria australis. NCBI lineage: Eukaryota > Metazoa > Chordata > Aves > Passeriformes > Petroicidae > Eopsaltria > Eopsaltria australis. The sequence goes on from JAVTVJ010000376.1 coordinate 1,672,590, forward strand.
GGTGCTGCCTCAGCTGCAGCGGGCTCCAGCTGCTTGCAGAACATGTGCTGGGCAATTATTCTCCCTCATCCTGGAGGAAACAATCGAGATAACAAAGGCACGGAGCCCTGCCTGGGATCTGACCCGCAGTAGCAAAGTTGTGTGTCGCAGAAAATGAACAAATATTAAAGGCAGATGCTGGGAGAAATGTACCCGCTAAACGATCCATTTCCTGTCAAAACATTTCAAAGTTGAAGCTACAACTAATTACATGCAGTCCATTCAAAGAAGCCAAGCAAGGCTTATCATTAAAATCACTCTATTATTCTTAAAAGAAAGAGAAAATCATCTGTAAAACCTGCCTGCAATCTCATCAGTTTTACTGTGCCTATCTCGATACATCATTTCCCCCAGAGCTCATATTAAACTCTTAATAGTTAATATGCTCAAGTTTTACTATAGGTTTTTCTCCAAATTATTACTAACTGGAATTTCCTACCTAGGAAGGGTTTTATATGGAAATTTGTTCTGCAGTGTTTAGTGACACTATCACAACAGCTTTTTGCCCCTCAATTTAAAAACCATCAGAGAGGCAGAATGTGATGTGGAGTCAGGCAGCTCATGGAGATGGGATTTGATTTCCTCCACCAGGCGATTTCTTTCTCAGCATCAGTCCCCAAACCACCCTGTTAAAGCCAACTTTCCTTGCACTCAGGAGGAAATTTGCACTCTTGGACCACGGTGTCACAGAGCGCCCGCCCTGCGGTGCCAGGGCAGGTCCCATGGGCTGGGAAGGAGCCCAGGAACAATAAATAATAAACAATAAACAATAAACAATAAACAATAAATAATAGGTGTCCCACTGACACTTCTTTGGCACTGCACCACACCTCCCTCCTGGCAGCCAGGCAGTGCTGGCACACCAGTGCATCCATCACAAAAAACCAGTTTCAGGAGGGGTCTCCCCTTCACCACCTCGGCAGCCACTGGCACTTGGGGGCACCTCTAAAAGGACTATTACAGACTTTAACCCTGGGAAGCTTTAGCCCTTAAAATATGGGAAAATGCCCTGATGGGCTGTTCAAGCAACTTTGATGCAGGACACTTTCTGACATGAAGTGTTTTCAACAGTTTTTTCCCCAGGATTTAGGTCCACAGCAGCCTGAGGTATGATAAATTCATAAATTCAATCTCCACAAAGACCTGAGAAACTGCTCCTGTTAGTAAATCAAGCAACCTCTACTAATATTAAGAAGATAGTGAGAATTTTCTCCCTCTTTTCTTCAGACAGGGAAACAGAAGAATTTACATGGAAAAAACCTGACCATTATATTGCCTTTACAAATACTGAGTGGGAAATATTTAATAAAATCTTAAATAAATAAAAAAATAATTTAATGAAATATGAATTTATACTGGAATCAAGAATAACCCAATTACCACTTAATTTACATTTAATATTTAACCACAAAACAAGAACTCTTTGATTAGTGATTTCATGGTGCTTAAACAGACCCATAAGTGAGCCCTTTCTCCATAATTACTATCAATGCTTTAAGATGATTTTTCAACTACTAGGGTCAAAGTAAAGGCATAGTCTAAAGGACTGTCCTATGAGAAATTAAAAAAACCCAACTTCCTCTCCCTTGGGAATGTTTCTCCCAACAAGTATGTCTGTTAAATGGACACATCCAACTCTCCTGCAAACAGCAGCCATTAGAAACATGTGCTAATAAAACATTTCCATATTTCTTTGGCTGTTAAGAACCTCAACTTGTGAATACGTTTTTTTATTTGATTTGATCTGTAATTAAGGGAAAGATAATGACATTACTAAATTGCTAAAAATCAATTAGATAGAATAAAACGCAATATGATTCAGCCAAAAGATTAACAAGTGCATTATAAAAACTCCTTAAAATTCTTTAATTCTAATTAAGCTGCTTTAAATGGCCATGGCCTAAAAAATGCTTTTAATTTCAAAGCATCACCAATTTCCCTGCGTGTTTCACCGCGCCGGCTGTTTGCCTTCCTTCGCCTTTTTTTTAAAGGAAGATTTAAAGACAAAGTGGCTGTTTGGAAAGAGCTCCTGTCCAACTCCCAGGTCCTCCAGGGGCTCTGGGCAGGGTCAGCCCCTCTCAGACTGCCAATGGCTTCACCCCACAGCAGTTGCTGAAATCAAATATCAGAGCAGAATTTCCATCTCTGCCGCAAAACCAGCAGCCGGTTCCTTACGGAGCCTCCCTCCCTGGAGACATCCCAAAGTCACCTGCTCTGGGTGACCCTGCCTTGGCAGGGGGGTTGGACTGGCTGATCTCCAGGGATCCCTTCCAACCCCAGCAATCCTGTGACTCCGAATGTCAGGACAGGCTTCTCCAGTAACAAATCCACGTCCACACACAGCACAAGCAGTGCTGGTGCCCAGTTTAAGC